>OU892287.1:29120243-29666985 GCA_917834065.1 Ceutorhynchus assimilis | reverse complement strand
AGTAATAATTATCAAACTTCAAAATTGTATAACAGGAGACATTCTCATTGAAATGAAGCATTACGTTGATAGACTTGTTACTGTTTACAATGCCAATACCCATTAAGTATACATGCCCCAGATGTAAGGGTGAAACTGATATACCTAATCGACTTTGTTTGCCTTGCGAATTTTCACAATTTGTTGAACAAAAAAGGATACCATCTCATTATTTTGCAAAACCCGAACGTAGAACCTAAATTATGAAGTTGTAAATTTTCTGCTAAATAAAACTTTTGTTATTATATTTTTCTGCTTTTTATTTATGACCTCTAGACTAGGTTAGGCTATAATAATTTAAACAAAATTCAACGAGAGCTTTGTGCACAACATTAGGATAGGCCATCGAATACTATATTGTTAAGCTTTTTTTTAAGTCGACACTTTCCGTATGGGGAGCAAAAGAAGGAAGGATACGGCAAAAAACAGGTGTGAGATCAGGTGACCATTGACGTACAATCGTAGGGAGTCACACCAACTCATATTGGAGTATCAGCTAGGGGATTCTTATCTTGTCACAAGTCGCTATGGCTCGCTAGCTGTCATTCGATACCTATTTCGATATCGGATGGAGAGTGATTCATATGTATTATTGTCGAATTTCGTATCGACATCAAATAGACGGTGGTATGAAAAACGAGAGAAAAATCGACCTTCAAATTTGAATGATAGATGATAGATTATGTTTATTATTTTATAATTTATTTTTCGCTTCAATTCAAACTATTTTTACTTCCAAAGATTCCTTTCGCGTTGAAAATAATGTCAATTTTTAATTATTATGTTGCAACGAAATCTTAAGACAGCACCGTCAACAGCAAAACCTTCACTTTAGACGCACGACTCGTAGGGTAGGAGAAACTTAAATTTACATTTTTCTTCTCGTCTCTCAACTCCACACTCCCGTCTTCCTTATGTGAGAATGACCGCGTTCACCAGCACTCAACATGTTGAGTGATTAGTCAGCGGCTTTGTTGAAAAAGATGAAATATAACGAAGGATTACATACACAAACGACAAACATAAAACATAAACACAACACATGACACCACAACTTGTCACTTCAAAATAAAAAAAGGATAGCCAATCATTCGAACAAAGATCAGCAAATCGAAAAGCCGAAACGGGACCTCTTACTTACGTCAGAGAGTCGATCCGAACTAGCATAAGAATCAGCAATTCGACATCGAATTGGTCTTAAGAATTCCGCAGGATTATAAATGATGGACTGTATACGCATGCAATTTAATTCATTTTACCTACTCATCAATAACTGATAGACTGTGCCTGACTCATCCATATAATATTATAGGTCCTGCAAAATATTAATGAAACCGAACAAACACACTGCATACATAGAACATCCATTTTATGTCATATTCACGTTCATACGTCCATATGACCTATTCACTGATCTCGAAAATAAATGGATAAACAAAGAACGCTACTAATGCTGCTAATTCACGAGGTCAAAATCTAAACAAAAACAACTGACTGGGACAGCTGTGAGCATGCGCAGTAGATACATGTATTGTGCGTACACAAAATCTGGCCAATGAAAATGAAGGAATTTCGAAACTTAGAACAGTTGTTCGAAAGATAAGACACTGCGCAGGCGTAAGGCTGTTCCGTTGCACAACTGTTCGTAGAATATTGATCCCAAACTTTCGCACAAATTATGCAAATCAAGCCGTATGAATTGTTTATCCATTTATTTTTTAGATCAGTGCACCTATTCAGAACGTACATTAGACGTACATTTTAGTAAAAACATTCATATTACGTACATTTACATCCACCATGTTGGTTTTATGTTAAAGTGTAAAATACAAACAGGTCACTGTTTATTTATTTAATTCCTCATGTCTAAGTTTAACTTTGTTTGAATCTCTATTAATCCTAGTAATTCAAATCATTGGCTTAGAAAATCGTGTGTTTATTTTAGTGGCAGGCAGACGTAATAATAATTAAAAATTGATAAAAAAATTTCTTGCCTCGACTGGAATTTAAACCCAGGACCCCTGAATTTCCAGTGCAACGCTCTAACCAACTAAGCTACCAGGAGCTGTTTCATTTCTACCTTTTCGAATGTCGATCAAATCTGGAACGCAAAATAAATGGAAAATAGTATAGAAGGACTAACCACACAGCGTTTTTATGGCTAGGGAGTTTATCGATACCGTGGGAAAAATCTAGATCGACGATGCATTTGATCTGAAATTTCGGGGTTTGACCCGAACCAAACCCAAATTTTTGGGGAGTTTCCCGGAATTCGACCGCAGCTCCTTATCTCATGCTATCATCCTCAAAACACAGTTATCGTCCCGCCATCGAGCGTCATCTTCGTCGTCGTCTCGTCATCGATCGATTGCAAAAATTCTAGCCGGGGAATCGAGTCCTCCGACCATCACACCAAAATCCAGCACTGTAGACAAGGCACTAGTTCCTTGAGTAATTATTGATAAAAAATGTTTGTAAGTAAAGTCTATACCAAGTCACTTGGACTAGCATAAAAACTAACTAAATCCCGGCATCCATCAGCTTTTTCTTTGTCAAACATGGACGGCGTAATTTCAAAAAACAGTACTAAAATTAATAATCAATAGACAGTATGTCAATCAATCATGATCGGCAATGGCCAATCAGATCTATTGCGTCCACGTTTACTGGTATCGAACGTGTACATGGAGGATGAAGCCAATCAGATAATATACCTATCCGTTCTTACTTGTCTGGCTTCCAACGGTTACGAGGATCAATCAGTATAAATTTTGCTATATTTTTCAATATGTGATGCAGTATATTGACCATACGTTTATTTTAGGCTTGGTCCAAGTAACTTCGTATAGACTATAAAACGTTCTAACTATACAGGTCCAGAGACAATTATAAGTGTGTAGACAGCTATACAGGTCCAGAGACAGGTCCGATTCAGCTTTTCGAGACAGATCTGTCTACACAGACTGCTTTTCGAGACAGCTTTTCGAGACAGGTCTGTCTACATAGACTGCTTTTCGAGACAGGTCTGACTACACAGACAGCTTTTCGAGACAGATCTGTCTACACAGACTGCTTTTCGAGACAGCTTTTCGAGACAGGTCTGTCTACATAGACTGCTTTTCGAGACAGGTCTGTCTACATAGACTGCTTTTCGAGACAGGTCTGACTACACAGACAGCTTTCGAGACAGATCTGTCTACACAGATAGCTTTTCGAGACAGGTTAGTAGTAACGGGGGCACCTGAGCCTGAGAAATTTTTCGATATCGTGGAAAAATCTCTAAATCGGCGGCGCCTTTGATCTGAAACAGCTATACAGGTCTAGAGATAGGGTTGTATACACCTATATAGGGCTAGAGACAGGCCTGTATACAGCAATGGTAAGCAAGGGTTAGTTTGGGTTAGTTATAGGTTAGCATAGGACCCCCCACGTCGTTGGGTCAGTTACGAATCTTCCCTAACTGACCCAACGACGTGGGGGGTCCTATGCTAACCTATAACTAACCCAAAACAGCTATACAGGTCTAGAGATAGGGTTGTATACACCTATACAGGGCTAGAGACAGGCCTGTATACAGCAATGGTAAGCAAGGGTTAGTTTGGGTTAGTTATAGGTTAGCATAGGACCCCCCACGTCGTTGGGTCAGTTACGAATCTTCTAACTGACCCAACGACGTGGGGGGTCCTATGCTAACCTATAACTAACCCAAACTAACCCTTGCTTACCATTGCTGTATACAGGCCTGTCTCTAGCCCTGTATAGGTGTATACAACCCTATCTCTAGACCTGTATAGCTGTTTTGGGTTAGTTATAGGTTAGCATAGGACCCCCCACGTCGTTGGGTCAGTTAGGGAAGATTCGTAACTGACCCAACGACGTGGGGGGTCCTATGCTAACCTATAACTAACCCAAACTAACCCTTGCTTACCATTGCTGTATACAGGCCTGTCTCTAGCCCTATATAGGTGTATACAACCCTATCTCTAGACCTGTATAGCTGTTTCAGATCAAAGGCGCCGCCGATTTAGAGATTTTTCCACGATATCGAAAAATTTCTCAGGCTCAGGTGCCCCCGTTACTACTAACCTGTCTCGAAAAGCTATCTGTGTAGACAGATCTGTCTCGAAAGCTGTCTGTGTAGTCAGACCTGTCTCGAAAAGCAGTCTATGTAGACAGACCTGTCTCGAAAAGCAGTCTATGTAGACAGACCTGTCTCGAAAAGCTGTCTCGAAAAGCAGTCTGTGTAGACAGATCTGTCTCGAAAAGCTGTCTGTGTAGTCAGACCTGTCTCGAAAAGCAGTCTATGTAGACAGACCTGTCTCGAAAAGCTGTCTCGAAAAGCAGTCTGTGTAGACAGATCTGTCTCGAAAAGCTGAATCGGACCTGTCTCTGGACCTGTATAGCTGTCTACACACTTATAATTGTCTCTGGACCTGTATAGTTAGAACGTTTTATAGTCTATACGAAGTTACTTGGACCAAGCCTAAAATAAACGTATGGTCAATATACTGCATCACATATTGAAAAATATAGCAAAATTTATACTGATTGATCCTCGTAACCGTTGGAAGCCAGACAAGTAAGAACGGATAGGTATATTATCTGATTGGCTTCATCCTCCATGTACACGTTCGATACCAGTAAACGTGGACGCAATAGATCTGATTGGCCATTGCCGATCATGATTGATTGACATACTGTCTATTGATTATTAATTTTAGTACTGTTTTTTGAAATTACGCCGTCCATGTTTGACAAAGAAAAAGCTGATGGATGCCGGGATTTAGTTAGTTTTTATGCTAGTCCAAGTGACTTGGTATAGACTTTACTTACAAACATTTTTTATCAATAATTACTCAAGGAACTAGTGCCTTGTCTACAGTGCTGGATTTTGGTGTGATGGTCGGAGGACTCGATTCCCCGGCTAGAATTTTTGCAATCGATCGATGACGAGACGACGACGAAGATGACGCTCGATGGCGGGACGATAACTGTGTTTTGAGGATGATAGCATGAGATAAGGAGCTGCGGTCGAATTCCGGGAAACTCCCCAAAAATTTGGGTTTGGTTCGGGTCAAACCCCGAAATTTCAGATCAAATGCATCGTCGATCTAGATTTTTCCCACGGTATCGATAAACTCCCTAGCCATAAAAACGCTGTGTGGTTAGTCCTTCTATACTATTTTCCATTTATTTTGCGTTCCAGATTTGATCGACATTCGAAAAGGTAGAAATGAAACAGCTCCTGGTAGCTTAGTTGGTTAGAGCGTTGCACTGGAAATTCAGGGGTCCTGGGTTTAAATTCCAGTCGAGGCAAGAAATTTTTTTATCAATTTTTAATTATTATTACGTCTGCCTGCCACTAAAATAAACACACGATTTTCTAAGCCAATGATTTGAATTACTAGGATTAATAGAGATTCAAACAAAGTTAAACTTAGACATGAGGAATTAAATAAATAAACAGTGACCTGTTTGTATTTTACACTTTAACATAAAACCAACATGGTGGATGTAAATGTACGTAATATGAATGTTTTTACTAAAATGTACGTCTAATGTACGTTCTGAATAGGTGCACTGATCTAAAAAATAAATGGATAAACAATTCATACGGCTTGATTTGCATAATTTGTGCGAAAGTTTGGGATCAATATTCTACGAACAGTTGTGCAACGGAACAGCCTTACGCCTGCGCAGTGTCTTATCTTTCGAACAACTGTTCTAAGTTTCGAAATTCCTTCATTTTCATTGGCCAGATTTTGTGTACGCACAATACATGTATCTACTGCGCATGCTCACAGCTGTCCCAGTCAGTTGTTTTTGTTTAGATTTTGACCTCGTGAATTAGCAGCATTAGTAGCGTTCTTTGTTTATCCATTTATTTTCGAGATCAGTGAATAGGTCATATGGACGTATGAACGTGAATATGACATAAAATGGATGTTCTATGTATGCAGTGTGTTTGTTCGGTTTCATTAATATTTTGCAGGACCTATAATATTATATGGATGAGTCAGGCACAGTCTATCAGTTATTGATGAGTAGGTAAAATGAATTAAATTGCATGCGTATACAGTCCATCATTTATAATCCTGCGGAATTCTTAAGACCAATTCGATGTCGAATTGCTGATTCTTATGCTAGTTCGGATCGACTCTCTGACGTAAGTAAGAGGTCCCGTTTCGGCTTTTCGATTTGCTGATCTTTGTTCGAATGATTGGCTATCCTTTTTTTATTTTGAAGTGACAAGTTGTGGTGTCATGTGTTGTGTTTATGTTTTATGTTTGTCGTTTGTGTATGTAATCCTTCGTTATATTTCATCTTTTTCAACAAAGCCGCTGACTAATCACTCAACATGTTGAGTGCTGGTGAACGCGGTCATTCTCACATAAGGAAGACGGGAGTGTGGAGTTGAGAGACGAGAAGAAAAATGTAAATTTAAGTTTCTCCTACCCTACGAGTCGTGCGTCTAAAGTGAAGGTTTTGCTGTTGACGGTGCTGTCTTAAGATTTCGTTGCAACATAATAATTAAAAATTGACATTATTTTCAACGCGAAAGGAATCTTTGGAAGTAAAAATAGTTTGAATTGAAGCGAAAAATAAATTATAAAATAATAAACATAATCTATCATCTATCATTCAAATTTGAAGGTCGATTTTTCTCTCGTTTTTCATACCACCGTCTATTTGATGTCGATACGAAATTCGACAATAATACATATGAATCACTCTCCATCCGATATCGAAATAGGTATCGAATGACAGCTAGCGAGCCATAGCGACTTGTGACAAGATAAGAATCCCCTAGCTGATACTCCAATATGAGTTGGTGTGACTCCCTACGATTGTACGTCAATGGTCACCTGATCTCACACCTGTTTTTTGCCGTATCCTTCCTTCTTTTGCTCCCCATACGGAAAGTGTCGACTTAAAAAAAAGCTTAACAATATAGTATTCGATGGCCTATCCTAATGTTGTGCACAAAGCTCTCGTTGAATTTTGTTTAAATTATTATAGCCTAACCTAGTCTAGAGGTCATAAATAAAAAGCAGAAAAATATAATAACAAAAGTTTTATTTAGCAGAAAATTTACAACTTCATAATTTAGGTTCTACGTTCGGGTTTTGCAAAATAATGAGATGGTATCCTTTTTTGTTCAACAAATTGTGAAAATTCGCAAGGCAAACAAAGTCGATTAGGTATATCAGTTTCACCCTTACATCTGGGGCATGTATACTTAATGGGTATTGGCATTGTAAACAGTAACAAGTCTATCAACGTAATGCTTCATTTCAATGAGAATGTCTCCTGTTATACAATTTTGAAGTTTGATAATTATTACTAATGTGGCATGTTTTGAATAGACTCCTGTGATAACACTTGGTACTTTGGGAGACTTGGGTAGCATTCGAATACTAGCTATTTTGAATCCTATCCGAATCCTGTATTGGAATCCTACGGAAAGAGACCCGACGTCGGTTGAATCAGAAAAAAGTATAGTGCAACTTTGTGCTCATTATTATGCTGCTTTGATATTTCAAAAATTCCGAGTGCTGTCCAGAGATATCCGGAAAACCTCGAAATTCGCCAGAAATGATTTTATTTTTCCAATACCGCTTGTCAATAATAGGCAATCCTCCTTACGCTTATAATCCTTGGTTTGCGTCAATATCGGCGCTTGTCAATAATGGGCACTCTTCTCGACGCTTATAATCCTTGGTTTGTGTCAATCAATAGCTGTCTTTCTCTGTTCCTTTACGTTACATCTTTCTTCTCTCTCGAGTAACGAAATTTGCCCGTGACGCGTTTTTCAAATCACTCTCCATTGTCGTCCAAATAGCAGAAAGCCGTTTAAGAAGTTTCTTTTCAAAAATTATTGAAATGAAAATAATCTTGATACAATTTTGGAACATAAATAAAAGTTGTATGATATTATGTTAAGTGTGTGCTGGCGCTATTTGACTGTGAGTTGGTGGTATACAGAGATCAATGGTGGCTTCATCTCTGTCATTCTCAGGAGAATAAAACATAGTTTATACTAAAGCTTATTTTTATTCTCAACAATCATTGCCAATATGGTTAATAGGACTGTGAGTGCGACTACCATCTAAATTGTAGCAATATTCATAATCATAAAAATGAAATACGTCTTTATCGTCACCCTTGAATATTTTTTTTTTTCAATAGATATTGAGTATTTAAATAGAAACAGATCCCAAATTTCCGCATACTTTTTTCCTCAACCCATGTTATTTGTGGATGAAATGAATTAAAAATTCCACCACATTGATTGCAGATGTTCGGCAATTCCCATGACGTTACAGGTTATCCTGGTACTGGCAGATATGAATAGGCTTTTAGAGGGTTATGATCCTATTGATACTTATATTTAGAGCTTAAAGTTGTTGGAGCGTCCAGCCTGTATGAGACATTGTTTAGTATATAACACTGCAATTGAAATGATACACACCGCTTTCTTTTTCCTGGAATTCTGTGAACTTTTTGTTTAGGATGCCTGAAAACCCAAATGACCAAATTTATTTATGAGCAGGGGGTGGTAGTGGCAGCCGGTATCCACTTCCAGTTTCAACTTGAAAGTGAGGACTAAAATATGACAATATTTTAGTCCTCTATTATGTTATTCCATAGTTACCGTGATTTGTTGAAGGAAAAACTAGTTTTAAAACCCCTTCTTCTCGTGTACGTGTACGCAAGTTTGTTGAATTCGGTGGGTCGGTTGCTCAAGAATGTGCGAAGTTAGTTTTCTCATATCCTTGCGCTATTTAACTGTTTGCTCTAAATTATTTTTTTGCATACGCATTTTCTGCTATCCTGGTAAGTGTGTCATAAAATCATTCAGTCCTCCGTCCGTCCTAATACTGGATAGGTATGCCACAGCTAATTTCAAAACGTGCTTCACGCTGATAGGGTCCTGCTTTGATGAAAGCCGCTATGTTTCAATTCGGTTCTTGAAAGATGTTTTGACAAGACTAACGTCTTCCTCCTGCTTCACCAGGTGTTGGCTCGGTGCTAGAGACACCGAAGATGACCAACCCATTGATTTATCGGTGCCTCCAAATCGCAATTCTCACACCACCGGCATGTGGCTGATATTGAAAGTCCTGAAAATAATTGAATTAGATTTAAAAAATTCGCTTAATGTCAACTTACCAGCAAAAGTCTAGCTTGCTTCAGCATGGGGGCGGCGGGATCTCCAGCCTTTCGTTTGGAGGCTCTCTTGGAGCTGGGTGTTTGGGTGGTGTTGGATAGCCCCCTCTGCTTTAAAAATCCCACCACATTGGTTACAGATCTTGGAAGATGATTAGCAATCCCATGACGTTTCAGGTTATCTCCTTCCTGGTGAACGATTTTGTGCACAAAATTAAAAATTCGCTGTTTATGGAGGTTTGTTTTAAAGTAAATGAAAAAATAAAACCAGTTTAAATTGGTTAAAGAACCTACCTAAATTTTAGAAAAAGAAATTTGAGTTTTGTGCAAATGTAAGTATAAAAGTAAATTCAAGTTGCTGCGTAAAAAACTATTGGAATTAAATTAAGAAATAGGTAGGTACTCAGGGTTGTCTGTATTTTTAAAAAACAAACAATATGATTATGTGTTAAGGAAAATAAAAATAATTCAATAATCGAGGTTTGTGTTAATTTAAAATATGTCTCAGGGCATGATTTATCCTACATCACTTAGATATTTAAAAATAGTACTTACAGTTTTTCGAAACCGACACTTATCGCACAAGAAACTAAACTTTGAAAATCCAGGCTCAAAGTACTGGTACTGGATGCTGCGTTTTTTGTACAAAGAATAAAAATTGAATCCTCATCTTTTACAGGTAACAATGTATCCACTGAAATTTTGTATTGCATAGGGTTATTGGCTCATAAAATGTCAAAGATGCTAATTTAAATCTATTCTTTAAAATTTTGATAAATTGATTGAATTTGTCACCTTTTTTAAAATAAAAATGGACATATTGATATCTAACTTAATAATTACGCCTTAAACTAAAAAATTATCTTTAAAATGTGTTGTTGTTTTTCTCGGGCGATTTCTGCGAACGGTCCTGATATAATTCAGATAAAAAAAACTGCCGATTAAGCGTTTGCATTTAGCGGTGTTTTTTGTATGTGATACTTCGAAGTTTAAATCGGATTTTATAATAACAAGCTTCTTTCAGTCTCGCTCAAACTGGTCACCAGTGAAAAATATAAAATTATTGCACAACAATTAATTTGATTTTAACCAAGTAAGTAAATATCTTATATACTAATATCAATCAACAACAAGATCTGTTTTTTATAGCAAAGGATTAAAAACACTGAGAAAATTACAAGACCTGAAGCCTCATAGAAAGTGAAATTCCCAATATTTTGACAGCGTTTTTTGTATGTTATGTTGTTAATTCGAAGTTTGAATCGGATTTTATAATAATTAAGCTCTTTCAGTCTTGTTTGAGACTCGTCAACAACAATAAAATTATTGCACAACAATTATCATTTTAACCAAGTAAGTGAATATCTTATATACTGATATCGATACAATTATGAATATTTTAGATATGGATTTGAAATCAATCAACAAGGCCTGTCTTTTTATAACAAAGGATCAAAAACACTGAGAAAATTATAAGATCTGGTATAAAGTGAAAGTTCCCAATATTTTCTACGATAGAGACCTCAAAATAATTGCAAATCTTTACTGGAACCAATAAACTATACAAATTAAGGTAGATCATAAAACTATTGTACAGAAATTATTATTTTAACCTAGTAAGTAAATATCTTATATACTTAGGTAATCGATACAATTGTGGCATATTTTTAGCTATGGATTTGAAATACTCGTCGAATTTGACGATAACGCAGTGTTGCTCCCAAGACGTACCACCAAAATGATTGGATCATATTAAGCAGTTTATTGATGGAAAATATTCGCTTTTTGAAATCGTTGTCTTAAAAAATGTATGTTTTTAATAAAAAAACGAGGCCCCTTTCCCATCAAACGTTGGTTCCAACCAAGGATAATACACACTACTACTACAGGATAGCCTATCCTCATAAGGCCTGTGTGGAACAAATCCACTCTCTCCCCAACGTTAAATCACCAGTTGTGACGTAAGCAGCATGTTATTTCTCGCCTTGACGTAGGTTGTTTAAACAGCTGATGACTTAGTTATGGCGTCGTAAATGGTAACACACGAGGTCAATGAGCAATACTGTAGGTGTGTATCATCCTTAAGTTCGAACACCCTCTACCAGGTACAACATGAAGCTAGCTGCTGGACCCTCATAGTTACGTCACCACCACAGCATCCTGTTATAAGACACATCGAACTTGTCACATGTACTCTAAATGGCGCCAAGGACGTGACCCAGGTCGCTATGACGTCATCACAGAACCCGAACCATGCATCGAACTTTGCACTATGTACTCTAAATGGCGCCACGGACCCGCACTGACGTAACCCACGTGACCCAGGTCGCTATGACGTCATCACAGAACCCGAACCATGAATCAAACTTTGCACTATGTACTCTAAATGACTCCACGGACGTGACCCAGGTCGCTATGACGTCATCACAGAACCCGGAACGACTCAGAACTCCCGCTATGACGTCATGACGTTTGACAGATGACGTTTGACAGATGACGTTTGACAGGTGACGTTTGACAGATGAAGTTTGACAGGTGACGGTTGACAAGATGGCGGGAAAACATTTCCCCCCACCCCTTTTTCTGGTACCCATATTAAAATCCGGGGGCCCCTTTTTGGGGGGCGGAGCCCTGCGGGCCCCCTTTTTTGGGGGGCGCAGCCCTGCGGGCCCCCAACTACAGCATCCTGTATTACGAACTTCACACTATGTACGCTAGATGGCGCCATGACGTTTGACAAGATGGTGCCGACGATGCATCCACCTTCGTGTCAACGACGGCGCATCCACCACGTGTCAAGAATGAAAGATTGAGGTTATGTTCGGATTTTGGTCCTAGAACCCCCTTTGATTATCTACTCGCGTATACCGCATTTGTAAAATACGTCAAGCATCAAGTTAATATCTATTACATCGAAGGCCCTTTTCAAATCAAAAAAGAGACACAAGGACTTGTTGTTTTGCTCAAAATTGGAAAGAACATGAGTATATAAAGCTAAAATAGCATCCTGCGTTGAACGATTTTTTCTAAAACCGAACTGATGCTCACTAAAGAATTTTTCTTTCTGTAAAAACGATTCTAATCTTTTATAAAAACATTTTTCAAAAATTTTGGAAAAAATAGATAGGAGCGATATCCCACGGTAGTTTGACATCAAGGTTTTGTCCCCCTTCTTGTAAATCGGGACAACAATAGATTTTTTCAGAGAGCTTGGAAAAGTGCCTACTTGAAATGATAGGTTAACTAGATATGTCAATGGCGGTGCTAGGTAGTCGACGACGTGTTTTATGAGTGAGCAAGGAATTCCATCTTCACCGGCCGAGTTTTTTTTGCTAACTGATAAAATAATTTGGTGCATTTCGTGCACCTGAAAATACTCTAAAAAAAGCGAATTTGATATTATTCTATTATTGGATTGATTTTGTTTATTTTGGTTTGCGGAACGTTTTATTTTGTCTACAGAGTTGATGAAAAAATTATTGAAATTATCAGCTGCTTCCTGTAAGTCAGAAAATTCATGACCTTCCTCGTCCACAAAGTATTTAGGTTGATTTTGACGCCCCGAAGAGCAACTTTCATACTTTATTATACTCCAAGCTGTTTTTGACATATTGTTTGACCTTGAGAATAAATCACTGTGATATCTTTGTTTAGATAATTTCAATTTAGATTCGTGGTATTTTTTTAGTATTTTATAACGATTTAAAATATTCAAATTGTTTGAAAATTTATACTGTTTGTACATATCCCGAAGGTGCTGTCCTTCATTGATTAGTTCTGGCGTTACCCAGGGCTTACGTGTTAATTTTTTAGGGTAATATTTTTCCAGGGGAAACGAGGCCTCCATTATCCCTTGAATAACGCCTGAAAATTTATTGAATTCAGAGTCAAAGGAGCAACCACTCTGAAATATTATATTCCAATCAATTAGAGAAAGGCTACAAACAAAATTATCAATATTAGACTTTCGATTAAAAAACCTTTTGATATAGTATGATGTTTTACTTTCTTCAAGAATAATGGGCGTTGAGACAAGTTGCATAAAGTGATCGGAAATGTCACAGTGAACTACCTCAGCCTTTATTTTTTCTTCATCAAGGGTCGTGAATATATTGTCAATGATTGAGCTTTTATTTTTATCAATTCTGGTATACTCGTTAATAGTTTTTTTTAGACCGTAGCTTGTAAAAATATTGATTACTTTTAAGGCATTTTGGCATTGAGGATCCCCAAAGTGGACATTAAAATCTCCGCATATAAATGCGTTAGTTGAAGGTTTAATCACTTCATGCAACAAGTCATGCAAAAAATTAATAAAAACATTAATCTCCTGTGAAGGCGTCCTATACAAGCAGCCAATAGTATATTTGAAACTGTGTACAGTCAACTCTGTTAGAGTGTACTCAAATTTTTTTTCAATAGAATTCAGGGTTATGTTAATATTATTAAAAGAGAGATCCTTTCTTATAAAAATTGCAACACCTCCGCCATTTGCATCAATGCGTGAAAAATGAGACGCTAAAATATAGTTTTGAATACAGAGTAAGTTAATTTCTTCATTATTTTCTTCTGATTCGCTTGAATTACACCAAGTCTCTGACACGCAGACTGCATGTGGTTGGTCGACAGAGTCGAGTAAGTTTTCTAGTTTCAGAGTTTTTTTCTTCAAGCTTCTTACATTTAAATGACAAATAATAAGTTTATCAGCAATATTAATTGCTTTGTCACAGGATTCCGTTAGTTCGGCTGTTGAAAGGCACGATTGGGAAAATTTCCTGTTTCACTCCCATTACTGGTTCTCGGAAAGCGATATCTAGCGATGCATGCTCCAGCTGGCCATATTGTAGGTTCGTATACTTTTCCTACATGTTCTAATGGAAATGACGCCAAAAAAGATACGCTATTCATGGTTTTGTTATGCACTTTAATGTCAAACTTAATGTCAGGCGCAGTCGTTTTTAGTAAGTTAGTTAACCCACTAGCAGTTGTACTTAAGTGCAATCTATATATATGTAAATAGCCAAGTTTTTGTACAGCTTGAAGTCCAGTGGTAGTATTAGTGCCTATTATTGGCTTGCGACGCCGAAGTTGCGGGGTACGGTATAGCGGGGAGCTATTTGAATCGCTCAGATTAATGCATTGGTTCATCATATTTTGTGCGAGCGCATTATTGACAGCGTTGCCAACTTGACCAGCAGATATATTCTGTTTCCTGCAGTGTACACTGCTGACCGCCCCGGTTCTGGCAACTTGTCCGCCGCCTAGTTGTTCACTGTTGTTCGGGCGATTTCTTGAGCCACGTCCATATCGTTTAGGATATTGCCACTCATTATCAGTAGATGTCGATTCGATCGAGTTCGGATTTTGTGCAACCGAACCAACATGTTTACGAGGTTCGACTGATGTGGCGGTGTTGCTACAAGATGACGCTGCGGTGTCCTTAGGATGCTTTTTATTATTATTATTTTCTTGTAATAATGAAATAAATTGTTTTTGTTCCAAAATTCTATCTTCAAGGTGTCTCTTAAGGTTTTCTAGATCACTAACCTTCGATTTGCTATATTGCAATTCCATTTTCCTTTGGAAACACAGTTGTTTAGCACAGGAAACATCAGGTACAGAACTAACCTCAAACTCGCTATCACTGTGGAAAAACACATTTTCACGCGAAGAAAACGCTGTCGTAAGCTTTCTTTTGATTTCAACTAGCACTTCATTAGACCCGTAATTTGATGGTAACTTTTGATACACTACTAATTCAACTAATTCATCTTTTTTGAGCTTTTTTAGCTCCGACAACAAAACAACGTCAGTTATACCGTCGGCCATTTTTCCTATGTTGTTATTATGCGTTCAATAATGTCATTTTTAAACGTCAAAATGGGATAAAAATATTTACTACTTTTTTCTTGTATTAGCATTTTTTCATTACTAAGAACGAGATTATTCCCATCACAAACCGAAACATGTGTTTTTGCGGATATTTTGGGAAGCGGAGCCATTTTTTCTACCAGGGGCCCCAGGAGCCAGCCAAACCCTAACCAAAAAATATCTTCTTAGAACTCTTTAGGTTAGGATAGTGAATTATCGAAAGCTTAAATTTTACCGCCTTTCGTAAATCTAAGAAGTGCGCATGCCCGCTCCTCGAGCTTCATCTTTCGAGGTGGTGCTTGTGGAGTTAACTCTTTTCACTCTACTTTGCTGTACCTGAACGATAAGGAGCTTGCACTATTTGCTTCCAGTGGCGTGACCCGAACGGTTTTGCAGTGAAAAGGGTCAAAGAAGTCAAAAGAGTTGCCAAGCCGAAAGCCTAGTACTCATAACTGCGAAATTCGCATCTTTTTGACATTGCTTCGACTATTTGACGTTTGATACATGCATTAAACGTCAAATTGTCAATGCAATGTCAAAAAAATGCGAATTTCGCAGTTATGAGTACTAGGCTGAACTCCTATAATTTTTTGGTGTGGCTGCGGTGTGATTGTGTCTTTATGTCAACAGTGTCAACCATTCCTCCCATAATTTCATTATTCCCACCAAATATAAACAAAACACAAATAAGAATTAAATTTTTTTCTTCAAATTAATAATTAATAGTTATTTTTACACCAAGTGAGTTAAATGAATGTTTATTCATGAGAAGAAAGTTTAACCCACGAGCCCTAGCGAGTGGGTTAATTTTCTTCGAATGAATAAACATTTTTTTAACTCACATGATGTATACAAAATTTTATCCCATTTTCATGGAAATTTAAAAAATAAGGTAGGTATTTAAAAGGAATCAAATTATAAAGAGAATTCATTTAGTGGTTATGAAAGCGCTAATTATTGAAATTGGTGGTTGCTAGGGTATAACTAGTTGTTTGTTTGTATTTGTAGCAGATTTTTATACTGGCAGAGTGACTTAAAAGACCGAGAGTGAGTTAAAAATATTTTAAGTCACTCAGGTGATAAACGTCTACTTACCTTTGTTATTATGCGTTCAATAATGTCATTTTTAAACGTCAAAATGGGATAAAAAAATGAACAACGAAAAAAAAAGTAATCTTAATAGATTTGGTGAAATTTTTGAGGAGATGCTCGATTGGTCACACCTTTGAATATAAAACTACAGGAAGGAGCATAACCTCGAATCTGCGCGACCAGAAAATGTGGAGGTTGCATATGGCCGACTAGTGTTTCCGGTTTGGCAGTCGCATATATTTATTTAAATATGATTGTCAATATTATGACTCACTCTTTTCGCACTAATACTAGTGCTTATTATCACTTAAAACCGCTAAAATCCATTAAACCTCCACTTCAATGAGGACACAGCGAACCACCAAAACAAATGATGAGTCCATATTTGGAGGCTTAAAATGGCCGTTTCCGTCCCTGCGTTGTCTGTAGTGGCAGATAGGAAACGCTCCTTCCTGTAGTTTTATATTCAAAGGGTCACACCGTCACACCAAGTGTTCAGAAATTCATACGAAAGTTGTCGCCTAAGGGTGGATTTTCATGCATCCGTTTTCCCGACGAAATATGTCCGAAAAACATTCTATTCTGACATAATCGTATATAAATATGTCAAAATAGAAGACTTTTCGGACATATTTCGTCGAAAAAACGGATGCATGAAAATCCACCCTAAAGGTACGGTTTGAGGATAGTACGCGACGCACAACTGACAACGTAAATGTCGTCATTGGTTCAGATATGATGTACACCCGTCTTCTGACGTGAGAAAACGGGTGTACGTCATACCTATGGTCATACCTGAACCAATGACGACGTTTACTTAAAGGTACGGTTTGTTACGAGAGTACGCGAGTAGATATAGTTGGACAGTTCTACGCCCTCCGACGCCTCCGTGACGTCTGCGCATGCGCCAACCAAGGCGTCGCGACGCCGTGACGCCATCAGTCGGCTGTCATCTGTCAGTCAGCTGTCAATGTCATCTGTCAATGTCATTCAGCTGTCAATGTCACCTGTCAATATCAGTCACCTGTCAATGTCAGTCATCTGTCAAAGTCACCTGTCAATGTCAGTGGTCTGTCAATGTCAGTCAGCTGTCAATGTCATCTGTCAATGTCATCTAACCCAATCTACCTGAACTACTCCAACTTACCCGCTCTCTGATGCGCCATCTATAAACCCCGTATAACATTACACCTGTGTGTATTTTTTATATTTCTACATGTATTTATACAGATGAAAAAATACGTGAATTTATACATGCATAATACATGAAGAAATATAAAGAAAATAGACAGATGGGCTTAAGAAAAAAAAATACTAACCTCAAACAATTTTTTTATTTAAAAACATACATTTTTTAAGACTCAACTATTTCAAAAAGCGATATTTGGTTTGGTCGTATATTATTGAATATTTTCCATCCATAAACTGCTCAATATGATCTTTCAATGATTTGGTGGTACGTTTTGGAAGAAACACTGCCTTATCGTCAAGTTCCATGAGGATGCTCGGTCCGAATTTACTTTGGGTTTTTTTAGCAGAAAATATTGGGTACTTTCTGCCAGGTTCCATGTCTTGTAATTTCACAAGTGTTTTTTGATCCTTGAAGAGGCAGGTCTCGTTGATTGATTTCAAATCCATATCTAAAAAATATTCTGTAGATATTGATATTAGTATATAAAAGATTTACTTACTTGGTCAGAATAAAAAAAATGTGCAATAATTTTATAATAATTATAATGTTCGCTGTTGACGAGTTCAAACAAGACTGAAGCTCAAGTATTATAAAAACCGATTTAAACTTCAACCTACATACAATATTCATTTAATGTCGATTCCAGAGCAGTTTGTTTATTTTCTTTGTTTTGTTTGTTTTACAATGACCTCCAAACGCGTCTCGAGTAGGTACCACATTTAACTATAGTCCGAGAGCGAGCGCCAAGAAACAGCTATACAGGTCTAGAGATAGGGTTGTATACACCGATACAGGGCTAGAGGCCTGTATACAGCGATGGTAAGCAAGGGTTAGTTTGGGTTAGTTATAGGTTAGCATAGGACCCCCCACGTCCTTGGGTTAGTTGATTAAATAATTAATAATTAGGTACTATAAAAAATAAGTATTATTTTAAAAAAAATTATCAGAAAAATATGATACCTACTGCCTTGTATATATTAAGCTTGCAAACAAGTCTCAACTTGCTCGATGATGAAAAAGAGACCATAGAAGAGTTGCTAGCTGAAATTTTGTATCAGGATCGGAGAAGTGCAGGGAAGCGCGAAATCTCTCCATCATCGTGTAGACTTATAGCATATGATGTCATTGTTTAGTCTACGAGTCTAACGCAACGTTATTAGTACTGGAAAATAAATAACGATAAACAAACTCGGTAATACACGTAGTTAATGTATCCGACCGCGGACCATTTTTTTTCAAAGAATTTCAATAAAATAGCAGCCAATCGTCAATACAAAAAAAGAATGTAAAATCGAAAAAATATGATGTCATTCTCAGTCTATTAGTCTGGATCACGAAATTAGGACTGAAAATGACAATAAACAAACCCGGTAATATACTTAGTTAATATAAAGAACCAGCTCCAACGAATTACTATTACATTGGTGTAATGATAATTATTAATGAAAAGCATTTTTATTAGGAACTTTTATTATTTAAAAAATGTATAAATTAGTCAACTTCATCATAACCTATATATTTTAAAATCATATCTTCACACATATATTTAGCGACATGCTGTTTTAATTGTTCATGTAGTCCATATTTATTCATTAGCACACATAGGTCCTCCAAGGAGATGGAATTATCCAGATATAGATTACAACAATTGACACCATTTTCATGTTTTTCTACATCTTGCATCCAACCGAGTCCATTAGAGGGTTTTTTCTCAAGTTCAAAAAGTTCTCGAAGTAAAAAGTACATGTCTGATTCTAGTACGTAGCAAACAAATAGCTTGTCTTATACAGGAAGATTGATCACGGCATTCGCCACCAGTAATTCAGACATTTTGGCTCTGGTTGCTATTAGACTGTGAAAAAAATAAGAAGCAATACTGTTTTTAAATATTTATTATTACTACTAATTAAATTGGATAGGGGAAACTGTTGTATAGTGGGACAGGTTCCTTAGTGGGACAATCCAAATTGTCCGCCACCGATATCGCTTAAAATTCCGAAAAAAATTGCGTCAACTGCTCCATATATGAGCATTAGATATAACCTTGGCATTGGCCGTTAGAGTCTTAAATATGGCGGGATTTTCGTTAGTGTAAGCATTAAAGTGACAAAGTTTTTTTTTACGACCACGTATTGGGCATAGTTTATGCCAGTAATATCCAATAGTTTGTCTTGAATTTGAAGATAATTATGCCAGAAGGTGTCTTGAAGGTGAATTAAGGTTATTTTTTGCTAGTATTTGTTTATATTTTCTCAAATTCAGAAAATTTCAAAAAACGTATAAGGTTGTATTGTGGGACAGTGTATACTGGGACAGAATTTCCGGGTTCCATATTGGGACAAACATTTTATATGCTCTATAATGGAACATTTTTGTATTTTACCTAGTTTCAATACCTCCTTCAATACCTTTGAGAGTCGGAAAATTCACCTTGAGAATGCTGGGGAGGGCGGTAGACTCCGCGGTAGATGCTGTTCTTAAAAATGAAACCAATATTAGGACTGCTGTAGTTCAATTTGGAGTTAGCAAATCAGCCTTGCATAGAAAGAAGCACAAAATAAATGAAGCAAACACGCAGGAATTAAATTTCAAAGGCAACATGGTGTCATTGGGTGTCAAGCAGATTTTCAGTGACGATGAAAAGCCAATGCTTAGCAAATATCCAGTTACTTCTTCTCAAAGGTGCTACGGTTTAACTAGCAGAAAAACTAGAATGTTGGCTTATAGATTTGCCTTCGCAAATTAAAATAAATCCAAAAACATGGACGGAAAATGAAATCGCCGTATAGAAGAATGGTTCAAACTTTTTCGAATTCGAAATAAGTTTGGCTACCTACCTAATTTATGTTGAAGTTCTATAATTTTGTGAATAAGCGACCGAATTTTCTTTTTATATTTACTTATTTGGGATCAAAAAACATTGTCCCACTATACACATGCATCGTTCCCAGTATGCAACATGGGGTGGTTGCATAGTGGGAAAGTGGTGTATAGTGGGACATTCAATTTTTTCTATGTTAAAGTGTAAAAGTTATAGAAATTTTTATAATTGTTAATAAACAAACTACTTTTAAATATATTAGAATATTCACAACAGTTAAAAATTATTCAACAAATTTTTTATTTCAATTAGAAAAATATTGTTCCAGTATACAACAGTCTCCCCTACATGTGTTGAGCTTATCTAAATCCCTAACAATTTTATCTAGGTTCATAGAAGCAAGTTTTAGAAAGTAGCAGCTACATTCACACTTATTCAAGTTACACATGCTGATAATTGATTGCATAAGATTATTGTTGTTGGTATTGTGAGTTACATTTAAATATTGTAGGTAATCATCATAGTATACAATGAAATTAAAATTCTTAACTAATTCTAACCTATAATTGATAAGATGACTAACAGTTAAAATTTGTTTAACATCATCTCTAAACAAAAACACAATGTACAGGGTGGCCCGTTTAAGAGGGGCCTATACCTTATCTCGAAATCTACGAGGGCTGCAAAAAAAAAATTAAATACAAAAGTTGTTTCTAATAAAATTATCTAAATTGTTTTTGCATTGTTTTTGTTGTTACTCTACTATATACAGGGTGGAGAGATAATTTTTTTTTTTTTTATGAAACACCCTATATTTCAAAACACTTTCATATAGCCCTTTGAAAGACAAATCCAACGATATACTTGACATGTGTCTGTGATAAACCGTTTCGAACTTATTAGCGATAATCTTCAGGATCTGGGGTAATTTCAAACAGGCATTATTACGTTACTCATAAACTTTTAAAACTTTTTTTTGCATGCTATTTTTCATAAAATAATGCTCTTCTTTAGACTATTTTGAAATTTGGTATATTTGTTCAAAAAACGCCGTGTTGCCACGTTTCGCAAAATGTTACGCTTTTCAATTTTTTTAAATGGGACCTCCTGTAAATTTTCGAATTTTTGGATAGCCCTTTAAAATACAAATTCAACGATATACTGGAAATGGGTTTGTGATGCACCGTTTCGGCCTTATTGGCGATTATCTTCAGTTCTAGCACCATATTTTATGTCATCCCTGTTGAATAAAGAAAATGTCTAATTTTGCAGTAGATTAGCACAAATAGTTATTATTATTCTTCATTCAGAAGTAGTTAAAGTTTCTCTACATTATTAAAATGGAAAAGACGTTTAAGTTTTTGTTTTCATTAGTTTCTCGCCTTAATAATGGGGAGAAACTTTGACTACTCTTTGAACAAATGATAATAAAAAAATATTTCGCAAATTATTTAATAATACCTACTGCAATAAACTATAGTTGCAGTAAACAAGGAAAGCATTGAATTATAAAGTCCAAAATAAAGGTTACTGATTAAGATTAAATAAATAAACATTTTGAGAACTTCAACTTCAGGCTAACTATAAAATTAATTTAATTACATTCTCTGTGTCCGCCATTTTCAACAATACAGGTAGTATATCTTACTTGTAAATGTGTTATCGCATTTAACACGTAATTAGGTTGATCTGACAAATATAGCAACACAGCGTCACGTTTAATTTTTTGTTTTTATCCAAATTTCTCGCCTTTTTTATTTTAATAATGGGGAGAAACTTTGACTACTTTTTGAATAAATAATAATAATAAAAAGCACTATTTCAGCTAATCTAATGCAAAATTAGACATTGTTTTTTATTCATCAGGGATGACATGAAATATTGTGCTAGAACTGAAGATAATCGCCAATCAGGCCAAAATGGGTGCATCACAGACCCATGCCCAGTATATCGTTGAATTTGTATTTTAAAAGGCTATCCAAAAATTCGAAAATTTACAGGATGTCCCATTAGTAGTACAGCAACAGGGATTCAAGGACCAAAATCCGACCATAACCTCAATCTTTCATTCTTGACACGTGGTGGATGCGCCGCCGTTGACACGAAGGTGGATGCATCGTCGGCGCCATCTTGTCAAACGTCATGGCGCCATCTAGCGTACATAGTGTGAAGTTCGTAATACAGGATGCTGTAGTTGGGACCCGTAGGGCTGCGCCCCCCAAAAGGGGGCCCACAGGGCTGCGCCCCCCGAAAAGGGGCTCCCCGGATTTTATCATGGGTACCAGAAAAAGGGGTGGGGGGAAACGTTTTCCCGCCATCTTGTCAAACGTCACCTGTCAACCGTCACCTGTCAAACGTCATTTGTCAAACGTCACCTGTCAAACGTCATCTGTCAAACGTCATCTGTCACCTGTGATGACGTCATAGCGAGAGAGTGCGGTGAATTCTTGCAATTACAGGTTCCTGTAATATGGAGTTTGCGTGGAAGGGATTGTTCCGAGTCGTTTCGGGTTCTGTGATGACGTCATAGCGCCCTGGGTCACGTCCGTGGAGTCATTTAGAGTACATAGTGCAAAGTTTGATTCAGGGTTTGCGTTCTGTGATGACGTCATAGCGACCTGGGTCACGTCCGTGGAGTCATTTAGACTACATAGTGCAAAGTTTGATTCAGGGTTCGCGTTCTGTGATGACGTCATAGCGACCTGGGTCACGTCTGTGGCGCCATTTAGAGTACATAGTGCAAAGTTCGATTCATGGTTCGGGTTCTGTGATGACGTCATAGCGACCTGGGTCACGTCCTTGGCACCATCTAGAGTACATAGTGCAAAGTTCGATTCATGGTTCGACCTGGGTCTCGTGGGTTACGTCAGTTTGTGTCGGTGGCACCATCTAGCGTACATGTGACAAGTTCGATGTGTCTTATAACAGGATGCTGTGGTGGTGTCGTAACTATGAGGGTCCAGCAGCTAGCTTCATGTTGTACCTGGTAGAGGGTGTTCGAACTCAAGGATGAAACACACCTACAGGATTGCTTATTGACCTCGTGTGTTACCATTTACGACGCCATAACTAAGCCATCAGCTGTTTAAACAACCTACGTCAAGGCGAGAAATAACATGCTGCTTACGTCACAACTGGTGATTTAACGTTGGGGAGAGAGTGGATTTGTTCCACACAGGCCTTATGAGGATAGGCTATCCTGTAGTAGTAGTGTGTATTATCCTTGGTTGGAACCAACATTTGATGGGGAAGGGGCCTCGTTTTTTTTTTATTAAAAACATACATTTTTTAAGACAACGATTTCAAAAAGCGAATATTTTCCATCAATAAACTGCTTAATGATCTAATCATTTTGGTGGTACGTCTTGGGAGAAACACTGCGTTGTCGTCAAATTCAACGAGTATTTCAAATCCATAGCTAAAAATATGCCACAATTGTATCGATTACCTAAGTATATAAGATATTTACTTACTAGGTTAAAATAATAATTGTTGCTCAATAATTTTATAATCCTCACTGTGACGAGAAAGAATACAACACTGTGGGCACCCCTTTTAATTCGAACTTCGCTTGACATCTGTTGATCTACCTTAATTTGTATAGTTTACTGGTTCCAGTTAGAGATGTAACGTGAAAAAAAACAATCCGTTTTTTTTGTTTTTTTTCAAGTTTTTTTTCATGGTTTTTTTTCAAATGGTTTTTTTTCAGATTTTGTGTTTTTTTTCTAAACTTAGCACCATATGCGCAGTTTTTACTTTTTTTGCCAATGAAACTTTTCTTGGGACAAAAAACTGGTTTAAGCAGTGAAATATGGATAAAACGTAAAATATTGTCTATCATAGGAACAATATTGGGTCTGTTTCTGCAGAAATCACAAACCAGTCAGAGCGAATTTCATTGGTTGAAAACAGTAGAAACAGTCAGAAAACTAGTTTCAACCAATGAAATTCAGTCTGACTGGTTTGTGATTTCTGCAGAAACAGACCTATTCTTATGTAAATGAAACATGTTTTCAGGTCAAGTACATGGTACATCCATGTATGAACTATCATATTATATCAGATCATACATTCATCATATTCATACAACATACATACTAGAACAGAACATCACTCTGATATAAGACACTTTCGCTGTATGAAGAATTTTCAGACTGTAACTACGTATCCAGGGTCATCAAATGTCCGTTTTTTTTTTTACTTAAAGATGAGGTTGGAGATACTCACGAAGTTTAAAATTGAATTATTTTGAAAAAAAAAAAAAACTTGTTTTTTTTCTAGTTTTTTTTCATGTTTTTTTTTTCAAATCTGAAAAAAACCTGCTTTTTTACATTTGAATCATTTAGAAAAAAAACAAAAAAAACCGTTTTTTTTCTGGTTTTTTTTCAATGTTTTTTTTCAAATCTGAAAAAAAACCGTTTTTTTACATCTCTAGTTCCAGTAAAGATTTGCAATTATTTTGAGGTCCTGTATCGTAGAAAATATTGGGTACACTCACTTTCTACGAGGACTTATAATTTTCTCAGCGTTTTTGATCCTTTGTTATAAAAAGACAGGTCTTGTTGATTGATTTCAAATCCATATCTAAAATATTCATAATTGTATCGATATTAGTAAGTATATAAGATATTCACTTACTTGGTTAAAATGATAATTGTTGTGTTATAATTTTATAGTTCACCGAGTTTCAAACAAGACTAAAAGAGCTTAGTTATTATAAAATCCGATTTAAACTTTGAAGTAATCACATACAAAAAACGCTGCCAAAATATTGGGAATTTCACTCTATATCAGGCTTCAGGTCTTGTAATTTTCTCAGTGTTTTTAATCCTTTGCTATAAAAAAACAGGTCTTGTTGTTGATTGATATTAGTATATAAGATATTTACTTACTTGGTTAAAATGATAATTGTTGTGCAATAATTTTATATTTTTCACTGGTGACGAGTTTGAGCAAACTGAAAGAAGCTTGTTATTATAAAATCCGATTTAAACTTTGATATCACATACAAAAGCACCGTCAAATGTAAACGCTTATTCAGCAGTTTTTTTATCTGAATTATATCAGGACCGTTCGCAGAAATCGCCCGAGAAAAACAACAACACATTTTGAAGATAATTTTTTAGTTTAAGGCGTAATTATTAAGTTAGATATTTGATATGTCCATTTTTATTTTAAAAAAGGTGACAAATTCAATCGATTTATCAAAATTTAAAAGAATAGATTTAAATTAGCATCGTTGACATTTTATGAGCCAATAACCCTATGCAATACAAAATTTAAGTGGATACATTGTTACCTGTAAAAGATGAGGATTCAATTTTTATTCTTTGTACAAAAAACGCAGCATCCAGTACCAGTACTTTGAACCTGGATTTTCAAAGTTTAGTTTCTTGTGCGATAAGTGTCGGTTTCGAAAAACTGTAAGTACTATTTTTAAATATCTAAGTGATGTAGGATAAATCATGCCCTGAGACATATTTTAAATTAACACAAACCTCGATTATTGAATTATTTTTATTTTCCTTAACACATAAACATATTGTTTGTTTTTTAAAAATACAGACAACCCTGAGTACCTATTTTTTAATTTAATTCCAATAGTTTTTTTCGGAGCAACTTGAATTTACTTTTACACTTACATTTGCACAAAACTCAAATTTCTTTTTCTAAAATTTAGGTAGGTTCTTTAACCAATTTAAACTGGTTTTATTTTTTCATTTATTTTAAAACAAACCTCCATAAACAGCGAATTTTAATTTTATGTACAAAATCGTTCACCAGGAAGGAGATAACCTGAAACGTCATGGGATTGCTAATCATCTTCCAAGATCTGTAACCAGTGTGGTGGGATTTTTAAAGCAGAGGGGGCTATCCAACACCATCAAAACACCCAGCTCCAAGAGAGCCTCCAAACGAAAGGCTGGAGATCCCACCGCCCCCATGATGAAGCAAGCTAGACTTTTGCTGGTAAGTTGACATTAATCGCATTTTTTAAATCTAATTTAATTATTTTCAGGACCTTCAATATCAGCCACATGCCGGTGGTGTGAGGATTGCGACTTGGAGGCACCGATAAATCAATGGGTTGGTCATCTTCGGTGTCTCTAGCACCGAGCCAACACCTGGTGAAGCAGGAGGAAGACGTTAGTCTTGTCAAAACATCTTTCAAGAACCGAATTGAAACATAGCGGCTTTCATCAAAGCAGGACCCTATCAGCGTGAAGCACGTTTTGAAATTAGCTGTGGCATACCTATCCAGTATTAGGACGGACGGAGGACACAATTACCAGGATAGCAGAAAATGCGTATGCGAAAAAAATAATTTAGAGCAAACAGTTGAATAGCGCAAGGATATGAGAAAACTAACTTCGCACATTCTTGAGCAACCGACCCACCGAATTCAGCAAACATGCGTACACGTACACGAGAAGAAGGGGTTTTAGAACTGGTTTTTCCTTTAACAAATCACGGTAACTATGGAATAACATAATAGAGGACTAAAATATGACACAACCACTTTCAAGTTGAAACTGGAAGTAGCCTATAAGGGGCCCAAATAGCCTCAGTAAAGTGCTAGAAAGATACCGGTTGCCACTACCACCCCCTGCTCAGAAATAAATTTGGTCATTTGGGTTTTCAGGCATCCTGAACAAAAAGTTCACAGAATTCCAGGAAAAAGAAAGCGGTGTGTATCATTTCAATTGCAGTGTTATATACTAAACAATGTCTCTTACAGGCTGGACGCTACAACAACTTTAAGCTCTAAATATAAGTATCAATAGGATCATAACCCTCTAAAAGCTTATTCATATCTGCCAGTACCAGGATAACCTGTAACGTCATGGGAGTTGCCGCACATCTGCAATCAATGTGGTGGAATTTTTAATTCATTTCATCCACAAATAACATGGGTTGAGGAAAAAAGTATGCGGAAATTTGGGATCTGTTTCTATTTAAATACTCAATATCTATTGAAAAAAAAAATATATATTCAAGGGTGACGATAAAGACGTATTTCATTTTTATGATTATGAATATTGATACAATTTAGATGGTAGTCGCACTCACAGTCCCATTAACCATATTGGCAATGATTGTTGAGAATAAAAATAAGCTTTAGTATAAACTATGTTTTATTCTCCTGAGAATGACAGAGATGAAGCCACCATTGATCTCTGTATACCACCAACTCACAGTCAAATAGCGCCAGCACACACTTAACATAATATCATACAACTTTTATTTATGTTCCAAAATTGTATCAAGATTATTTTCATTTCAATAATTTTTGAAAAGAAACTTCTTAAACGGCTTTCTGCTATTTGGACGACAATGGAGAGTGATTTGAAAAACGCGTCACGGGCAAATTTCGTTACTCGAGAGAGAAGAAAGATGTAACGTAAAGGAACAGAGAAAGACAGCTATTGATTGACACAAACCAAGGATTATAAGCGTCGAGAGGAGTGCCCATTATTGACAAGCGCCGATATTGACACAAACCAAGGATTATAAGCGTAAGGAGGATTGCCTATTATTGACAAGCGGTATTGGAAAAATAAAATCATTTCTGGCGAATTTCGAGGTTTTCCTGATATCTCTGGACAGCACTCGGAATTTTTGAAATATCAATGCAGCATAATAATGAGCACAAAGTTGCACTATACTTTCTTCTGATTCAACCGACGTCGGGTCTCTTTCCGTAGGATTCCAATACAGGATTCGAATAGGATTCAAAATAGCTAGTATTCGAATGCTACCCAAGTCTCCCAAAGTACCAAGTGTTATCACAGGAGTCTATTCGAAACATGCCGCATTAGTAATAATTATCAAACTTCAAACTTGTATAACAGGAGACTTTCTCATTGAAATGAAGCATTACGTTGATAGACTTGATACTGTTTACAATCCCAATCCCCATTAAGTATACATGCCCCAGATGTAAGGGTGAAACTGATATACCCAATCGACTTTGTTTGCCTTACGAATTTTCACAATTTGTTGAACAAAAAAGGATACCATCCCATTATTTTGCAAAACCCGAACGTAGAACCTAAATTATAAAGTTGTACTAGTAAATTTTCTGTTAAATAAAACTTTTGTTATTATATTTTTCTGCTTTTTATTTATAGCCTCTAGACTAGGTTAGGCTATAATAATTTAAACAAAATTCAACGAGAGCATTGTGCACAACATTAGGATAGGCCATCGAATACTATATTGTTAAGCTTTTTTAAGTCGACACTTTCCGTATGGGGAGCAAAAGAAGGAAGGATACGATAAAAACAGGTGTGAGATCAGGTGACCATTGACGTACAATCGTAGGGAGTCACACCAACTCATATTGGAGTATCAGCTAGGGGATTCTTATCTTGTCACAAGTCGCTATGGCTCGCTAGCTGTCATTCGATACCTATTTCGATATCGGATGGAGAGTGATTCATATGTATTATTATCGAATTTCGTATCGACATCAAATAGACGGTGGTATGAAAAACGAGAGAAAAATCGACCTTCAAATTTGAATGATAGATGATAGATTATGTTTATCATTTTATAATTTATTTTTCGCTTCAATTCAAACTATTTTTACTTCTAAAGATTCTTTTCGCGTTGAAAATAATTTCAATTTTTAATTATTATGTTGCAACGAAATCTTAAGGCAGCACCGTCAACAGCAAAACCTTCACTTTAGACGCACGACTCGTAGGGTAGGATAAACTTGATTTACATTTTTCTTCTCGTCTCTCAACTCCACACTCCCGTATTCCTTATGTGAGAATGACCGCGTTCACCAGCACTCAACATGTTGAGTGATTAGTCAGCGGCTTTGTTGAAAAAGATGAAATATAACGAAGGATAACATACACAAACGACAAACATAAAACATAAACACAACACATGACGCCACAACTTGTCACTTCAAAATAAAAAAGGATAGCCAATCATTCGAACAAAGATCAGCAAATCGAAAAGCCGAAACGGGACCTCTTACTTACGTCAGAGAGTCGATCCGAACTAGCATAAGAATCAGCAATTCGACATCGAATTGGTCTTAAGAATTCCGCAGGATTATAAATGATGGACTGTATACGCATGCAATTTAATTCATTTTACCTACTCATCAATAACTGATAGACTGTGCCTGACTCATCCATATAATATTATAGGTCCTGCAAAATATTAATGAAACCGAACAAACACACTGCATACATAAAACGTCCATTTTATGTCATATTCACGTTCATACGTCCATATGACCTATTCACTGATCTCGAAAATAAATGGATAAACAAAGAACGCTACTAATGCTGCTAATTCACGAGGTCAAAATCTAAACAAAAACAACTGACTGGGACAGCTGTGAGCATGCGCAGTAGATACATGTATTGTGCGTACACAAAATCTGGCCAATGAAAATGAAGGAATTTCGAAACTTAGAACAGTTGTTCGAAAGATAAGACACTGCGCAGGCGTAAGGCTGTTCCGTTGCACAACTGTTCGTAGAATATTGATCCCAAACTTTCGCACAAATTATGCAAATCAAGCCGTATGAATTGTTTATCCATTTATTTTTTAGATCAGTGGACCTATTCAGAACGTACATTAGACGTACATTTTAGTAAAAACATTCATATTACGTATATTTACATCCACCATTTTGGTTTTATGTTAAAGTGTAAAATACAAACAGGTCACTGTTTATTTATTTAATTCCTCGTGTCTAAGTTTAACTTTGTTTGAATCTCTATTAATCCTAGTAATTCAAATCATTGGCTTAGAAAATCGTGTGTTTATTTTAGTGGCAATCAGACGTAATAATTAAAAATTGATAAAAAAATGTCTTGCCTCGACTGAAATTTAAACCCAGGACCCCTGAATTTCCAGTGCAACGCTCTAACCAACTAAGCTACCAGGAGCTGTTTCATTTCTACCTTTTCGAATGTCGATCAAATCTGGAACGCAAAATAAATGGAAAATAGTATAGAAGGACTAACCACACAGCGTTTTTATGGCTAGGGAGTTTAGCGATACCGTGGGAAAAATCTAGATCGACGATGCATTTGATCTGAAATTTCGGGGTGTGACCCGAACCAAACCCAAATTTTTGGGGAGTTTCCCGGAATTCGACCGCAGCTCCTTATCTCATGCTATCATCCTCAAAACACAGTTATCGTCCCGCCATCGAGCGTCATCTTCGTCGTCGTCTCGTCATCGATCGATTGCAAAAATTCTAGCCGGGGAATCGAGTCCTCAGACCATCACACCAAAATCCAGCACTGTAGACAAGGCACTAGATCCTTGAGTAATTATTGATAAAAAATGTTTGTAAGTAAAGTCTATACCAAGTCACTTGGACTAGCATAAAAACTAACTAAATCCCGGCATCCATCAGCTTTTTCTTTGTCAAACATGGACGGCGTAATTTCAAAAAACAGTACTAAAATTAATAATCAATAGACAGTATGTCAATCAATCATGATCGGCAATGGCCAATCAGATCTATTGCGTCCACGTTTACTGGTATCGAACGTGTACATGGAGGATGAAGCCAATCAGATAATATACCTATCCATTCTTACTTGTCTGGCTTCCAACGGGTACGAGGATCAATCAGTATAAATTTTGCTATATTTTTCAATATGTGATGCAGTATATTGACCATACGTTTATTTTAGGCTTGGTCCAAGTAACTTCGTATAGACTATAAAACGTTCTATCTATACAGGTCCAGAGACAATTATAAGTGTGTAGACAGCTATACAGGTCCAGAGACAGGTCCGATTCAGCTTTTCGAGACAGATCTGTCTACACAGACTGCTTTTCGAGACAGCTTTTCGAGACAGGTCTGTCTACATAGACTGCTTTTCGAGACAGGTCTGACTACACAGACAGCTTTTCGAGACAGATCTGTCTACACAGACTGCTTTTCGAGACAGGTCTGTCTACATAGACTGCTTTTCGAGACAGGTCTGTCTACACAGACAGCTTTTCGAGACAGGTCTGTCTACACAGGCAGCTTTTCGAGACTGGCCTGTCTACACAGATAGCTTTTCGAGACAGGTTAGTAGTAACGGGGGCACCTGAACCTGAGAAATTTTTCGATACCGTGGAAAAATCTCTAAATCGGCGGCGCCTTTGATCTGAAACAGCTATACAGGTCTAGAGATAGGGTTGTATACACCTATACAGGGCTAGAGACAGGCCTGTATACAGCAATGGTAAGCAAGGGTTAGTTTGGGTTAGTTATAGGTTAGCATAGGACCCCCCACGTCGTTGGGTCAGTTAGGGAAGATTCGTAACTGACCCAACGACGTGGGGGGTCCTATGCTAACCTATAACTAACCCAAACTAACCCTTGCTTACCATTGCTGTATACAGGCCTGTCTCTAGCCCTGTATAGGTGTATACAACCCTATCTCTAGACCTGTATAGCTGTTTCAGATCAAAGGCGCCGCCGATTTAGAGTTTTTTCCACGGTATCGAAAAATTTCTCAGGCTCAGGTGCCCCCGTTACTACTAACCTGTCTCGAAAAGCTATCTGTGTAGACAGGCCAGTCTCGAAAAGCTGCCTGTGTAGACAGACCTGTCTCGAAAAGCTGTCTGTGTAGACAGACCTGTCTCGAAAAGCAGTCTATGTAGACAGACCTGTCTCGAAAAGCAGTCTGTGTAGACAGATCTGTCTCGAAAAGCTGTCTGTGTAGTCAGATCTGTCTCGAAAAGCAGTCTATGTAGACAGACCTGTCTCGAAAAGCTGTCTCGAAAAGCAGTCTATGTAGACAGATCTGTCTCGAAAAGCTGAATCGGACCTGTCTCTGGACCTGTATAGCTGTCTACACACTTATAATTGTCTCTGGACCTGTATAGATAGAACGTTTTATAGTCTATACGAAGTTACTTGGACCAAGCCTAAAATAAACGTATGGTCAATATACTGCATCACATATTGAAAAATATAGCAAAATTTATACTGATTGATCCTCGTACCCGTTGGAAGCCAGACAAGTAAGAATGGATAGGTATATTATCTGATTGGCTTCATCCTCCATGTACACGTTCGATACCAGTAATCGTGGACGCAATAGATCTGATTGGCCATTGCCGATCATGATTGATTGACATACTGTCTATTGATTATTAATTTTAGTACTGTTTTTTGAAATTACGCCGTCCATGTTTGACAAAGAAAAAGCTGATGGATGCCGGGATTTAGTTAGTTTTTATGCTAGTCCAAGTGACTTGGTATAGACTTTACTTACAAACATTTTTTATCAATAATTACTCAAGGATCTAGTGCCTTGTCTACAGTGCTGGATTTTGGTGTGATGGTCTGAGGACTCGATTCCCCGGCTAGAATTTTTGCAATCGATCGATGACGAGACGACGACGAAGATGACGCTCGATGGCGGGACGATAACTGTGTTTTGAGGATGATAGCATGAGATAAGGAGCTGCGGTCGAATTCCGGGAAACTCCCCAAAAATTTGGGTTTGGTTCGGGTCAAACCCCGAAATTTCAGATCAAATGCATCGTCGATCTAGATTTTTCCCACGGTATCGCTAAACTCCCTAGCCATAAAAACGCTGTGTGGTTAGTCCTTCTATACTATTTTCCATTTATTTTGCGTTCCAGATTTGATCGACATTCGAAAAGGTAGAAATGAAACAGCTCCTGGTAGCTTAGTTGGTTAGAGCGTTGCACTGGAAATTCAGGGGTCCTGGGTTTAAATTTCAGTCGAGGCAAGACATTTTTTTATCAATTTTTAATTATTACGTCTGATTGCCACTAAAATAAACACACGATTTTCTAAGCCAATGATTTGAATTACTAGGATTAATAGAGATTCAAACAAAGTTAAACTTAGACACGAGGAATTAAATAAATAAACAGTGACCTGTTTGTATTTTACACTTTAACATAAAACCAAAATGGTGGATGTAAATATACGTAGTATGAATGTTTTTACTAAAATGTACGTCTAATGTACGTTCTGAATAGGTCCACTGATCTAAAAAATAAATGGATAAACAATTCATACGGCTTGATTTGCATAATTTGTGCGAAAGTTTGGGATCAATATTCTACGAACAGTTGTGCAACGGAACAGCCTTACGCCTGCGCAGTGTCTTATCTTTCGAACAACTGTTCTAAGTTTCGAAATTCCTTCATTTTCATTGGCCAGATTTTGTGTACGCACAATACATGTATCTACTGCGCATGCTCACAGCTGTCCCAGTCAGTTGTTTTTGTTTAGATTTTGACCTCGTGAATTAGCAGCATTAGTAGCGTTCTTTGTTTATCCATTTATTTTCGAGATCAGTGAATAGGTCATATGGACGTATGAACGTGAATATGACATAAAATGGACGTTTTATGTATGCAGTGTGTTTGTTCGGTTTCATTAATATTTTGCAGGACCTATAATATTATATGGATGAGTCAGGCACAGTCTATCAGTTATTGATGAGTAGGTAAAATGAATTAAATTGCATGCGTATACAGTCCATCATTTATAATCCTGCGGAATTCTTAAGACCAATTCGATGTCGAATTGCTGATTCTTATGCTAGTTCGGATCGACTCTCTGACGTAAGTAAGAGGTCCCGTTTCGGCTTTTCGATTTGCTGATCTTTGTTCGAATGATTGGCTATCCTTTTTTATTTTGAAGTGACAAGTTGTGGCGTCATGTGTTGTGTTTATGTTTTATGTTTGTCGTTTGTGTATGTTATCCTTCGTTATATTTCATCTTTTTCAACAAAGCCGCTGACTAATCACTCAACATGTTGAGTGCTGGTGAACGCGGTCATTCTCACATAAGGAATACGGGAGTGTGGAGTTGAGAGACGAGAAGAAAAATGTAAATCAAGTTTATCCTACCCTACGAGTCGTGCGTCTAAAGTGAAGGTTTTGCTGTTGACGGTGCTGCCTTAAGATTTCGTTGCAACATAATAATTAAAAATTGAAATTATTTTCAACGCGAAAAGAATCTTTAGAAGTAAAAATAGTTTGAATTGAAGCGAAAAATAAATTATAAAATGATAAACATAATCTATCATCTATCATTCAAATTTGAAGGTCGATTTTTCTCTCGTTTTTCATACCACCGTCTATTTGATGTCGATACGAAATTCGATAATAATACATATGAATCACTCTCCATCCGATATCGAAATAGGTATCGAATGACAGCTAGCGAGCCATAGCGACTTGTGACAAGATAAGAATCCCCTAGCTGATACTCCAATATGAGTTGGTGTGACTCCCTACGATTGTACGTCAATGGTCACCTGATCTCACACCTGTTTTTATCGTATCCTTCCTTCTTTTGCTCCCCATACGGAAAGTGTCGACTTAAAAAAGCTTAACAATATAGTATTCGATGGCCTATCCTAATGTTGTGCACAATGCTCTCGTTGAATTTTGTTTAAATTATTATAGCCTAACCTAGTCTAGAGGCTATAAATAAAAAGCAGAAAAATATAATAACAAAAGTTTTATTTAACAGAAAATTTACTAGTACAACTTTATAATTTAGGTTCTACGTTCGGGTTTTGCAAAATAATGGGATGGTATCCTTTTTTGTTCAACAAATTGTGAAAATTCGTAAGGCAAACAAAGTCGATTGGGTATATCAGTTTCACCCTTACATCTGGGGCATGTATACTTAATGGGGATTGGCAGTGGCGGCCAGTGGCAATCTAGTGTGGTTGTGCGCTCTTGGAAAATTTTTTGGAGGTGCCACGGTGCCACGTCCTGTTCTACATTTATTTTGTATGTTGAATTTTTTTATCTTTACTTTAGGAAAAATTATCGAAAACAAAAATATATGTATTTAAATGGGGCTCGAATGTTTGTATTCTAGCCATAATACATAATTGATATTGAAATTTATAATTAAAAAAAAAAACGCGAACAACAGAGTTGTCAAACCGCCAAAATGGTGAAAAAACATCGAAATATTCTCGATTGAGTGGAAACAACATTGGAAGTGTGTATTCAAATAGCGCACGGCGCATCCCTTTCATCGGGCGACTTACCGTATATTCCTGATCAATCGCACAGCGAGAAAACGCATTTACCCAGAGCGCCGAACGATTCCACACCGACCACCCGGACCACCAGCACAACCAAGCGGGAGAAAAAAATATACAAGACAGGCGCAGGGCGCGCTTTCGTTCCGTTCGAGTTCGTGCGAATTTAAAAATAGAAAAATGAGTAGATGTTTATCCTAATTTAGAAAATTGGGTAGGTATTTTTTAATTGAAGTTTCTTTTCTTTCCAAAATTTTAATTTTATTTTCTTGCTTGGTTTTTGGAGGCAGTGCGCGCGCACGAGCGCACTTATTGAGAAGCCGCCCCTGGGGATTGGGATTGTAAACAGTATCAAGTCTATCAACGTAATGCTTCATTTCAATGAGAAAGTCTCCTGTTATACAAGTTTGAAGTTTGATAATTATTACTAATGCGGCATGTTTCGAATAGACTCCTGTGATAACACTTGGTACTTTGGGAGACTTGGGTAGCATTCGAATACTAGCTATTTTGAATCCTATTCGAATCCTGTATTGGAATCCTACGGAAAGAGACCCGACGTCGGTTGAATCAGAAGAAAGTATAGTGCAACTTTGTGCTCATTATTATGCTGCATTGATATTTCAAAAATTCCGAGTGCTGTCCAGAGATATCAGGAAAACCTCGAAATTCGCCAGAAATGATTTTATTTTTCCAATACCGCTTGTCAATAATAGGCAATCCTCCTTACGCTTATAATCCTTGGTTTGTGTCAATATCGGCGCTTGTCAATAATGGGCACTCCTCTCGACGCTTATAATCCTTGGTTTGTGTCAATCAATAGCTGTCTTTCTCTGTTCCTTTACGTTACATCTTTCTTCTCTCTCGAGTAACGAAATTTGCCCGTGACGCGTTTTTCAAATCACTCTCCATTGTCGTCCAAATAGCAGAAAGCCGTTTAAGAAGTTTCTTTTCAAAAATTATTGAAATGAAAATAATCTTGATACAATTTTGGAACATAAATAAAAGTTGTATGATATTATGTTAAGTGTGTGCTGGCGCTATTTGACTGTGAGTTGGTGGTATACAGAGATCAATGGTGGCTTCATCTCTGTCATTCTCAGGAGAATAAAACATAGTTTATACTAAAGCTTATTTTTATTCTCAACAATCATTGCCAATATGGTTAATGGGACTGTGAGTGCGACTACCATCTAAATTGTATCAATATTCATAATCATAAAAATGAAATACGTCTTTATCGTCACCCTTGAATATATTTTTTTTTTTTCAATAGATATTGAGTATTTAAATAGAAACAGATCCCAAATTTCCGCATACTTTTTTCCTCAACCCATGTTATTTGTGGATGAAATGAATTAAAAATTCCACCACATTGATTGCAGATGTGCGGCAACTCCCATGACGTTACAGGTTATCCTGGTACTGGTAGATATGAATAAGCTTTTAGAGGGTTATGATCCTATTGATACTTATATTTAGAGCTTAAAGTTGTTGTAGCGTCCAGCCTGTAAGAGACATTGTTTAGTATATAACACTGCAATTGAAATGATACACACCGCTTTCTTTTTCCTGGAATTCTGTGAACTTTTTGTTCAGGATGCCTGAAAACCCAAATGACCAAATTTATTTCTGAGCAGGGGGTGGTAGTGGCAACCGGTATCTTTCTAGCACTTTACTGAGGCTATTTGGGCCCCTTATAGGCTACTTCCAGTTTCAACTTGAAAGTGGTTGTGTCATATTTTAGTCCTCTATTATGTTATTCCATAGTTACCGTGATTTGTTAAAGGAAAAACCAGTTCTAAAACCCCTTCTTCTCGTGTACGTGTACGCATGTTTGCTGAATTCGGTGGGTCGGTTGCTCAAGAATGTGCGAGGTTAGTTTTCTCATATCCTTGCGCTATTCAACTGTTTGCTCTAAATTATTTTTTTCGCATACGCATTTTCTGCTATCCTGGTAATTGTGTCCTCCGTCCGTCTTTTTCTCGGGCGATTTCTGCGAACGGTCCTGATATAATTCAGATAAAAAAACTGCCGAATAAGCGTTTACATTTGACGGTGCTTTTGTATGTGATATCAAAGTTTTCGAAGTTTAAATCGGATTTTATAATAACAAGCTTCTTTCAGTTTGCTCAAACTCGTCACCAGTGAAAAATATAAAATTATTGTACAACAATTATCATTTTAACCAAGTAAGTAAATATCTTATATACTAATATCAATCAACAACAAGACCTGTTTTTTTATAGCAAAGGATTAAAAACACTGAGAAAATTACATGACCTGAAGCCTCATATAGAGTGAAATTCCCAATATTATGGCAGCGTTTTTTGTATGTGATTACTTCGAAGTTTAAATCGGATTTTATAATAACTAAGCTCTTTAAGTCTTGTTTGAAACTCGGTGAACTATAAAATTATTGCACAACAATTATCATTTTAACCAAGTAAGTGAATATCTTATATACCTACTAATATCGATACAATTATGAATATTTTAGATATGGATTTGAAATCAATCAATCAACAAGACCTGTCTTTTTATAACAAAGGATCAAAAACGCTGAGAAAATTATAAGTCCTCGTAGAAAGTGAAAGTAGGTACCCAATATTTTCTACGATACAGACCTCAAAATAATTGCAAATCTTTACTGGAACCAATAAACTATACAAATTAAGGTAGATCAACAGATGTCAAGCGAAGTTCGAATTAAAAGGGGTGCCCACAGTGTTGTATTCTTTCTCGTCACAGTGAGGATTATAAAATTATTGAGCAACAATTATTATTTTAACCTAGTAAGTAAATATCTTATATACTTAGGTAATCGATACAATTGTGGCATATTTTTAGCTATGGATTTGAAATACTCGTTGAATTTGACGACAACGCAGTGTTTCTCCCAAGACGTACCACCAAAATGATTAGATCATTAAGCAGTTTATTGATGGAAAATATTCGCTTTTTGAAATCGTTGTCTTAAAAAATGTATGTTTTTAATAAAAAAAAAACGAGGCCCCTTCCCCATCAAATGTTGGTTCCAACCAAGGATAATACACACTACTACCGGATAGCCTATCCTCATAAGGCCTGTGTGGAACAAATCCACTCTCTCCCCAACGTTAAATCACCAGTTGTGACGTAAGCAGCATGTTATTTCTCGCCTTGACGTAGGTTGTTTAAACAGCTGATGGCTTAGTTATGGCGTCGTAAATGGTAACACACGAGGTCAATAAGCAATCCTGTAGGTGTGTTTCATCCTTGAGTTCGAACACCCTCTACCAGGTACAACATGAAGCTAGCTGCTGGACCCTCATAGTTACGTCACCACCACAGCATCCTGTTATAAGACACATCGAACTTGTCACATGTACGCTAGATGGTGCCACCGACACAAACTGACGTAACCCACGTGACCCAGGTCGAACCATGAATCGAACTTTGCACTATGTACTCTAGATGGCGCCAAGGACGTGACCCAGGTCGCTATGACGTCATCACAGAACCCGAACCATGAATCGAACTTTGCACTATGTACTCTAAATGACTCCACGGACGTGACCCAGGTCGCTATGACGTCATCACAGAACGCGAACCCTGAATCAAACTTTGCACTATGTACTCTAAATGACTCCACGGACGTGACCCAGGGCGCTATGACGTCATCACAGAACCCGAAACGACTTAAAACCCCCGCTATGACGTCATGACGTTTGACAGATGACGTTTGACAGGTGACGTTTGACAGGTGACGTTTGACAGGTGACGTTTGGCAGATGACGTTCAACAGCTGACGTTTGACAGAATGGCGGGAAAACATTTCCCCCACCCCTTTTTCTGGTACCCATATTAAAATCCGGGGGCCCCTTTTTGGGGGGCGCAGCCCTATGGGTGCAGGTCCCATGGCGCCATCTGTCGACAAGATGGCGCCATGGCGGTGCATCCACCTTCATGTCAACGACGGCGCATCCACCACGTGTCAAGAATGAAAGATTGAGGTTATGGTCGGATTTTTATAGTCATACCCCTGTTGCTGTACTACTCCCATTTAAAAAAAATTGAAAAGCGTTACATTTTGCTAAATTTCAGTATAGTCTAAAAAAGAGCATCATTTTATAAAAAATATCACGCAAAAAAAAGTTTCAAAAGTTTATGAGTAACGTAACAATGCCTGTTCAAAATTACCCTGAATCCCTGAAGATAATCGCTAATAAGTTCGAAACGGTTTATCACAGACACATGTCCAGTATATCGTTGGATTTGTCTTTCAAAGGGTTATGTAAAAGTGTATTACGATATAGGGTGTTCCATTTAAAAAAATTAAACTTTATCTCTCCACCCTGTATATAGTACAGTAACAACAAAAACAATGAAAAAAAAATGTAAATAATTTTATTAGAAACAACTTTTGTATTTAATTTTTTTTTGCAACCCTTGTAGATTTCGAGATAAGGTATAGGCCCCTCTTAAACGGGCCACCCTGTACAATTACCCGACTTCAGAGTTAAAGTTTGTTCACCGAAAAACGATATAACATATAGAGTGAAATTCTCGGATAACGCCTGTTGGCCAGACACTTCTTGTTCAGCAGAGTCTTTGACGGCAGCATCAGTTTCATTCACCATCTTGGAGACCTTTTCCAGAAATTCGTACCAGTCGAAATCCGCTAGAGTTATGCAAGTTTGGTCTTCAGGTAAATTTAGCATGGAATTTATTATTTTGACTGCTGGCAGCATTCCTCGAGCAACGCTTACGCCCACAATACATTTGAAATTGCTCACATGGTAAATAACTTCGTTTAGTAAACGTTTCTCTTGAGCAATTTCCATTCTTAAAATCATACTGTCGAAATATTTCCAATAATCTGAAGAACACTGCGAATCATCGCTGTCGTTGGCACTGATATCTTCATACATTGCGTAATTCGATAAAGAGCTGTGATATACCTACCTTCTGATTCCACCGTGCCTATGTTAAAATAATCCAAATGTAGTAATTTGAGGTTTATAATCGATATGATGCACTACTTTATTCAACGAATGCTGAGCGAGAACTATAACAAAAGGTCATGAGATAGAAAGGTGTTATTTAGAATACCCCCACCATATTTATTTTAATGGTTTGAGCTTGTTTATGTTAACCTCTAGAAATAAGAGTTTAACTAATGACCATCCACTATCTCTCTCCTTGAATTCACTAGATTTGGAAACTATTACTTGTTTAAATTCATCGAGTACCTTGAGCAGATCCGTATTAGGAGAAACTACAGTAAAACAAGTATTAAAAGACTTTATTTCCTGCATCACTCCCAAAATATATAAACCATATAATTCCATATTTAATTTTATGTTGGACTGAGTGGAAATATTCTTCGTTATCAGGCCTATGATTTTTGTTTTCAGTTCTTCCAAATAAAGTTCGACACTGGTTGGATACAGCTTTGTGGATAGTCTATAGGAAATTAGTCGATTTTTAAACGCTGTTTTAAGAATATGTATTTCAGGTTCAAGTTCATTACAACACGTGTCTTTATGTTTATGACTTAGGTTATGCGAATAAGAAGAAATGACTTCCTCACAAACATCACAGTACAGATTCATGATTTTGAATGTATAAAAAATCTCAGTGAGTTACAATTTAAACCACATCTCTGCGCATATCAGTCCAACTGTTATGCGATGTATCAAATCCTAACCATTTTACAAACATTTTATTTCCTTTCTTTCGTAACACTTGCTCCACGAGAAATACGTCTGGTTGTTTTGTTTTCTGTAATTCTTCTTCATAAAAACCTCCACTTATGGGCTGACCTTGCAAGTCTTGTAACAGATACGTTATCGGATTCGTAATATGAACTTTGGCTATTTTAAAGAGCTCTGTAGTCCAATTTGGGGTATATCCTTTTTGAAAAACATGTTTATACTTGCTTATGCGAACTACGTCACCAACCTTGAACTTTTGCTTACCGGCAACTTTAATATGACTATAAACAGTATTAAGTATCGCCTCTTCATTCTGTTTATTCACTTTACTCGGTTTCATATGTATCGTTCTATGTTTGCTATCATTATATGCATCAGTTATAGACCGTATTAAATCCAACCATTTATGGTTCCCATTCAATGTAAATTGCTTAAAAAGTTTTTCTTTAATAGTTCGAATTACTCTTTCTGCAATAGATGCTTTCAAAGGACTAAACGAACTATAATGATGTATTCCATATTTCTTCATTAGACTTGCAAATTGAGCATTGTAATACTCCTTCCCATTATCAGAAATAATTTTTTTGGGAATCCTTCCAGATGTTTTGAATATCTCCGTCATAGCGTTGGTAACATCTGGTGCAGATTTCGATTTAATGGGACGCGTCCAAAGGTACTTGGAAAAACAGTCGATTACAACCAATATGTATTTGAATCCATTGTTTTCTCCAGCATACTGATCAAGTTGTGCCAGATCAGTGGCAAAAGTATCGTCGAGGCCATATTGTATAAATCTTCTACGTTTGAAGTTTTTACGAGCCGGTCGATGAAGCTCCTTAACCACCTGTTCTCTAGACATTTCACAAAGACAACTAAATATATATGTATGGGAGTACGTATATTTATAATAACTATTACACAATATTCAATGTATGTTTAATTTGATCAATTCGATGGTTGATGGTTGTTTCAAATTGTTCCATTTTCTGGAAACGTTCCTCGCACGTCATGGCCAGCTGACTCATCTTTTCTCCAGTCTCTCTTGCTAGATCACTAAGACCCCGAAGGTCATCGTGCACGTTTCTGTTCAGTATTTGATCCAATTCCTGAATGTGGTTCATACTGCTTTTAACTTGATCGCTCATATTATCCACTGCTTCTCCAAGGGCGCCAAGTGCTTCATTTGCGATGAGCACCTTATTGTATAGACTGGTAGTTGCCAAGTCCACATACTTTTTAGTGGATGCATCATTGTCGTCACTAGGCATTCCAATATTGCAAAGCCTATGATTTTCAACATTATAATCGCCATCGGTAGTGGTGGGCAAAGCTGGTTGAGGGCGAATAATTTGAACGGGTCTACGTGACGAAGAAGACAGCGAATGTCCAAACTTATTCATGGCTAACAGACTAATGAGTAAACATGAAATCTGAAGACTATTTTATCAATAAATTATTACGCGTAGCTCTCTCAACTCTTCCAAAATACTCAATATTTCATTTGTGTGATTTCCATTTCCATTTCCAGCCTCTTGAGACGCATCCAATATAATCAACCTATCAATCAGTTCGTTTACGTCATCGTAATACACATACTGTTTGGGTTTTTCATTATACTACATCATTAACGACGGTGATGATGATGATGACGATGTTGGTAATCCAGATCCCGACAATGATTTTTTATGAGATTTTGATTGCTTTGCTGTTGCTGTTGTTGTTGTTGTTGCATATGGCTTTATAAAATTTTGATATTTTTTCGAGTTGGTCCCCTTTATCTGACCTGTCGGTTTATATTGTCTTCTATGTGCATTAGTGCGAGATAAGATTTCATTGAATTGTTCGTTGTCTTTCTGCGTATTCAGTCGAGGATGCTTGAGAAATAGCAAGTCATATAGACCGCGACTCTTGGGATAAGTTATGTTACCAACATTAATATCGCCATTTGGTAGAAAATCAACTCTTTCTGTGCCCATAGTCCAAGAACCGGTTTCCGCATTATATTTCAATCCATAGGTCGAATCAGTTTCATTAGAACCAATCAAGTATTTAAGAACATAGTCTTGAGCTATCTCTGGATATTGTTTTATAAATTCTACATAACTCGGAGTTTGTTCTCCAATTGATTGTTTTAAATCATCTTCTAATGCGTTATCGACAAACACTTCATCATTTTTTGGTTGCTTCTTAGATTTTTCTACAAGTTTATTTAGAGGACCGGTTATAGGGTTTAAAAGTCTATCCAATGCTTCATCTTCGTTACTTTTCTCCAGCTTCAGAGACAAATATTTTTTCCATATGTTTCTAGCAACAGTATTAATTCGTTTCTTGACATCTTTGTCAGCTTTACTCAAAACAGGCGGAGTCATTGCACCACCAACAACAACTACTTTGATACAGGTCTGTCTACACTGGCAGCTTCTTTTAGGACAGGCCTGACGACAGCTTTTTGGGACAGGTCTGTCTATAGAGACAGCTTTTCGAGACAGGTCTGTCTACACAGACAGCTTCTTTCAGGAAAGGTCTGTCTACACAGACAGCTTTTCGAGACAGGTCTGTATGCACAAACAGCTTTTCAAGACAGGTCAGTCTACACAGACAGCTTTTCGGGACAGGTCAGTCTACGCAGACAGCTTTTCGAGACAGGTCTGTCTATGGAGACAGCTTTTCGAGACAGGTCTGTCTACACTGGCAGCTTCTTTTAGGACAGGCCTGACAACAGCTTTTTGGGACAGGTCTGTCTATAGAGACAGCTTTTCGAGACAGGTCTGTCTACACATACAGCTTCTTTCAGGACAGGTCTGTCTACACAGACAGCTTTTCGGGACAGGTCAGTCTACGCAGACAGCTTTTCGAGACAGCTTTTCGAGACAGGTCTGTCTATGGAGACAGCTTTTCGAGACAGGTCTGTCTATGGAGACAGCTTTTCGAGACAAGTCTGTCTATAGAGACAGCTTTTCGAGACAGGTCTGTCTATGGAGACAGCTTTCCGAGACAGGTCTGTATGCGATAACGTCTTTAGTGATACTGAATCTAGTGTAATCATCTAGGGGATTATATAGGTATCAAACTTGTTCCTGTACCGCCCTTTACATATATCGCAATCCTTAACAATAACCAGAAATCCATATTTATCTTTCCAACACTCTGAACAGAGGATTTTAAATTTTTCCAGCGACATATCTGTATTTACGTGATCATTGTAGACATGCTTTAGATTCATATCGTCTTGCTTGAATAAAATCAACACGTTTGCGTTATCTCGCACCAATTGACCTTTTCAATTTAAAAGCCTCTATCTCTGGCATTAAACTGTCAGACGCCAAAAAAGTATGAAAACAATGGTTGACAGCCGTTGACAGTGGTTTGTAGACAAGACTTTTGAAAGAAACTATTATTTCCTCGGGTTTTTCAAGGTTTTTTCTTAACAATGGTGATTGTGTGTAGTGTGCCTATCCATAAAACTAATTCCTATTTGTTCCTATTCACCGGCGGATCTGTTTTTCCATCAAATCCTACATTTGTCAAAACTTGGATATACACAAAATCAGAATGCAGAAAGGATACTCGCAAAAGAAAGGGAAATCCACGGCCCATCAAGTATACAAAGTAATCCATGTTCAAGTTTAGTTTGCAGAAGCTGTTTGCTTCCAAAATAATCCAGCACCGGCTCCATAGCGAAGTTCTGCGAATGAAGCAGTGACTTTTCCTACATTTCTTCCCAATTTCAAACCCTGCGTGTTTATTATCAAATTTTACCGATGGAACCATCATTCTGTGTCGGTCATTGTCATTTTCCATTCACTTAATAAAGATAGCTAACTCATTGTTGAAGTCACCGATTCAAATAAAAATGAGGGGATTGCTAAACACCCAATACACATTGACATTGACAAGCAATCAAATTTTGGCGGGAAAATTAATGTTTTCATACTTATCGTCCATCTCTTTTAATTGAAAACGTCAATTGTTTGGGTACTTTTGAATATGTTTGACAGAGGTAGAATGAATCGACTGCATTATGTCGACCCATGCAAAAGTAGTTTCGTATCTTGTCCTGTTTCTCGCAAGCCACATCGTCAAATATAAATACAGAATCTGGTTTTGTATTTTCTGGATCCAACACCGTGTCATTATCACTGAAAGCCTGAAATGTTACACCTGGAACATTTTTCAACACCTGCTCGAGGAACTCGTATTTATCCTGATAAAGAGACTTTGAATAAACGTAGACATTCTCGAATCTGAGTCCATTCGGATCGGTTAACAGACTCAGCATCACATTGGTTTTTCCCGAATTACTAGGGCCACAAATAATTGCTCTAATGGTATTTGGAAGAAGCTCACTATGTCTTTTCCGATTACTCACAACTTTTTGTGAATCAAAGTTGTCAACTTTAATGGCAAGTTTCTGTTTTTCTGCACGCATCTTATATAAAACACTGTTTACTCCACCACTACCTCATTATCAATGGAGACATCGAAGGGTAAAGGTCTCTTAAATAGTGCTATCAACAAGCTACCGTTCGAGCTCCATCTCCCAGGCTATTCTTATTGTGGACCTGGTACGAAGCTTGCTGAACGTTTAGCCCGAGGTGATCAGCCTATAAACAAGTTGGACGCAGCTTGCAAAGAACACGACATTGAATACTCTAAAAACTAGGAGTTACATAAAAGGCATCAAGCCGATAAGGTGTTGGAGAACAGATCGTGGGAACGAGTTAAAGCTAAAGATTCTAGCTTCGGTGAGAAGAGTGTCGCTTGGCTTGTGACAAACGTGATGAAGGCTAAACGTAAGCTCGGTATGGGTAAACGAAGTCAAGCTAAGCCATTCAAATCTTGCATCTTGAATAAAATTAAAAAACATGTAAAAAATTATGGAAAAGGAATACCAACAAAGGAAAACATAAAATTGGCTCTGAAAGCTGCTCGCATGACAAACAAGCAAGTTGGTGGCCGAAAGAAAGTGAAATTACCTCGAGTAATCCCAGTGCCCAAAGTTGGAGGAGTCTTACCTTTAATTCCTATATTTGCTGGTCTCAGTGCGCTGGGTGCATTGAGCGGAGGAGCAGCGGGTATAGCGAAGGCCGTAAACGATGCCCGAGCAGCAACCAAGAATCTTAAGGAATCTCAAAGACATAATCGGGCCATGGAAGCCATTGCCTTAGGTAAAAAAGGAAGTGGTTTATATCTTGCTAAACACAAGACCGGACATGGATTGTTTTTGAAAAAGATGCCAAAAAACTACCAGTGAAGCTACCCAAACGACCGCTAAGCGATAAAGACATTAGAAATTTGATATCAAAATTGAAAATAACCAATTTTCGTGGTTTATGCGTGATACATTGCCGTCTAGACCGAAAAAAATCGAATGTGGTGTAATTAATTTGGACACATTCAGCGGATCTGGAACACATTGGGTAGCTTACAAGAAACGCGGAAACATGGTTGAATATTTCGACAGTTTTGGCAACTTGAATCCGCCGAAAGAAGTTGTTCGCTATTTTAAGAATTGCGAAATTTTCTACAATCACGATCAGTATCAAACGTTCGATACATTCAATTGTGGACATTTGACTTTAAGTTTTTTATACAATAAATGATTATAAAATCCAGTTACTGTTTCATTCTAGATTAGTCATGTCCCAGACGTTCACGTTGAAAGGTCGCTCCAGCTGTTTAACTGTTGACATTAATCCACCAATAGAATTAGATTCTAGATACAGCTATTCTCTAGCCCTAATTTCCTTAAGTACCTACCTGGAATTCTATTCCAAACATCGAAACAGGTCGAAACAAGCTTTACTACTATTTGAGTGACAGAGACGAGCAAGTTATTGAAATTCCAACAGGTTCCTACGAAATTGCAGATATCGAAAGATACCTCCAAAATCAATTGGCTGCGAATGGCGGTAGTGGTGCTGATGGTGATAATTTACTGTCTTTGAAACCGAACAATAACACTCTAAAGTGTGAGCTCAAGAGTGTTTACGATATAGACTTTGAACCTCAAGATAGTATCGGCCAATTGCTGGGCTTCTCACCACTCATCCTAGATGCAAACACGCTACACGAATCAGATATTCCAGTTGAGATTATACAAGTAACTACTATACGAATTGAGTGCAACATTATTTCCGGATCCTATTATACAAACAATCCTTCACATACATTATACGAATTCACGCCTACAGTTGATCCAGGATATAGTATAATTGTTGAGCCGAGAGATCTGATTTATCTTCCGGTGAATAGATCTAGGATCGATAACATCACTTTGAATTTTTTGGATCAGGAAGCAAGACCTGTCAATTTTAGAGGAGAAGAAATCGTTGTAAAACTAGAACTAAAGAAACATGGTTTTAGTTTTTAATCATCAACAGCAAAGATATAATAAAAGTAGTGAATACTTCAACCCATATTCAGTCTTTAATCAGACACCGAAACAGTCACTCACACACAAGAGTCTGATTCATTTACGCTCTCTATCGCACAAATATGGTTTTCGTATCGGAAAAACTTCAAATATTTCACCCGGTCAACGTGGATGAATCCATTTCTCGAGAAGAATGGCATACATATCATCCATTCACAAAATCATTCAACTACAGTGATTTGATTGAGATAGTTATCAACCAGCAAGATGTCTTTATGGACATTAGTCAAGCTGAGCTTTACATTGAAGCCAACTTTAAGGAGGACAATACGGTGGCAGGTGCGGGTGGTGGGACGACAGGAACATGTTCGTTGACAAATAATGTGGGAGCCTTTCTGTTCGAGACCGTAGCTTATGAATTAAATGGCAAAGAAATTGAGAAAGTTCGAGACCCTGGACTGACAAGCACAGTAAAAAGTTTGCTATGCTTTAATGAACAGGAAAGCAAAGCACTAGACATCGCAGGATGGAGTACACCGCTCAAAACTCTGAATGAAACAACAAAAGACTTCAATTTACTGATATCGTTAAATTTTCTACTAGGTGTTTTCACTGATTATACTAGTGCAGTTATGGGAAAACAGAAACTAAAACTTGTTCGAGCTAGAAATGATGACAATTGCTACGTAAACCTTACGGGTAATAAAAAAGCTACTATAACAATATCGACGATTGAGTTGCGAGTTATACATATTTATCCCAACGATGTCCTAAAACTGCAATTATTAGAGGAAATTTCCAAAAAAAACCCAATCTTTTTCGGGTTCCGTGATTGGGAAATTCATGAATTGCCTGCAATGAGAAACACGAAAAAAGATGTTTGGACTGTGAAATCGATGTCGGAGAAAGCACGATACGTTATTGTATTTTTCCAAACTGACCGTAAAGACAACTATCAGAAAGACGTTACATATTTCGATAATGTCAACATTACTGATATTAAACTATACCTAAACTCTGAAGTTTACCCCTACGAATCTTTGAACCTGAATTTTGACAACAGGCAATATACCGAAGTGTATCGCATGTACACCGAATTCCAGAAATCCTATATGGGAAAGACCTATGCTGAACCGTTACTGGATTTTACCTCATTTGCAAATCGATGCATGTTTGTAATAGACTGTTCGAAACAGAATGAGGCTTTAAAAAGTAGCACAATCGATATTAAGCTCGAGATTCAGAGTTCTGAAAATTTCCCAAGATACTCGAGCCTATTGCATCATTGTACATGACAGAGTTTTGGAGTATTTGCCTTTATCAGGAATTGTCCGTAGCTTGATCTAATCAATCACCGTCGAGCATTTGAAGATGAAGTTTGTGGTACTAGATGCTCAAGGCTACTTTTCTGCTGATTTCCTAGTTAAGGAATTAGCTATCTATGATGGAAAGCAGGTCAATAGTTAGATATTTAAACCAAAAATATTATATCGCGACTTGAGTCAAGCTCAAAAGAAAGAAGTAAACTACGTGTTCCACAACCTTCACGGCATCTCCTACAATGCGGGTTATGTAAGCTATAACCAACTTAATCAACTGCTTATGGATAATTTGAAAGGCGTCGAAACTGTTTATGTTAAAGGACACATCAAGAAAGACTTTCTAATCAAAGTATACACAGAAATGAACGTGGATCCTCCAATTATTGTTAATTTAGAATATTTGGGTGGAGTAGTTCCTAGCTTTACACATTGTAAAAACCATAGAATTAATTTTTGTTCATGTAGTGTTAAGAATGTCTATGCATTATATAATTATGTCACAAGTCTTTTACCTCAATAAATTTTTTTTCACAAACTTCGTTTTTGTTTTCTATAAATTACAGAACATTTGACTGAATAAGCTCAGTCTATTTTCAGATCATGAGCTGTATAATAGCTAAAAGAATCGAAAGTTATCTGAAAAATCTCTCTAGCTTGAAAAAAGATATAGAATTTTACGAGCAAAAGAAGTCGCTAATTAGGAATTTCCAAAATCTTAAAATGGATTCGAAATGGGATAATGCATCAACCTCAAAATCTGAAACAACAACCAGTGGAATAATTACTTTCGAGCCAGTTTATAAAGAATATAACATCGAGAATATTGTGCAAATTAAATACAGTGATGATAAAAATGAGGTTATCTTGCAGCACAGCAGTGAACCCGCAATAAAATTTACCTATGACGGGTTTGGAGACTATATTTTCTCGAAACTATCAACGATAAAGATGGCCAGTGTGATTAAATTCTACATTGGTGATTACATTTATGTGAGCTATTGGCAGGAGGAAGAAAGTAGAGGAATGATTGTAGCTGATTTTCGAACCAATGAAGTGATGGCTTTGAACGTAAAATATCTTGAGTTAGTTTTGAGACATAAATACAACCTGTATGAGATATGTTTATAAAATGAAATAAAACAACAACTGAGTAAAACAGAAAAAAGTGTTTTTATTAAAAAAAAAAAGCATAATTTAATGTACATACATACTTAACTAATTATTTGTAAGAATATATCATAAAAAAAAAATTACCACTACCAAATACATGAAAATAATATACATACCGGGTGACAACGAAATCGTTATACAAGGCGTCATTGAGTTGTCTTCAAATTTAAATATTTGAAAATCGGGTGGAACGTGTAAGTCATTGAGACGCACACTTTTCATAAAAAAAACAATTGAATATCACTTCCAGTTCCTTTGGAAATGGACCCAAGTCAAGAAATTTTTATGGAACCCTGTATATTTTTTTACACAGTTGGATAGAGCTTAAAATTCCCTTTTCAATGATATATGATAAGTGGAATTTGCTTTTAAGATGGCCGCGTGAGAAGGCACTTTCTTAAATTCAATATGGCGGCATTCTGATCTAACCTTTGCATACCTTAACCGAAAAATGAATATGCATTTTGGTAGACATTTTTCGGTAGGCCATTGGACACACTTTAATTCTAGAATTTAATAAGTACCTCTTCCTATTCAAAATTTTTAGAAAATTTGAAACTAAAATTTGCATTTCAAAGATATTTTGAAATGCCCTTGTTTTTGAGCAAAATCTTTTTTTTTTCAAATTCGATGTAAAACCATTTCAAATCTAAAAATTATGGATTGGGAAAAGTGTTTGTTTGACAGAAACATTATCGGTTACGTCAGAATGCCGCCATATTGAATTTAAGAAAAATACCTTCCTACGCCGCCATCTTGGAAACAAATGCAAGTTGTGATATGTCATTGGAAAGGGAATTTTAAGCTCTATTCAACTGTGCAAAAAAATATACAGGGTTTCATAAAAATTTCTTGACTTGGGTCCATTTCCGGAGTAACCGGAGGTGATATTCAATTGTTTTTTTACGGAAAATGTGCGTCTCAATGACTTACCCGTTCCACCCAATTTTCAAATTTTTAACTTTAAAGACAACTGAATGACTCCTTGTATAACGATTTCGTTGTCATACAACAAAAAAAAATCATCTTTATAACATAAAAAAAAATAACTATCACTAAATACATGGATATAATAAATAACGAATTAAAAAAAAATATATACATTCCTTAGTGTAAAAATCTTAAACTATAATCCTCTAGAAGCATCGTCTTATCTACCGTTACCAAAAGCAATTGAAGCTAAAAAAGCTACCTCAATCAGTCTTGACCCTCAGGAATTTCCGATGATTCCTTATACTTTTCTAAATCTCGATGACCCCAAGCAAGCGTGTACTCTGTACCGGGTATAATATAACGCTTGTCGTCCGCGTAAGACAAGGCTACTTTATTTTTCAGTTCGATGTACATATCATGTTTATGTGAACGGAAAGTATTCATTTGCCGATAAATAAGCGTACCTTCTACGTCAACCGATGTCTTGTAGTCTTCAAGACTAAGTTCTGTCTTGGTGACGTAGTCAGACACGCCTTTGGCTTTTTTAGTCAACTCTCCTTCCACATTAACACAATACGCCTTCGCTCCGGTTCCATAGAACTCCCACACGATCTTTCCTGCATACTCATCCTTCATTCTACCTAAAATGGACTGGTTTACAGGAAGACCGTGTGGGTTTGGAAGTATCGAATGTGAGTAATTGGAAGTATCGAATTTGTCTAAATTTTCTTTCATATCATGATAAAAATTTGGTGTCTCTACATTTAAAATGAGGGAGTCGGTATCTGTATATAGTAAGGTTGCTTTATTTCCATATTTAGGCTTAATATAGCTATACAGAAAATCGTACATAATTGTTTTGGAAATGTCCAAGATAGCGAATCCTACATAAATAGGTTTATCGTATATGACTTTCTGTTTAGCCATATGAATGGCAACTAAATTTTCACAAAAAATAGTGACGTCTTTGAAATGTGGTTTCGAAATCCATGCTTCGGCCCCCAGTTTCCTACCAATATTTTCCCAATGGGTAATCAGCTTGATATCTACCCTTTTTTCCACGTTTTCCATGGTTTTCCCAAACACAGCATTATTCATAAGTTTGAAAAAATCTTTTTCAAACTTATTGGAAGCAGCATTCCGTTTGGCTGTGTTTAGGTCAATGTAAATTTTAAGCCAGGGAGATTGATTGAAAGTGAGAACGCGATGATTTTTTTCTAATTTTAAGCCATGTTGTAAGGCTTGCTGCAAATTTTGAAGATGAATGACGTATTTTTCTTTTCGGTTGAAATTTGGAATAAGTTTTTTGATTTTAGAACCTTCTGGGGCAAAGGACTCTGGACAAAAAGGTAGCTCATTATGCCTATAATGTAGGTCTTCCGGGTATACTAAATCAACTTCGAAAATATAACCAGTTTCTGAATTTTTATTTAATTTTAGATAATCTAAATTTTGAATTTCATCCGCGTCAAGCCATTTAAAGTTACCCGTTGGTAAATATTGAGACATGGCTGCACCATACAAGTTGGTAGCATCCAAGTACATGAGGTATGAAGTAGGTTTGGAAGCATCATAAAGGGGAATAAATGTATTGTTCGCGACTGCCTTCCGTACACTACATTGACTGACCCCTTCGCGAATACCGCGTTTCAGGAAGTGTATCATGTCTATATCTGTCAGTAATTCCAACTCCACAGCTGTTGTTTTGAGAGCAGCATCGAAAGATAGCCCTGGAGCTGTATAGTACTGACAAGGATCTAGACCGTAAGTTGCTTGACACACGTCTCTGAAATTTTCAAAAACATCAGCTAAAATCAAAACGTCGGATTTTAAATAAATATCTGGATATTCACCCAAGGTTTTACATTTAAACAAGTTCCATGCTTTCTTTGCACGCTTGTAATCTTCCTGCTTGATGCCTTCTTTTCTAAGATCGTTATAGAAGCCATCAATAGATGGGAGCTTGATGTCATCTAATTTCGAAAATGAATCTACGTAAGAATACGGGAAAACGCCCTTCTGACGAATAATCTGAAACTCATCTTCCGCGGGAATTTTTTTTCTAACTTCTCGACACTTTTCTGGTTTTAAATTTTGTGATAATTTATCCAGACTTGATGCCATGAATCGAAAACTGTCGAGGAAGCGTAATTTTAAAAATACCTGTTTTTGTTTGCCTGATTGATCGAGAGGGATCTTATCCACCAAAACATGTTTGGTAAATGAAATGTACTGCTCCTTATTTTGAGGGATAACATCCAATCTCTCGTTTTCTTGAGCCAACTCCTTGACAAACAGGTGAGAATAAAAATTGGACATACAGTGAAAGAAGATGGGGATGAAGTTTGGGGTTTTAAAATTTAGGTTACATACAGAGTGAGCTGCAGCACGGAAATTACCTGTAAAGTGGCAGTGGTCCCTTACTCTTTCGTCTTCTACTTTAAATGGTTTCTCGCAAATATGACAATTTTTTGAATTGCGAAACTCATTTTCTTGTTCTTGACTCAGAGGGTGAATAGGCACTATGTTTTTCATAAATTGATTATAGATTGATTTACAGTCAGCCTCTAACCATTCTACAAAAACTTTATGCGCATCAGGTCCTCTGAAAGTCTTGAAAATCGAATGAGAATCGTCGAAATCGCATTTAATGTAGTAGGCGAAAGAACAAGGAACAGCTTGTGAGTTTTAACGGTATAGGAATTTTCGGGGTCCAGCTCATTTTCCTCTGCATCAACAGGTTCAATGATTGTCTCGAAATCGGCATAGCAAACAAAAGGCACCTTTAATTTCTTTTCGAAATTTATAAACTTCAGAATATTCTCGGGAACCTCTTCACCGTATTTATTTTTCTTTAGTTCTGTTGTTGGTAATTTAACTGAAACATGGGCACAATCGTGTTCTTGATGAGCTTTCAATTTTTGCTCAGTTGAAAAATACACCAAACAGCCATCACAAAGATGTTTACCGTTATGATGCTTAGATAATTGACTTGAGATCAAGCGAGACATGTTTCTTATTAAGCAGTAATGACTATCACCAGAATCATTACTGATTAATAACAAATTTACATGATTCGCTTTCCGAGATTGAGTAAAGTATAACGGACCAACAACTTCAATAATATTTCTACCATTTTCATAAGCGTTATCTAATCCATAAACATTGATGGAAATATTATTGAGCTGCTCAAACTTGCTAATGTCTTTAAGTTTAATCGGAAATTCCATACCTGTAAAGTCCAACTCGTTCTCAAAAGGCATATAGTTCGCGACTCTATTTGCATTTTGAGTCCAATGAATTGGATGTAGGTGAGCCAAGACCGACCACATGAAACATTTCTGATCGCTATTTTGTATGTTTAGGACAGCTTTCTTCGCATCGATCAGTTTTGGAAGCAGCAGATATGAAGAGGCTTTTAGAGGGTTGATCCTATTAATACTTATATCTAGATGGAGGAGTTGTTGGAGCGTCCAGCCTGTAAAAGACATTATTTAGCATATAAAATTGCAATTGAAATAATACATACCACTTTCTTTCTCCTGAAATTCTGTGGACTTCTTGTCCAGGATGACAGAAAACTGCTGGAACAGCTCCTCCAGATCTGCACCATCGCTCACCAGTCGGAATTTGGCGTTGAACGACTTGACCTCTTCTTGCTCTTTCGCCTGCAGGAGGAAGCATCCGAAAAGCTCCACACCGACTTTGATATGGCCAAATTTATTGACCATATCCCCTACCAGCTTGACGAATTTCACTTTGAAATTTCCCAAAAAGTGCTTTACGCTGGTAGAGTCCTGCTTTGATGAAAGCCGGTATGTAGCAATTCGGTTCTTGAAAGATGTTTTGACAAGACTAACGTCTTCCTCCTGCTCCACACAGGTGTTGGCTCGGTGCTGGAGACTGGAGACCAGCCCATTGATTTATCGGAGTCTCCAAGTCGCAATACTCGCACCACCGGCCTGTGGCTGATGTTGATGGTCCTGAAAACAATTTAATTAGATTTTAAAGAAAAAAAAATATTCAATTTTAACTTACCGGCAACTTGGTCAAGTCTAGCTTGCTTCGTCATGGGGGGATCTCCAGCCTTTCGTTTGGGGGCTCTCGGGGCTAGGTGTTTTTCTTGAAGGTGGCGTTGGAGAGCCCCCTCCGATTTGAAAATCCCACCACATTGATTGCAGATCCTGGCAGATGTTCGGCAATCCCCATGACGTTTCAGGTTATCCCTCCTGGTGAACGATTTGGTATAGAAATCGCAGCTAAACATTTCCTGAAGCAGATATTCACGAAATTAAAAATCCGCTGTTTATGGAGGTTTGTTTTAAAATGAATGAAAAAATAAAACCAGTTTAAATTAGTTAAAGTACCTACCTAAATTTTAGAAAAAGATATTTGAATTATGTGTAAATGTAAGTGAAAAAGGAAACTCAAGTTGTTTTAAAAAAAAAAACTATTGGAAATAAATTTAAAACCATACATTACTTAGGGTTTTATGTAATAGTAAAAAAATAACACAAACAATTTGTTTGTGTGTAAATGAAAATCAAAATAATTTTTAAAAAAAATCGAGGTTTGTGTTAATTAAAAATTGAAAAATATTTAAAGTTTATTGAAATATGTCTCAAGACAAAATTTATCCTACATAAGGTAATTTTTTCAAGCACAAGACAATCAAAAAATTACTTTGATATTTGAAAATAGTACTTACTGTTTTTTCGAAACCGACACAATCACTCACAATAAACTAAAATTAGTATTGAATGCTGTTGTTGCTGCTGCTATGCTGCTGCCTCTCCAACTGGCTGCGGTCGAATTGAAGCGCAAACTTGTTTGTTCTAGTTATATTGACGCCAAGGAGAATAAACTTTGAATCATCAATCAACAATCAATCAATCATCAAAAAACACAGAACAGCACTTTACTATACTAGAAATATTGATATTAAAAGTAATCACCAACAAAAATATACAACACAACTTTTATAGGTTCATATACTTGATTTTGTTGCTAATACCTAGCAGGAAAGTGATGTTCTCTGTTCTAAGCAATCCAAATAAACATAAATACCTTTCTTATGAAGTCGTGATGGACTCTTCTCAGTATAAGCAATTATTATTATTATCAATTTACTAATAAAAATTTTAGCACAGGATTTATTGTTTAGTCTACGAGTTTAGTCTGCGAAAGTTTGCTAATTGGATATTGCATTTTCCGTGAAACCGGCGTTGTTTACGTCTTACGACCTTGGTATGATAAATATTTTGCGACGCGTTTTGTCCGATTGTGGTACTGGGAACCGTGTGAAGGCCATTGTAAGATAAACAAACACTGCTGAAATAATTATTATTGTATGTACGTTGAGGTTTAAATCGGTTTTTATGATACTCGAGTCTTTTTCAATCTCGTCAACAGCGAACGTTATAATTATTAGAAAATTATTGCACATTTTTTTTATTCTGACCAAGTAAGTAAATCTTTTATATACTAATATCAATACCTACAGAATATTTTTTAGATATGGATTTGAAATCAATCAACGATTTCTGCCTCTTCAAGGATCAAAAAACACTTGTGAAATTACAAGACATGGAGCCTGGCAGAAAGTACCCAATATTTTCTGCTAAAAAAACCCAAAGTAAATTCGGACCGAGCATCCTCATAGAACTTGACGATAAGGCAGTGTTTCTTCCAAAACGTACCACCAAATCATTGGAAGATCATATTGAGCAGTTTATGGATGGAAAATATTCAATAATATACAGAGGCCAGAAGGATGTAGGACGACCAAACCAAATATCGCTTTTTGAAATAGTTGAGTCTTAAAAAATGTATGTTTTTAAATAAAAAAATTGTTTGAGGTTAGTATTTTTTTTTCTTAAGCCCATCTGTCTATTTTCTTTATATTTCTTCATGCATGTATAAATTCACGTATTTTTTCATCTGTATAAATACATGTAGAAATATAAAAAATACACACAGGTGTAATGTTATACGGGGTTTATAGATGGCGCATCAGAGAGCGGGTAAGTTGGAGTAGTTCAGGTAGATGACATTGACAGCTGACTGACATTGACAGCTGACTGACATTGACAGGTGACTGACATTGACAGATGACTGACATTGACAGGTGATTGACATTGACAGGTGACTGATATTGACAGGTGACATTGACAGCTGAATGACATTGACAGATGAATGACATTGACCAGTGATGTGCCTGTAGACAATGTCAACGTAAACAATTGATTGTCTACGCGTAGACAATTCGAATTGTTTACGTGAGTATTTGTCTACACATTGTCTACATGCGGCGTAAACAATAACTTATTCTAAAAAATTCGTAAAAAAATATCAAAAGTGACTATACTATCACTATCACTTCGATATCAGCATTCACTGATTATAAAATATCAGGAAAACCAATAATAAAATAAAAATAATTTAAAAAAAGGAAAGTGTGAGGTTAGAATTAAACGTCATTTACATTATTTTACATTGTTGACACGTTGTCTACATTGTCTACATTGTCTACAATTATCTACACGTAAAGTAGACAATGAAAATCTACGTGTAGACGCACATCCCTGACATTGACAGATGACATTGATAGATGACAGCTGACTGATGACGTCACGGCGTCGCGACGCCTTGGTTGGCGCATGCGCAGACGTCACGGAGGCGTCGGAGGATGGTGAACGAACCATCATACACTACTTACGCGTCGCACAACTGACAACGTAAACGTAGTCATTGGTTCAGGTATGACCAAAGGTATGACGTACACCCGTTTTCTCACGTCAGAAGACGGGTGTACGTCATATCTGAACCAATGACGACATTTACGTTGTCAGTAGTGCGTCGCGTACTATCCTAACAAACCGTACCTTAAGAATTGTCATTTCAGTCACACCCATAAAATCGCACTCAGACCCTGTGTGTTATTTCTGAACTCGCCCCTGGTGTGCACTCGGTGTGACGCCCAGGGTGATTTCGAACGCACCCTGAGTTCTTTTCACGTGGCTCCGGTTTAACCAACCGGGTTACAAAACGGTTAGAGGAATGACATACCATTTTCTAACCAGGTTACAAAGTGACGTGATGAATACCTACCACTCGAATTTGAGCGGTATGTTGCGGTTTGTTCAACCGGAGCCACGTGAAAAGAGTTATGGGTGTGAGTGCGATTATGAATCCAGGGCCGAGATTCTAAAATCACGATTCGACACACGACTCGATAACGATACCGGCCTTGTCGTCTCGAAAGGTATAATTCCAATGAGATTTCTAACCTAGAATCGTCGAAAAAATCGTCTCGTTGTCGAGTCGTATGTCGAATCGTGATTTTAGAATCCCCAGCCTGGTCGGGGATTCTAATATAATGATTCGACATACGACTTGACAACGAGACGATTTTTTCCGACGATCCTAGGTTGGAATTTCATTGGAATCATACCTTTCGAGACGACAGGGCCGGTATTGAGTTGCGTCTCGTTGTCGAATCGTGATTTTAGAATCCCTACCCTGAACGATTGGTGTGACAAATTGGAAATGTCAAAATAATCGAGCATCTCAAAAAATTTCACCAAATGATCCAAATGTAATGTGCGCCCGAAGTACTTTCTGAGCAGCTAGTGCGTCGCACCGGTGTCACACTCACACTGAGTGTATCATTCCTGAGCTGCTTTCCAGTGCCTAACCTGGAGTGTGACGCTCTTGAACTGTTCGACAAAGCAGCACTGGAACGCTGTCGTGTGCGGAGAAAGAAACCGTCAATGGAAAATAACCACCATTTTGGACTTTCGGAGCATAAAACACCGAAATAATGGTAGGTTAGGTGCACGAGAGGGCAGGGGATAACAGAAATGAGTAGTTCAAGTGTATGACACTCTAAGCACTGGAACGCGCGAAGTAATTGCGGAGTACTCCTGAGAAGCGGAGAGCGCCCAGAGTGCGCCCGCACTGAGAAATTTTTTTCATCGCCACAGTAAGTTTTTCCGCTATTCTAGCTGAAAAATCTATTGAAATGGGCGTTAAGAAAAAACTATGCTACTGCAGTAAAGTTCACTTTGCTGCATTCTATCAAGCTGATCAATGACCCCGCACTTACTCGTAACTTGGATGGTCTCGAACATCGCAGGTCTGTGGGCGATTTATCTCTCTTCTACAGGTACTATCACGGAAAATGCTCTGAAGAGTTGGCACGTATGATTCCACCGAGAGTAGCGCCTACCAGGCGAACCCGTCAAACAGACGGTAACCATGAATTTACTGTCAAACTAAAGGCACCAAGAACCTCATTATATCAGAATTCATATCTCTGGAGAACAGCATCGCTGTGGAATAAACTCCCTGCGACGGTTTTTCCTGCAGGTTACAACCTGAACCGTTTCAAGACCAACATACACCGACATTTCCGCGCACTCGCCGCTTCTCGAGCGTGATAGGACATTTTCTTGCGAGTGCGCATATCCGTAAAAAAAAAAAAAAAAAAAATTATAGTAGTAAAGTATTTTTATAAAGTGTCTTTTCTGAACCAGGACAGCTTCTTTTGTAAACAGTAGAATCACTTTGCAGAAATGAGCCAGCTGTTAACTATTAGTTATATAAGTCTGTACAAAACATTATTTTTTTAGATTAGTGACAATGATAAGGGTTTCAGGATTTTTTTCGATCTGCGTTCGGCTCAAGAACGTGTTCGGCTTATGACTTTGTTCAAGGAGCACTCTGCTTATGACGTCACGATAACCATGCTCATACCGTTCCGCTCCGTGAAGTGCAAAGCCAAACTAGCCTTTACGCTATGTACTGTATTTTTTTTACCCGTTGAATTACTCGGAGCTACTCGATGTCAAAAGCTTGAACGTTCCTTTTAGAAGTGCGTTAACCACTCGAGTCACTCATCAGGGGCGTCGCGTCGGGGGGGGGGGGGGGGTAATGGGGGTAATTACCCCCCCCAGGATCCAAAATTCAAGGGAAAAATCACGATGCCCAAAAAAAAAATACATAATAATATTAAAGAAAATACATTTTTTTTTGTTTTATTTTCCTCACAAAGGAAATTATTGTTCTGGAAAAGTGAATGACCTTGAAATTGGCAAAAAATTTCGCCAGCGGCGCGTTAGCGGGAGGTCGCATCTTCCCATTACCCCCCCCAGACTGCAAGTCACGCGTCGCCACTGTCACTCATAGTGCATCCCCCTTTCCCCTGATGCACCAAATTTGCGGTGGGTTGAAGAAGCCCTTTTAGGAAATGACGGTAATTTTAATATTAAAAAATATTGATCAAATCTGAATTGTGTGTGTTTTGGAGTGACTCCGAGGAGCTCGATGTATAAAAGGAATACAGAGCCGCTTTCCAGTATGGGAGTGTGACGCCCGGAGCTACTCGGGGCGTTGAGCTCCCGAGCTGTACGTACGCGTCAACCTGTCAGCTGTCACATCCGTGGGTGGCTATTTATTTATTTATTTCTTGTTATATCTCAAGATTCAACATTTTAGAAAATATAGTTTTGATTCTCTTTCATTTATGATAAATAAAAAAACAAACTGCACAAACAAACAGATATTAGCTGCTTACGATCAAGCACTTTTCTTACCTAAGTTAAAGTTAGTTTCTTAGCTGAGCTAAGTTGTTTGATCGTACGCGCAATTCATATAGGCTGATCAGCTGCCTATCAAGTTACGACTCACGTCACGTATTTCTAGTTCGGGTTCTAGTTACGACGAGAGTTTCAGGTTCAGTTTGTTGTTTTTATTAATTTATTTTCAATTGAAATTGAAACTGAATTGTTTTTGTACTACAGCACAGTTTATTTCACATTAAAAATGAACAATTATCTACCTAGAAGTGTCATGACGCGTGCAATGGCAATAATGAATAATAAATTTCATTAAACTAAACACCTTTTCAAAGTTCCTGTTCCAACGACCAACTTTCAACAAAATAAAAATAAAGAAACAATCTCAATAGGGAACTTGACAAAAAATTTAAACATGAAAATATTACTATAAATCATAAGAATACATTAATTAAAACCTATATCAGCGAAAAAAACAATTTTTTTTTGTCGCAAATGGCCACAATAAGAAATTAAAAATGCAGAAAAATTCAAATTATTTCCAGCGGGAAAAAACGCTCTGGTACTGGTCGTGACGTCATCTAGTATGATCTGTCAGTGTCTGTCAGCAACTGTCCATCATACCGTGAGTTCGTCTTGAAACACTGAGCGCTCGGAGCATTTTCCGTCTTTTTTTCTTATGATGAGAAGAACACGGATAAAAGAACAAAACAGCAACTCCGAGCGTTTACTCGAACTCTACATAATAAATACCCGTTAGCTGTGTTTATTTACGTTTTTCTCTGATTTTTTAAAATTTTATCATTATTAGAATTGGTTTACTTAGCTTAAATTCAATGATTAGCTCTTAGCATTATATAAAGAAAACGATATAACTATTAATTATGACCGAAGAAGAAAATTCCAAAGGCCAATCCGCCAATCTGTAATTTGTGATATGTTTATAGTAACAAAAGTAATAAGTATGTGCGAATCTTTTTTTCCATTATAACTTAAAAATTTACAACTCGCCGCAACCCAAAACAACAACAAAACAAATAAAGCCTAGTACTCATAACTGCGAAATTCGCATTTTTTTGACATTGTTTCAACAATTTGACGTTTGATACACGCATAAAACGTCAAATTGTCAACGCAATGTCAAAAAAATGCGAATTTCGCAGTTATGAGTACTAAGCTTAACGGTGGAAAATGTGGAAATCAACCAAATTAAATACAATGTATGACGTTTGACGACAAGGTGAAGCCGGCGCCACACGATGTGTCGAATGCCTTCCAACGTTGGACATAGCGCGATTTGTGGCATAGTGTAGCCGAGCGCTCATCGGATACATTTGCCGAATGCTAGAGTAAAAAACACTGTACCCAACGTTGGACCTAACGTTGGGGCCAATGGTTGGACACATCGTGTGGTGCCGGCTTAACGCAAAATCATACTACGTGACGTCATCCAGATTCGCGCGCATTTAAGGTCGTTTGAAATGCTTTTAATTCGCACGAAACTTTAAACATTTTTCACCAAGTTATTATTGAGTTTTAGGGAATAATATTTGGGGAATACTCTTTCAAGGCATAAATAAATGATTTAAAAAAATAAAAAAAAAATTGTAAAGTTCCCTATTTAGAAATTATTAAACGTCAAAATTCAAAAAATGCGTACTTCGCGCCAACTTACGTCAGCTAAGTTATCTCAGTTAAAAATCCGGGTGTCTTGGCATGGGTAAGGGGGGAAGGCAGATTCTAACTTAGTTGTGATAGATCGTACGCGCAACTAAGTTAGATTCTTTAAGGGCGGGTATTATAAAACTGCTTTGACTGTTAACTTGAAGTTAACTTTTTGAATTACATGTATTTTCAGAAGTTAACTTTAAGTTAACTCTCAAAGTAGTTTTATAATACCCGCCCTAAGTTAGGTAAGAAAAGTGCTTGATCGTAAGTAGCTATTCAAAAAATTTGACATATTCGACTAGTGTCAAAGACGGGCTTCTCACGTCACGATACAGAGGTGCTTTCCAGTGAACCATTTGAGTTACTCCTGAGCAGCTCAGGAGTGCTCCACAATTACTTTGCGCGTTCCAGTGCTTAGAGTGTCGTACACTTGAACTACTCATTTCTGTTATCCCCTGCCCCCTCGTGCACCAACCTTTATTTTGGTGTTTCATGCTCCTGAAGTGCGAAATGGTGGGGGTTAAGACGGGAGCGTTCCAGTGCTGCTTGTGTGGAACAGTTCAAGTGCGTCACACTCCAGGAGCATGATACTCTAACAATTTAGGCACTGAAAAGCGGCTCTGGAACGGTACAAATCTAGTGCGTGGCGCCCCCGAGGTGCTCTAGAGCGCGCCAGAGCGCGCCAATGTGCATACTGGAAAGCGGCTCAGTAGTCTGCTCGAACAGAGACGAAGGGTATACAAAAAAGTCCGGGGAGAAATATGAAAGATTCATTTCCAAAATTCGTTTTTAGTCTTGCAAAATTATGAATTATTTTGTTTAAGAATTTAAGATCGGAGCGACACGAGGGGCAAGCCAAGATATGCAATAATAACGTTAAATTCAAAAATAGCTGCTCCGCGTGCCACATGACCTGTCCGTGCCACACAATGCGCACTCGGGGTAAGATTGTAACCCAGAGTCAGAGTCATATGAAAAATTGTTAAAATTTCAACGCTTTTCTATACCGAAATAACACAAATGAGATCCGTGTCGCCACAAAGTGAATGAGGCAATGACAATTAGTTGTATTCCTTTCATACCTAAGAGGAGCTCCAGAACAGCTCCGGGGCTTCACGCGCTTATTCCTTTCGAAAAGTGTTAGTTGCACCACGCAACTGTTCCCTGCAAATCGGGGGCGACTAAACACCGGAGCGAGTAGCTCGAGTGTTTCAAGCTCTTGAAAGGAATACAACTATTCACTAATAGACTGGCCCTGACCATATTCTCGAACAGTGTTTGTGTGGGGGCTGTGGGCTGTGATCGGAATTACTTAATGTTGACAACCTGCTTGACAAAAACAACAAGCACGTCAAATCCCGTTGTGTTTAAGGTTTTGCCACAACTAGCTCTCTCTTCTCGCACTGCGTTGGAATAATTAAATCGCCACCAAGGGCCGGTTCATAGTATAGTGAGACGTAATAGTTGTATTCCTTTCACACCTAGGAGGAGCTCCGGCCTCCGGAACAGCTCTGGGGCGTTAAGCGCTTATTCCTTTTCGAAAAACGCATCTCTTCGTTCGGGGGCGACGGACACCGGAACGAGTAGCAGTGTTTTAAACTCTTGTCTTGAAAGGAATGCAACTAATAAATGATTTCATTGGAATGAGGCTATCATTTGTATCCTGAAGACATGCGCTCATAGCAAAAAATGCTTTATTCAAAACAGGAGTAGCGTTTCCTACTCCGAGATTGGCGTCTAGGTCTACTTGCTGCAGATCTTGCTGGTATAAATAAATAAATGAAATCCCCTAAACTCCTGTAACATACTTGACAATTGCTTCGACAATTTGACGTTTTATGCGTGTATAAAACGTCAAATTGTCAAAGCAATGTCAAAAAGTGCGCATTTCGCTGTTATGAGTACGGCTTTAAAAATACGTCGTGTGGTGTGTGGAATGGGCTAGTTTGTTTTGTTGTCGTTCAGTTAAGGAGAGAGAACGGTATATAAAGTAGAGGTGGGCCAATCTGCGATTTTAATGGAGCTGTGACAAGACGTGACTGCTCCAGTCGTGTCACTGTGACAAATAGCAGTGATTTTTTGGAGCAGTTTTACTTTGGTTGGCGGCCGTACTGCTAATATGGTAATGTAATGCTACATCGCAACATGGCATAATCACAGTCACCAGTCACGGCCGAGAGAGATGTTCCAGTTTCCAGCCTGTCCTCTGCAGTAGCAGTTTCTATTTGGCGTGACTGCGATGCGATTTATAATATTATATTATTTCGTTTGGATCACTTAGCTCGAGTATTGTCCGCGCTGCATCGGTCGGAGCTTGAAGCAGGCAGTGACAAAATGTCACTCCTACTTGTCTGGGCCTGGAGCAGGCCGTGACTGTGACGTGACAGACGAGTAGCAGTGACAAAGTCACAGTTCGTGAAATCGCAACCCACCTCTAATATAAAGTGGTAGAGCGTAGAAGTGGTAATTTGATAATGTATTTGGTTGGGTTGGGGATCAGGGATTATTGCGGAGTGTTTAATTTTGTCAACAACAACTCGCATTTACGTTTCTAGATTCGTGCTAAGATAGAATTTTCGTCTCGTGGGTTGGTGCGGTGTGTAGTGTGTAGAAGCGTGAATGTCAAGTACATTGTCCGTTGATGTCATGTTCATAATCACAACAATAAAATTAATATAGAATTCCTGTTTCATTTTGCAAGTTGTTGGAAGGGCAAATAAAATGAAATGGAGCATTTTTGATCTCGCAAAATTTAATATTAGTTACCTATTCCGGTAAAAACCGAAAAACAATTAGCTGGACAATTGGGTTACAAAATCAGCGAATATACAAAGTTGGCGTCGTTCTACAAGAAGAAGACTCAGCTCCAACCTCCAACAGAAAAACCTAGTGCAAGAACAACCTTCTTCGTGTGTTAAACTTCAAATAATATCCATCCATTGGTAGCCGGAGGCTCAAGTTATGAGGTGGGTAGCTCACATCGAGGGTTGCCCCAAGAGGGTGAATCATGCTGCAGTTGCTGTGAATCATAAAATTTATTCTTTTGGGGGTAAGTGAGAGAAAAATTTACTTATTTTTTTGGTAAAAGTGCAGTCTCGAGTGCAGTATAGCCCGGTCACCTAAAATAGTATTTCTTTGAATAGAATCGTTTGTTTAACATTCAAATAGTGCATTTTGAAGTGAATGTTTCGGCGGATATTTCCAATTGAAAAATCACAAATTAAAATTGTACTGAAAATACTGTTTATTTGCAACCAAGCTATAATGCACTTTTCCCCTAAATAAATATGCAGTATAGCCCGGTCACCTAAATAGTTATTTGTTTTACTAGGCAGAAAAGTACATGATTTAATGCCGAGGCTAAGAAACCAGCCGAGGCCTTGTCTACTTTTCTGCCATGTAAAACATATCATTTTTTTCTCCCAATGTTCAAATTCACACATGGGCATCTTTTTTATATTTATTTCATTCATTAATACAGCTGCTATAAGGGCTATAGGCTATGTAGAAAATTCCATAATCCTTGCTCTTGTATGTTAATATTGAATCTGAAAGCTTTGTTGTCAACCAGTACACTTATAACAAAGTTTATAACCAGTACACTTATAAAGCCCAACAATAGTTATTTGTTTTACAAGGCAGAAAAGTACAAGATTTAATGCTGAGGCTGGTGTTTCATAGCCGAGGCTAGGAAACCACCTGAGGCATTAAATCTGCTTTTCTGCCATGTAAAACATATAATTTTTTCTCCGAATGTTCAAATTCACACATGGACATCTTTTTTATATTTATTTCATTCATTATTATTATCCAAATAATTAAATTATTTTGACAATTGTCATTGTCACCATCAATTTCAAATACCAAATTGACTGAAATTATTACCTGGAACGTTGTGACACTGTCACTTTTAATGCCTAGGCAGTAAAAATACAACTTTTGATCCTGTCAAGTGTCATTAAAAGGCCGCTTTTACTGTCATTCGGAGAAAAATACCACTTTTAAGTCACGTGATTTTTCTCTATCCTTGTTGAATAATAATATAATAATAATATTTTATTCCAGGATCAAGTTTACAATTAAGTTTTCAAGTTTACAATTTCTTCAATAACTGTGCTACATATGGAAACAACATTAACAATAAAATTAAACCCTCACAATAAAATTTCCACAAATTCCAGGATTTTTTTTTACTTTCTCCTAGGAGTTTATTGGTTGCACAATGGATTTTTCAAAAATCTGTGTGTGCATACCATACCAAATATTACACAATTGATAAATTAGTCAATGTTATAGAAAATTTATACAATAAAAACAAATATAGTATCCTATTTCACTATCACAAAAGCTAGCAAGTTTATTTTTCTTTATTTTAAACAAATGGAAAACATAGCCTACTATTTATAATCCAGTCTTTAATTTGGTTTTTAATTTTGGAATATGGTTTACTTTTTGTTGGGAAAACAGAAATAATTTTAAAATAAATTCAACTTGATAATCAAAATAGTCCCAAAATACGGATTTTATTCCATTCATGCTTATCTTGAAAAATAACCCGAAAAATAAACAGGGGCTATAAATCGACTAGCCTAGTACGGCCTGACACCGCTTGACTGGGTCTGCAAAAAATCCCTTTGACCGCATTAAAAAGATTTTAATCTGGCAGTCTCAGTGCTCAGATATACTCCATGCAGAGTTGATGTGTCACGCTGCTGCCGGCGCAATAGTCCGAGAAATATTTTTTAAAACAATAAAACAAAAATACATTTAACATACAAATACAGTGCTACAGACTCCCTCAAGTACCTCAAGTATCTCAAATACTGTTCAATAGGAAGTAAGAGTTTGATTTGTGAATTATTTATTCAGCCTTTATCATATCCACCGCCATTTTGTTATGTGAAGTGGAACGTGTGCCCAGAAGCAAGTTTTAAGTTTAGATTAGTCCTTAAGAGCAGTTTGTCAACAAGGATTAAACAATAAACGCACACACCACACAGTTCTCTTTTATTTTTGAACCACCAACAAAAAGCCCATGGATTTACAGGAAAACATGTAAGCAGCAAAAGGTCCAATTGCATGGGTCCAAAGTACCTGGATCCCTTACATTTGGTCCGTCGAGCCGGATAAAGAGTCTGTGTGAGTGTGTGTACAAAAGTCCTGAACGTGACAGGTAATAATTAAAAATAAAAAAACAATTGGTCCTTCGAAAAACAATTCAAAAAAAGTCCTTCGATGAAAGGCAGGCGATCTACAAGGCTAGTTCCTGATGCCGATAAGTGAAAAGTGAAAACATAGTGTTCAGTGAAAGTTCTGGAATTCAAAAGAGAAAAAAGGTTTTTGACCTTTTCAAGGTTAGTTGTAGTTTTTTTTTTGAAATATACCTTTTATTATAGTTTGATTTTTGATTGCATTCAATTTAAAGATTTGTTTCTGGCTGGTGTTTTTGATTTTTAGTTGAATAGGTTTTTAAAAATGGATATAGATAAATTAAAAAAACAAAGAGCTTCTCATAAAGGTTCAATAACAAGGATAGAGAGTTGGTTTAGAAATAATAAAGACAGTTGCAATAGAAGTAAAGACTTTATTTATAGACAAGAAAATCTTCAAAAAGCTTTCTTAAATTTTAGTGAGTGTCAAATCGAAATTGAATCCATTGATCCTAATGATCCTGAAAAGATAGATGAAACTGAAGACAAATATTATGCTCTTTGTGCAGAATTAGGAGACAAAATTGATGAGTTATTATGTCAAAACATTAGCCAGAATACTCAACAATCTGTTATTAATCATCCGCAAACACAAACACATTCAAATGTTAAATTGCCAGATTTAAAAGTTCCTTTCTTTGAAGGGCAGATTTCAGAGTGGAGATCTTTTTGTGAAGTTTTCACGGCTTTGATTATTAATAACAGATCTTTAAATGACATACAACGACTTATTTATCTAAAATCAGCCCTCAAAGGGGAGGCTTTGAAGCTGGTTGATTCTCTAGAGGTTATTGGAAGTAATTTTGATATTGCATTTAATTTGTTGAAAAAACGTTATGAAAATTTAACATGTGTAATTAATACTTATTTAAATAATATTTTGGAATCACCAAATTTGATTAAATCTAATGCTGTAAACTTGAGGGATTTTGTAGCAAATCAAAGGAAAACATTAGAATCTCTCAACAAACTAAATTTGAACGACAAACAAGTGTTGGAATATTTTATAATATTTATATTAGAAAAGAAATTGGACTTTTCGACAAAGCGAGACTTTGAAAATGGAAGAGATATAAATAATTTACCAACTTTAGATGAATTTTTTGAATTTTTAGAAAAAAGGAGTGTGATATATGAAAATTTAAATAGCGGTGACAGTTTTTATAAACGTAAAAATGAGAATACAAATACTAATGACAAAAGAAGGTACGAAAAAGGCTCATTCTTTTCGAGTCAATAAGAGGATGACAATAAACAAAATAACAAATTTTGTTATATTTGTGGTTATGGCAATCACAAACTTTTTCACTGTAGAAAATTTATACAAATGTCATTTCAAGATAAACAGAATTTAGTTAACGCAAAAGTTTTATGTTTTAATTGTTTAAATAAACATTCAGGTCCTTGCACCTATAATACAAAGTGCAGTGTTTGTAATCGACCACATAATACATTATTGCATAACTATAATCGTAATACAAATGCATCAGAGAAGTCTGGAAGTGCATCCCATCAGGAAAACGAATCTAAAATTGAAAGGAAAAATTTTGCAACATCAACAATAAATTATTTTGAAAATGTTCCTGATGTAGAAACTAATCAAGATGCAATTCCAGGATCTTCTGAGCCTATTCCACAACAACAAAATACATCACTAAAAAATGAAAATAAACAAATTGAGTCGACACAAAACTCCAAAGATTCCCTAACTTTGTCAGCTTTGTCTTTAGAGGAATCACATGTACTGTTAGCTACAGCTCAAGTCAATATTCTTAATAAAAATGGAAACATGGTTTCAGCCAAAGTTCGTTTGGACAATGGTAGCCAAAGCTCTTTTATTACTAGTTCACTTGTTAATAAATTACAGTGTGATGTTTATGATAGAAATATAAATATATCCAGCATTTCTCAGAATAGTATTTCATCAAATAAGATGACTGATGTCACTATTTTCTCAAGATTACGAAGCGAACAATATAGAATTTCTTGTGTAATCTTGGATAATATAACCTATAATCTTCCACAAGTAAAGATTAATGTAGAAAAATTAAGTATTCCTTTTAAAATCAAAACTAATTTAGCAGATCCATCATTCTATAGTCCATCACAAATTGATATGCTCATTGGAGCTGATATTTATTACTCTTTATTAACCGAAGGTTATTGTAGCCTCGGTAATGGTTTTCCTACTCTTGTACAAACAACTTTGGGATGGATAATAGCTGGAAATGTACCTTCTAGATGTACATTCCTTACTGAGAATAATAACCAATTATATAATTTCAAAACTAATATATCATTATTTACACCAACACAAGAAATCGACAATTTATTGACAAGATTTTGGGATATCGAGGAAATGCCTAAAAAAGTTATAATGTCAGCTGAAGATGTTTTGGCTGAAGAGATTTTTTTGAAGACTACAAAAATCTTAAAAAATGGTTCTTTCCAAGTCGATATGCCCTTTAAAAAACCAGACGAATTTGAAAAATTAGGAGATTCTTATAAAATTGCAGAAAAACGATTTTTGTCGCTTGAAAAACGGTTACAATCTAACAAAAAATTATTCTCAGAATACAAAAAATTTATTGACGAGTATCTCGATCTTGGACATGCAAAATATGTGCCTTTAAAGTTATTTAATGCAAATAATTTACACAAATATTTTATCCCCCACTTATGTGTAATTAATGAGTCCAGTAGCACAACTAAATTGCGGGTAGTTTTTGATGCCTCCTCAAAGTCTTCGTCAGGTGTCTCTTTGAATGATATTACTCTAAAAGGATATCAGGTTCAACCTGAATTATACGACATTTTGTGTAGATTCAGATTATATAATTTTGTCTTAACTTCGGACATCTAAAAAATGTACCGACAGATCAGAATAAATCCTAAAGATAACTTTTTACAAAATATACTTTGGAGAGAAGACCCAACTAAAGAACTAAAATGTATAGAATTGCAAACAGTCACCTATGGGACTAATTTTGCACCATTTGTTGCCACTAGGGTTGTGAAACAAATAGGTTTATTAAATAATGAAAGATTTCCTTTGGCGAGTCAGGCACTTTTGTCTCAGTGCTATGTGGATGATATTTTGGCAGGATGCGATAACTTTGAGGAGGTACATGAGTTATATTTACAATTGAATCAAGTTCTGAATAATTATGGTTTTAAATTGCACAAATGGTGCTCAAATTCTAAAGAGTTCCTAACTTCTATATCAGAAAATCAAGCTCAAGAATATGATTTAAATTTTGACAATGCTCCAAACAAAGTATTAGGAATAAAATGGCTACCATTTGAGGATTTATTGAAAATTTCCATTCCAACTATTTCAGTTCAGGGAATTGTAACAAAACGAATTATATTATCAACTCTAGCTCAATGTTTTGACCCTTTAGGTCTAGTGAATCCAGTCATAGTTAAAGGAAAAATCCTAATGCAAAAATTATGGATTCAGAAACTGGATTGGGATACAGAAATAGACGATCAGAACCTTCTTCACGATTGGAGGAGTTTCTTGAAAACAATGTCCCAACTTGAAACTTTAGAAATACCTAGACAAATATTCCCTAACAAAAAATATTCAAAGATAGAATTGCATGGATTTGCAGATGCTAGTACTGCTGCCTACGGGGCGTGTATTTTTTTTTTTTTTTTTTTTATTTATTTAGCAAAAACAGCTACAATATTAACAACAATAATAATAACAGTACTTACAATATAACAATAACAATAATAATACTAAGATGGTACAGAATATACATGTTTGCTAGCTTTTTTGGCATACGATGGTATTAAAAAATACTGTGTGTATGCCCATACAATTAAATTACATAAATAGCATTACAATAGAGGTCATATAATGTGACTATGCACAATAGAGAAACGAAGGAAAAGTCACCTATGAGAATCATCATATCACAGCAAGAGAGATAATCTTATATAATGTATTTAATAATATACTTAGAATCTATCAACCATTGGGTTATTTGTTTTTTAATTTTATAATATGGTTTTGTTTTAAAAATATTGAGCAAGTCATTATAGATTTTCGGGCCAACAGCATAGATGTGATTCTGTGCAGCTGCATGTTTGGGGTTTTGCATTATAAGATTAAGATCGGCATGTCTTGTGTTAATACCATGATTAATATTCATTTTAAAACAATTGTTTTTTAGCATATACCTTATGACTGATTTTATAAATAGTTGGTTTGGCGCTAATAATCAGCTCTCACTATACACTAAGTGTGTGGGATGTCTTATTTTTTTAAACAGCATAACTTTAATGACCCATTTTTGTGCTATATTCAGTTGCATCATTATTGTGGATCCTGTATTACCCCAGACCACTAGTCCATAATTTATTATTGATTCTATCAAAGCATAGTATACAGATTTAAGGGTTTTTAAAGGCAATATATTTCTTAGTTCGTAAAATTTGAATATGAGTCTTCTTATCTTATTCGTTACACTATTCACTTGTTCCTTCCAATTTAACAGCTGATCAATAATTATACCCAGATATTTCAAATGGGATTTTCTTTCGATATACCTTTCACAAATACAATCATCTGTATATGTACATCCCATGTTATGAATTTTCAGATTATCAAAGGCTGGAAGATTCCTGCCCGCTAGGGAAAAGGTAACAAAGTTGGTCTTATTTATATTTAATGAGAGTAAGCTGTAGTCTAACCATATTTTAATCTTTGACAATACTCTTTCAGCCTTTGTTTTTGTCGACTCCCAGTTATCTCCACTAATTATTGCGGCTGAATCATCAGCAAAACAGTAAACTTCACCTTCCCCCCCAACGGTCGAAAAAATTCCATCCAAGTATACATTGAAAAGCAATGGCGAAAGCACCGTGCCCTGTGGCACACCAAACTCCATTTTATTTTTTTTACTTTCCTCACAGTCAACCAGTACGGACTGCGATCTATTATGTAAGTACGATTCAATTAATTTAAGAGGTGTGCCCCGTATACCTTTTTCCTCAAGTCTTTCCAATAGAATTTGGTGTGCCACAGTATCAAATGCCTTTTGCATGTCCAAAAACAACCCAATAACCTTCTTTCCCGCGTCCAATTTTTTCAATACACTTTCTGTGACCTTACAAAGCGCATTCTCCGTACTAGAGCCTTCTCTGAAACCAAATTGATTTTTATGTAATAAGTTGTTTTTTTCAAGGAATTTTAATAGTCTAAATTTGAGACATTTTTCAACACCTTTGCTAATTGTGCTAGTTAAAGATATTGGTCTATAGTTATTAGTTAGTTTTTTATCACCTTGTTTGTAAAGTGGTATAACAATAGTGGCCTTTAATACATCGGGGAAGACTCCAGTACTGAAAACAACATCAATGATATGTTTCAGAGGTTTTATAAGCCTAGTATCATATTTTTTTAGTATATCTGAGCAAATAGAATCTTCGCCCCCCTTGACACCCTTTTTCAGTTTCTGCAATTGATCAATGATCTCTTTTTCAGACATTGGATACAGAGCGAAAGAATTTACCATTCTGTTCTTTTGCACAATTATATCAGGTCGCACTATTTGTTCAGCTAAATTTTTTCCAATAGTACTAAAGAAATCATTGAATTCATTAGCTATTCCGCTCTTATCTGTTATCTCTTTATCATCCTTGCCCATTATACTATTAATTCCGTTCTTTGCCATTTTTTCATTTGTAGCCTCCCTAATTACCTTCCAAAGATTTTGTGCATTACCCGCATTTTTGTCTACTTTTTTTTTTATAATAAGAATATTTAGCTTTTGTTATTAATTTGGAAAGCATTCTTCTGTATTCATTATATCTGTTTTTTAAAATAAAGTTATTTTGTGATAAAGTGCATTCCCTCTTTAGCCTATCTCGATTTCTAATTGAAGTTATAATACCCCTAGTTATCCATGGCTTTATTTTTTTATTTTTATTGGTAATATTCATAAATTTAGTGGAACTTGCAATTATATATTTGAGTTTATTTACAAAGTTTTTTGTACATGTATTTGCATCATAGGCATCTAAAACGTTTTCCCAACCCTCCCCATCTAACAATTGAGAAAGCATATCATGGTCAATATAATGAATTTTCTTATCGTTTTGTTTTATTTCTGTCTCCCCATGCTCTAGTGCAATGTTGAGAATGATGGGGTAATGATCCGTCATATTATGTTCCAAGATAATTGCATTCAATTTACTAAAAGCATCATCATCACACCTGACAAAACAATGGTCCAGACATGATTCCACAGATTCCGCTTTTCTTGTTGCTTTGTTAATTAAGCTCATAAAACCATTACTATTCAGCATTGTAAGATATTGATTAGTTACATTCGAATCAGTATCAAGTAGGTTGATATTGATATCTCCAACAAAGACCTGAAAATGATCTTTTACTGTTCTGATTTTGTCCAATATAACGTTTAAGCTTTCAATAAATGATTCCTTTGAAGCAGCAAAACATCTATATGTTGAGAGGATGTCAATTACTTGGTCATTCTTTTTAATTGTTGTCTTTAAGAGTTTTAGGTTTCCTTCAGAAATAATCTCATTATTAACCAAAAATTCCTCCCTTACATACACTGCACAACCATCACACCTATTCAATGAGCTTTCATTAAAAAACAAGTTGTATCCCATTATACCAAAATCGCCAACATTATGAATTTTATGAGTTTCAGACATGATTATTATATCAAATTTATTATCTATAGATTCCAAGAGTATCAAAAGCTGATTGAAATTTTTATAAACACTCCTTATATTGACATGTATTAATTTAAAGCCCCTATAATCATTAAAAGAATAATTTATATTATCCAGATTCTTAATTACTACATTCTCATTGACCTTGTAATCATCCAAAAAATTACTTAATTCTGTGAATGTGCTGACATAATTTATTTATATTTTGCTTTGTTTTGATTTGTTTTGATTGGGGTAGGATCGGAAAAAAAAACACCAACGGAAGTTTGTTTTTTTCAAAATTGTCGACGTTTCGCAAAATTTATTTGCATCCTCAGGACACTATAAAAGACATGCAAAATTTAATAAATAAATAAATAATTAAAAGGTGGACATTAGGAACATACTGACTACTACTTACATTTAAAAATTAACTTTCCTTGTCATTAAAATAATTGTATCACAGATCTTATAGGTATTATAAAAAAAAATTTGTGTTTGGAACATCATCATTATATTATGTAAATTACGGAATTCAAAAAACACACAAGCCGTAACACGTTAAAATAAAAATAAAAATAAAAAGACAAACACTGTAGACATAACATTTAAAATTATCAAGAACAAAAACAGAAATATTAAAACTGGTAACTCTAAAGTTATTGTTGTTACTTTTTTTTCTTAAATTAAAATCAGGTAGCACCTATAATCAATGCATGCCGGGTACCAAACTACACTGAAATGGTGCCACTATAAGCTAGGGAAAAAAACCCAAAAACACACAGGAATTCATGAAAGAAAGAGAACGAGAACAAAAAACAACCAAAATTACAGTGACGTTATAACAAAAAGAATTGGAAATTTATTGCAAACTACCCTATATTAAAACTTTGTCTGAACAAATACAAGGCGCATTTCGAGGTAAAGTTACTAAAAAGAAAGAAAAACTTAAAATTGCATTTAAATCCCAAAATACAATTAAAAACCGATTCTTTTCGAATCTAAAATCTAGCACAAGGAAAGAACTAAAATCAAACGTAGTTTATAATATTCCTTGCTCCCAATGCAGTAAGAGCTATGTTGGACAGACTGGTAGATACTTACAACAAAGAGTGAAAGAGCACAAGAATGACCAAAAGAACTATCTTTTAAAATCTAATCCAACAGCCTTAGTGGAACATAAGTTACAAACTGGGCATAATTTTGATTTTGACAATGTAACCATCTTACAAACACAATCTAATTATAAAAAAAGATTGATTGCAGAAATGATCGAGATTCAGAAAAATAAAAGTTGCGTAAACAAACGAACTGATGTAGAAAATCTGAGTACGTCATATTTCAATATTATTAATAAAATAAAATAACGTCACTGTAATTTTGGTTGTTTTTTGTTCTCGTTCTCTTTCTTTCATGAATTCCTGTGTGTTTTTGGGTTTTTTTCCCTAGCTTATAGTGGCACCATTTCAGTGTAGTTTGGTACCGGCATGCATTGATTATAGGTGCTACCTGATTTTAATTTAAGAAAAAAAAGTAACAACAATAACTTTAGAGTTACCAGTTTTAATATTTCTGTTTTTGTTCTTGATAATTTTAAATGTTATGTCTACAGTGTTTGTCTTTTTATTTTTATTTTTATTTTAACGTGTTACGGCTTGTGTGTTTTTTGAATTCCGTAATTTGCATAATATAATGATGATGTTCCAAACACAAAAAAATTTTTGTAATACCTATAAGATCTGTGATACAATTATTTTAATGACAAGGAAAGTTAATTTTTAAATGTAAGTAGTAGTCAGTATGTTCCTAATGTCCACCTTTTAATTATTTATTTATTTATTAAATTTTGCACGTCTTTTATAGTGTCCTGAGGATGCAAATAAATTTTGCGAAACGTCGACAATTTTGAAAAAAACAAACTTCCGTTGGTGTTTTTTTTTCCGATCCTACCCCAATCAAAACAAATCAAAACAAAGCAAAATATCAATTTTTGGATCGACAACGCTCTAATTGGATAATTTATTTAGTTTTCCTACTCTATGTACCTACTACTAGAGAAAGTACCTAGGTACATTGAAATTTAGATGAGATTCTGTAAATCCAGTTGAGATCTAATCTTCACCGGCATGTCTTGGTCATTTTTTTTTAAGGAAAATTGACCCGTTTCTGCAGTAAGCTGCTTTAAACCCTTTATTTTTCTTCATTTCCCTAACTGCTTTGAAAAGACTACGCTTATTAAATGTTAAATCCTCATTAAAGTATATCTTATTGTTCCTACCCTCAAGACCGCATTGCTGTGCTGTGATACCCTTCAAGTGTTTAATAGTCTTCATTACTCCTATTTTTATATTGGTATTAGAAAACTTAACTAGAATAGGACTGTCTTCATTTTTATTTAGTTTAAAACAGTCTATTATTTCATTTTCATTAATACTTAAGTTCATTGATTGCAATATTTTACCAACAGTTTTTTTTGTGTTTTGTTCAGCCTGCTTGGGTACCCCTGCTACTACAATGTTGCATTCCCTTTGTTTTGTTTCCAACTCCTCAAAGTTATTCTCAAGTATCTGAAGGCGCTGTTTGAGCTCGTTATTTTCATTCCTTAACGCTTTCATTTCTTGCATCGCCTTCTCGAGACTTGCCTTTTGCTCCTCGAAAGACACAGACATGAAGCTCACTGATCTTTCCAGTTCCTCAAATTTCTTGTCCAACCTTGTCTCAAATTGTTGTAGAGATTCCTTTATAATCTGCTTCAGTTTTTTTTCGTCCATTTCTGGAGGGTTTTCCGACTTTTTTCGATTTTTTGCTGGTTTAACCTCAGTCGTGTGCTTGATCACAACAATAGAACTTTTCGCCCTTATTTGACTTATCCACGCGTTCCGAACAGCTTGGATGGTAGTTTTTATTGCACTTGAAGCAATTTGTTGCATCAATAACTATTCTTTTACAATAAGAGCACTTTCTTTCAACTTTTTCAATTTTATGTGTGTCGCCCATCACATAACCTCAATATCGTACTTTAGAATATTCAATGAAAACGAACCAATATTTTGCAGATTAGTTTCCTCAAAATCCAGAGTTGCTCCAGTTAAAACAGAAACTATTGCAAAACTTGAACTTTGCGCTATAGTAATTCTAGTCAAATTGACTTGTAAAATTTTAAGCATTTTTGAAAATCTGATAACGTTTGAGTCGATCAATCTTTGGTCAGATTCAAAGACTGCTATTACTTGGTGTAGAGATCATCCAAGTAGATGGTCAACCTTTGTGTCACATAGGGTTTCTCTGATCCAATCAATGTCTGGAAAAAATAAACAGATATATAAAATCTTCAGAAAATCCCGCAGATATTTTATCTCGAGGAAATTTTACTTTCGAAATAAATAGCATAAATATGTGGTTTAACGGACCCGGTGTCTTATATACAAAAGACTTGAATTTAGAATCTTTAAATACTCCGATAAACATTCAAAATGTACCTGAACAGCGAAAAACTGCTTTAGTAATATTTAAGGGGTTTGAAACTAGTGATTTTTGGACAAACTTTTTCTTAAGATTTTCCAAGTTTACCCGTTTGATACATTCTTTATCTTATGTATTTCGTTTTATAAATAATATTCAAATTAATAATGAGAAAATAAATTATACAATTATATCTGTGGATGAACTCCAAAAATCAACAAAATTCTTGGTCAAAATTTTACAAAATCGCTATTTCAGAACAGAAATATCTGAATTAAAACACAATAAAATAATTTCAAGTAAATGCTTGAAACAGCTCAAGCTCTTTTTAGATCAGGATCAGTTGATCAGAGTCGGAGGAAGGCTGGCAAACGCAGATGTACCTTTTGATACGAAACATCCATTACTATTGCCATCGCATAATAGAGTCGTTTCATTAATGTTACAACACGAACACATACGTTTGGGACATGCTGGTTCCCAAACAGTTCTCTCAAATTTTAGATCAAGATTTTGGCCTTTGAATGGTCTGAGAGAAATCAAAAAAGTAATTAGAAATTGTGTGACATGCCAAAGATTTCGTGCCCTTCCAGCTCAACAAATAATGGCAGACTTGCCAAAAGATAGGGTCCAGATTTCATATCCTTTTCAAAAAGTAGGAGTCGATTTTGGAGGTCCCTTTTTGATTAAGTCTTCACATCTTAGAAAGGCTCCTCTAATCAAATCATACATAGTTGTTTTTGTTTGTATGGTAACAAAAGCCATACATATTGAGCTAGTAACGAGTTTAACAGCAGAATCTTTTAAAATGACTTTGAAACGTTTTATTTCCCGAAGAGGAAATCCAACAATAATTTACAGTGACAATGCGAAAAATTTTCAAGGAACAAACAACCAACTGCATGACATTTACAATTTTTTTAGAAATTCACAGTATTATGATGCATTTTTGAGTTATCTAACCCAAAATGAAATTGAATGGAAATTTATACCCCCCAGATCTCCACATTGGGGCGGAATCTGGGAGGCTGCGATAAAAAGCACAAAATATCATTTATATCGTTTGATGGGTAGCTTAAAACTGACATTCGAAGAATTCTACACGATTTTGACACAGGTTGAAGGAATTTTAAATTCGCGTCCCTTGTGTCCTATGACAAATGACCCCTCTGATTTCAATTATTTAACACCAGGACATTTCCTAATTGGAAGAAGTTTAACCGCTTACCCTGAAAAAGATTTAAGCCAGATAGCTGAAAATAAATTAAAGTTTTGGCAACAGTGTATCAAGGTTCAACAAACTTTTTGGAAAAGATGGTCGACAGATTATTTAAATCGTCTACAAAATTGTCCTAAATGGTTGCATTCTCAGAAAAATATTAAAGTGAATGATATTGTTCTTTTAAGAGAAGATGACGTTCCACCCTTACATTGGCCATTGGCTCGAGTCTTAGAAGTTTACCCTGGCAAAGATGGCAAAGTTAGGGTCTTGAAATTGAAAACTTCTACAGGTGTATATACTAGAGCAATAGCTAAGGTGTCTCCTCTTGTCTATGACGAATTTAATGTGGACGTTGTAGACACAAATAATGAATTGTAACAAGTATTGAATTAATGCTAGTTACTGAAAGATTATCAACTATGATTTAAATTTTATTTTTTATTTTTTATCTTTTCTTTCTTGTTTATGATTCGGGAAAACTGAAATCGTATGTGAAGTTACTTTTTTTTTGGTTTGAAGTATTGGGAATACTTCAAAGAGGGGGAGAATGTTGGGAAAACAGAAATAATTTTAAAATAAATTCAACTTGATAATCAAAATAGTCCCAAAATACGGATTTTATTCCATTCATGCTTATCTTGAAAAATAACCCGAAAAATAAACAGGGGCTATAAATCGACTAGCCTAGTAAAAAGTACGGCCTGACACCGCTTGACTGGGTCTGCAAAAAATCCCTTTGACCGCATTAAAAAGATTTTAATCTGGCAGTCTCAGTGCTCAGATATACTCCGTGCAGAGTTGATGTGTCACGCTGGTGCCGGCGCAATAGTCCGAGAAATATTTTTTAAAACAATAAAACAAAAATACATTTAATATACAAATACAGTGCTACAGACTCCCTCAAGTATCTCAAATACTGTTCAATAGGAAGTAAGAGTTTGATTTGTGAATTATTTATTCAGCCTTTATCGAGGCCTTTATCATATCCACCGCCATTTTGTTATGTGAAGTGGAACGTGTGCCCAGAAGCAAGTTTTAAGTTTAGATTAGTCCTTAAGAGCAGTTTGTCAACAAGGATTAAACAATAAACGCACACACCACACAGTTCTCTTTTATTTTTGAACCACCAACAAAAAGCCTATGGATTTACAGGAAAACATGTAAGCAGCAAAAGGTCCAATTGCATGGGTCCAAAGTACCTGGATCCCTTACACTTTTAAATTCCTGTGGTAAGGAATTATAAATCTTCGGGCCAGTAAAGTTAATATGCTTTTGCATGGCCAAATGTTTAACTGAAGGGATAAGTACATTATTTCTTGCAAGATGTCGGGTGTTTAGCTGATGCTGCAGGTTAAACTTATAATAAGGTGATGCTATCATAAATCTTATTACACTTTTAATATATAGCTGTTCTAGAGTCAGAAGTCTACTCTCATTAAACAATAAATCTGTAGAGTATAGTTTGTTTTTAAACAACATTATCTTAATAATAAACTTTTGGATAATAAACAGTGGCTCTCTTGTTGTTTTACAAGCACTCCCCCATACAACCAACCCATAGTTAAGAACGGACTCGACAAGTGAAAGATATACCATTCTTAGAATTCTAGTTTTTAGTATGTTTCTTAGCTCATCAAATTTATGAATCAGTTTTCTTATCTTATTCGTAACGTATTCGACCTGTTTTTTCCAGTTTATATTTTCATCAATGAAAACCCCCAAATACTTCAAAAATGCTTTACGTTCAATTCTACATTTACAATTACATTGTCCCAATTTACAACCCGGGTCATGAATTTTTAGATGTTGGAAGCTAGGTAAATTCCTCTCGGTCAGTCCGAAGGCAATAAATTTCGTTTTGTCTACATTAAGCGACAATAAGCTATGGTTCAACCAGTTTTTTAATTTTGTAATAGAATTTTCTGATTTTTTCAATACTTGCTCCCAGTTATCACCACTTACTATGATGGCAGTGTCATCTGCAAAGCAGAAAACACAGTCCCCATCAATCACTGATAATATTTCATTTATATAAACTGTAAAGAGAAATGGGCCAAGAACAGTGCCCTGCGGCACACCCACCCCCAGCTCTCGAGACTGACTTAAGGTATCATCAATTTTCACTCGTTGTGTTCTCCCTGTTAGATACGATTTTAATAAGTCATTCGCTATACCTCGAACTCCAATGTTATTTAGTCTCTCAAGTAGGACTGGGTGTGCCACAGTATCGAAGGCCTTGGCTAAATCCAAAAATATCCCAATAACCTTTTTGCCCCTGTCAAGCTGGCCCAGAACTTGTTCTGTAACTTTGCACATCTCAAACATCGGTGATAGTAAAATTGACAAAAAAATTGGTGTCTAATTATTGTTCATAAAATTCTTACCTGAAATAGAATCCGTCACTGTCATCATTTAGTTTGTCAAAGTTATTTTCGAAAATGATACAACGAACAAACACAGCTAATAGACCGGTGCATAACGACCATTTTTTCAAAACGATTTTCTCCCGTCTGCTATTAAAGGTGGTTATACTTTATGCAATAAGAAGTGGAATGGCTGAAATTTCAAAGAGCCTCGCGTGTCAATACAATGATATGCTCATATGAAAATGTAATGAAAAGTGGAGATTTGGATCAATATTATCCGGTCTGCCACACATTGTGAAGGTAATTTAAATAAAAATGAGTAGAAGGATGCTAAACGGCGGAAACCCTAGGTTAGTATAATGTTATTAATTTTAAAATGTCGCTGAAATCGGACATGTGGATCAACAAACTCCCGTCTGCCAAATTAAATTTATGTTACATTTACGATGTAATACATCAATAAGTATATTATGGCAGAAAATCTCGGTTGGTATAATAATATTTAACACTTTTTGAAGTTGTATCAAAATGCTGAGATGTTGCAACAATTTTAAAACATGTTTTGTTACAATGGATTTTAGATAAATAATGTACCTTTGCACCGGCAGAAAAATTGAAGTGGTACAGATATTTAATTTGAATTTTTCAAAATGTCAAAATTTTTCAAATTTGAGATCAATTATTTCCCGTCTGCCATTAATTTATATTAAATAAGTTGCTACCAAAAGCTTAAGTTTTGACTGGCAGAAATTGCAGACTGTTACAAGTCCTAATAAACAATGAACAAAATTGTGACAAAAATTGTTTATATGATGAACGTTTTTAACCTGTCTGCCATTTGGTTAGGTGAAATGTAGTTATGAGAATATGCATATTTTCAATATGGCAGAAACCGCAAAAAGTTACATACGATGCGCATAAGGTTGTTAAATTGCAATTTTCTCCCGTCTGCCAACTTAATTAAGTAGAGTTACTATCAAAACAACTCAATACCTATCAAAAGGCAAAATGAATGCTTATGTACAGATGTTTGAAATCTCACATACAAGCTATAATTTTTTTTCAATGCCTATCATACAAAGGTTTTCCTGATGAGAATGAAAGTGAAGAAGAAATTAATAAAAACGAATATTTTGGCGATTTATCAGATTTGGATGACTGCAATAATGATGATGATAATGGAAAAGGTGACATCAGTTCTGATGAGTGACTCCGAAGTGATAGATGACTATGAAAACGATAATGATGATGCTGATTCTGATGATAATAATGACAATGCTGTTTTTGATGATGTTGATTAAAACATTTTTTTACTAAAAATATTTTTTATTTTATTTTCAAACGTCATATAACAGTAATTTTTGTGATCATTTTGACAAGGTATAAGTATCACTTGAATGACTTTCATCAGTTTGAGCGGCGTACTCCGCCGGAGTATAACACTTATTCGCCGATACACATGTTTTTCCATAGCGATTTAAGGAAGTTTACCTGGTTCATACAGGTATAGGTGCTTATAAAGGTGATCCTTATAGACCTTATAAATATAATAGTTATTTATGTATCAAGGGTACTAAGTAGATGATTATGCCCTGAGGGCGACATTCTTACAAAGCCGAGGGCCTCTGGCCCGAGGGTTCGTAAGTCGCCCGAGGGTATATATATCTATTAGTACCCGTGGTGCATACAAACTTTTATGTCATACCAGTTGGTTGTGAATAATAAATACCTGGGAAAAAAGTGTCACTTCGCAAATTGTCATCAGTGTGCAAGCATCATCATTTTTTGACAAAAATAATATGTTTATAAGCGTAAATTTATATTTTGTTAATAAAGAATAAGTTAATTGTCAAAGTCAAAGTCAAAGCGCGGGCCATAATGTGTAATGAATTATGTAGATGGTATCTAAGGTATAAAAACACAATAATGTATTGGTATGATATAAATGTCATTATTTAAATTAATCTAAGTCGGTGTCATTATGACATATTTAGCATTGTCATTTGAATTTCATTAGGTCCTTCATAATAGCACTAGTGCGTTTAAGAATTCATAAAAACACCCAAATTATGAAATGAAAAATCTACAAAAAAAAGCTGGTTACCAAAAGAACCTTTTTCATTGATGCTGTCTCGATATTTGGAGGGACACTTTCGAACTCAGAATCACCAATATAATCATTATTTTTCACTATAAAACTCAATTTATGGCACAAAAATTAACTCCAATATTGAAGCTGCCAAAGTCAAAGTTCTAAAAATCAACAAGCAGTTTCCCTACTAGTACAGGCACCTGCTAAATTTTGAATTTTAATTTGAAAAGTTTTTGCTATTTCAATGCAAATCAAATCTATTTGGACCATCGTAGATTAAATTTTAATTGATACACGTTCGATATGAACTTTATTAATGAAACTTGTGTAACTAAACTCCGCTGACGCCTCGTGGTTTAACGTAACACGCGTTTCATTATGGTGTTCATATCGAACTACATAACCAAATTTATTTCGAAATACATCAAATGTATTTCAAATTAGTGAAATGTATTCCAAAAATGGTCAGTTTTATTTCAAAGATTACCAATTCGGTTAAAAAATAAAGTATATGTTTATATCGTACAGTTAAAAAAATCAAATTATAACCAGACACCCTGTACCTCCCTTACAGTTTTTGATGATATAAGAAATGATGATTTTGAAATACATCTGATTTTTTTGGAAGTATAAATGGTACAGTTTGAAATACATTTGATTAATTTGAAATACAAATGACATATTTGGAAATAAAAATGACTAATTGGAAATTAAAATATCAATTTTTGAAATGAAAGTGATTATTTTGAAATACATTTGACCGATTTTGAAATACTGTTGGAAATGGTGTAGTATCATTAATAACTATAAAAATTCTGCACTATTCGGAATAAAGATTGTTTGAAAATAACATATTGTATTTCATTCGGAGTATAAGTATTCGTCATGTGACTTGCATGGATTTAATTCGCCTCGTTGCACTCGGCGTTCAAACTTCCATGCACGTCACATAGGTATTACCATTGTATGTATTACTTATACTCCTAATAAAATAAATATTTATTATTGTTCTGCCTTATCATATTCAGGTGTCTTGAGAACAACTTCAATTTTAATTAACCGGTTGTCAGACGGGAGAAAATTGTTTGGACCAGGGTTGAAAAAAAAACATGTTTTTTAAAAAAAAAAAACATAAAAACATGTTTTTTTTGTTTTTAGTGTTTTTTTGTTTGTTTTAAACTGTTCAAAACACCTAAGAAAAAAAACACGTTTAAAACATGTTTAAAACATGTTTGAAACATGTTTAAAACACCTCTGACTTCCGATTTAAACTGTTACCTTGCCTGTTGGGTTGGGTTGTTCGTTGTAGGGTTGCGGCTGAGAGCAATATGCTTCATTATAAGGAATTGAAATGTTTATTTTGAAACCTAAGGGCCGGTATTTCAATATTACCTTAAAATCAAGACCCATCTAAGGTACCCTTAACGTTAAGGTTAACTTGAAATGAGTTCATTTTGTGGCTTAAGATCCACCTTGAACTAAGGAAACTTTGATATGCGGTGAAACTTGTATTAAGGATGACTTAACGACCTTAACATTATTTTGTACCCTGTGGTGACATTGAAATACCGACCGTAAGTCTTTGTGCTAATCTTAACCTTAACCATAACCAAGGAGGATTGATTTTTTATTTTAGTTTATTTTTTATTTGCATGTTTGTTTATGCTTGTTTTTTTTTTTTTTTTTTTCAATTTTCTCATTATATTTTAAGCTTTAATCCAATTAAATCGATATTACCTAATTAATAACTGATGTTAAACTTTTAAAATAAAAATGTGAAAATGCAAAGCCAAAGCAAAAATAATCAAATTAACAATCGAATTAACCCATTAAAAACAATTTAAAAAAAAAAACGATGTTTAAAACATGTTTTAAACTGTTTAAAACAAATGTGTTTAAAACACCATCCTCTGTTTAAAACTTGTTTAAAACAAATGTTTAAATCATTTTGTTTTAAACATAACAACCCTGGTTTGGACACATAAACATTTTTCGCAATTTAACAATAATTGTGCAACGTATGAAGCTCATTGAAACAAACGGCAGACGGGTTAAAAACATTCATGATATGAACAATTTTTGTTCCAATTTTGTTCATCAATTATAAGAACTTGTATCAGCCTGCAATTTCTGCCAGTCGAAATTTAAGCTTTTAGTAGTAGCTAATTTAATATAAATTATTGGCAGACGGGAAAAAATTGATCTCAACTTTGAAAAATTTCGACATTTTTATTGTTTCTGCCAATTGTTAATATACCTTGGATACATCTGCCAATATATTTTTTAGATTTTACTTTGCATGTCAAACTTATCTTCCAAATGGCAGGAGAAAATTGTTCCAACATCTCAGCATTTTGGTACAACTTCAAACATTGTTAAATATTATTATAACAAGCGAGATTTTCTGCCATTTCCTTATTGATCTCATACATTGTAAATGCAACATAAATTTAAATTGGCAGACGGGAGGTCATTGATTTACATGTTCGATTTTTACAACATTTTGGAATTAATAATATGACACTTTATACTAACCTAGGGTTTCCGCCGTTTATCTTCCTTCTACTCATTTTTGTTTAAATTACTTTCACAATGTGTGGCAGACAGGATAAAATTGATCCAAATCTCTACTTTTCATAACATTTTCAAATTAGCCAATTAGCCTATCATTGTTGCTCTTTGAAATTTCAGCCATTCCACTTCTTATTGCATAAAGAATAAACACCCTTAATGGCAGACGGGAGAAAATCGTTTCGAAAAAATGGTCATTATGCACAGGTCTATAATAATTTTGACTATATTAACCTTTTTCCAACTCGAAAAGAAGCAAACAGAAAACAGGTACCCAATTTAAGTTCAGAATGTATTACAAGTGGCAGCAGAAGCGACAAAAATGAGTCTCGCAACAATTGCAAGTATTAAAATTCCCATCTGATTGGTCAATACTACTTTAGAAACGCGTTTGTAAAATGTTAGTGGGATTAGTGGGAACATATCTTAAAATTCAATAGTAATTAACCACCAGTAGCTTCTTGTAGGTGATATCAACGAGATAATCAATGAACCTTGCAATGAACATAGGTTTTTTGCCACCAATATCACGTGACTTTAAAATGGTATTTGATTGATTTTCTACGATTGTGTGGGTTGAAAATAACAATTTTAAGACCTCTCTGTCACTTTCTGTTCAAAAATAAATTTTCATCCAGAGTTCTAAAATTTCTTCAAAAATGTTCAAATTTGACGTTTTCGTACACATCATGATCCGCAGATACCAAAAATGCGAAAAAATTATTGGGATGCCATCCAAAATTACGGAGTTAGGACCATTTCCGGTCAAACCGGAAGTTACCAAACATTGACACACATCTCAAAATATGACATTTCTCAAACCTACACTCTATACCAAAAATCTTTGCCATCGAAAAAAAAAACCAGCAAATGCCAGCGCGAAACTGATCTCATAGACACCCGGTATACAGGGTGGCCAATTGAAAACGAAACAGAGGTGATTTTGGGCTCCCCAACACATTTAAGAAAAAACCCTCGTACCCGTCGATTTTTGATTTAAGGCGGAACCATTTTCCTGGTGGTTTCACCCCTTGGGGGGGCAAAGCCCTAGCGGGGGTGACAAGGGCCCCCAAATTTTTAAATGGAATGAGGGGTCGAGTGATACCTTATTTTGAAGCTATTTTTATGTAAATTATAACCCCCGAGTCTCACATCGCTACTATCTACCTAGCCATTACAGGGGCTAATTAAAGTTACAAAAACATGTTAGAATATTTTTATTTAAGAAAATGCTTTAAAAACAAAATCAATCAAGTAAATGGTGAAAATGACCTCAGAAGAAAAAATCTAACGGGCTTAAATCTGGAGAACGCGCGGGCCACTCCTTCGAATCCATTGCCCTTTGTCCTGGAAACCTTTGGTCCAAATATTGACGAATCACTGCAGCATAGTGGGGTGGCGCACCATTTTATTGGAATATTAGACGGTTTTCCATGTATCCGTTATCATTCTAGTATCTCCACTAATTCTGGATGAATCGCATCTTCTTATCACTCTAGGTACATTGCTCCTGTTAAATTTATAGGTAAAGAAGGGGTCTATTATACGGTTACCAAAAATGCTAGCCTAAACACTCAATTTATCGGGATGGTGCGTATGTACCCCACGAAATATGTTTTCTTGGATTTGAATAAGCCCAATAGCGGCAGTTGAGACGATTTACCGTACCGTTCAAGAAAAAAGGAGCATTCATCAGAGAAATATACAAACTGCTGCTTCATTTATTGAAAAAAAATAATTGGGTTATGAGTTGTTCAATAGTGAGGGAGGAGGAAATAAAACGGAAAAGGGGGTTAGTAGGACATCAACTAAAATACCATTTAATTATACTCCATTATTTAATACAATTTTTTTATATTCAATACAATATTTATTTAATACAATATTTCCAGGTATACATACAATATTTCCAGGTATAATACGTACGAAATAACGTCCTAGGGCATTATGGAGATGTAGATTATTTGAGTGTTTGGGCTAGCATTGTTGATAACCGTAAATAGGCCCCTTTTTTACCTATAAATTTAATAGGAGAAATGTACCTAGAGTGGTTAGAAGTTGCGATTCATCCAAAATTGGTGGAGATACTAGAGAATGATAACAGATGCATACACTAATATTCCAACAAGATTGTGCGTCATCCCATTATGCTGCAGTGGCTCGTCAATATTGAGTGGCCCCCGCGTTCTCCAGATTTTAGCCCATTATATTTTTTCTTCTGAGGTCATTTTCAGCATTTACTTGATTGATTTTGTTTTTAAAGCATTTTTTTAAATAAAAATATTTCAACATGTTTTTGTAACTTTAATTAGCCCCTGTAATGGCTAGGTAGATAGTAGCGATGTGAGACTCGGGGGTTATAATCTACATAAAAATAGCTTCAAAATAAGGTATCACTCGACCCCTCATTCCATGTAAAATTTTGGGGGCCCTTGTCACCCCCGCTAGGGCTTTGCCCCCCAGGGGGTGAAAACACCAAAAAAATGGTTCCCCCTTAAATCAAAAATCGACGGGTACGAGGGTTTTTTCTTAAATGTCTTGGGGAGCCCGAAATCACCTCTGTTTCGTTTTCAATTGGCCACCCTGTATATACAGAGTGGGGACTTTAACTGGAACTAATTCGCTAGAGCCTTCGAATAAAATATGTGGACAAAACGCAAAAACACGTCGATCAAGATTTTTTGCTTGAGTTTTTTTCACATTAATTTTTTTATACAGGGTGTTCCAAGAACAGCTGTACGGTTGTCAACTTTATTTTTCCAAATGGTAGCCCCTGTATATTATGACATTTATGGATTCTGCAGAAAATTCTAGACATATTTCATTCACAATGCCATATACCTATCTTCAACTGTTTCGGAAATATTGACAGTTGAAAATGGACTTTTTTGCAACTTTGACAGGCTGTAAAACCTTAACGGTTAATTTTAGAGGAATACCGATTTCACATTCCTATCTTAGATTTTCATAAGCTATCATATGACACCAACTTTGAATTTAATCCATGTTTAAAAATTCCAGTTAAATTCAATCTCCAGTTAAATTCAATCTCCAGTTAAATTCAAACTTAGTGTGTGTAAGTAAAATTTCCATTTTTTGGCGAAGAATATGGGAAAGATGGAGGGTCCAATAAAGTTCTTTCTAGTGGTGACTCGATCACTAGGTCAACACCTCGAGACGTCTTTGCCATTTTTTCGTTACATTGCGTTGCTATGGAAATATGGCTATTTTATGGTATTTCGTTTTACTCTTGAAATTAGCGATTCTTTAAGTAAACAATAACAGATTCGGTTTAAATTGCATCATTGAATGACTTGTATAGAAAATAGTCAACACCAGTGGCGTGCAAAAGGGAATTTATGAAATTAAAATAAAAAAAATCGATTTATTTGAAAATTTTAACGGTTTTGTTGAGCGTTACAGTTAAAAAGGTGTTATAAATAACTGTGATGAGTTTGATTTTGATATTCAGAAGCGTTTAGTGAAAAAAAAAAAAAAAAAAAAACAGTATTTTTCATGTTATTTAATGTTAACGTGTGAATAAACCTGTCAACGGTACTGCTGCTCACCGACACGGTGGAGGATCTGAAAAAAAAAAAAATCCTCGTCAGGATCGACTAGTAGTACGTACTGCAATTAAAAATAGAGTTTGGACTGTCAAGAGAATCCTAACGCATCTGCAGTTGAATGTTTCAGCAGATACCACTTTTTACAAACAGTCACCGGGGGAACTGAAAAAAATGGGCCCAGGAATACCTGAATTGGGATTTTAGGTGGAGAGACTGTCTTTTCGTTGATATATGCAGTTATAACTTCTACAATTCTGACGGTCGATTGCTAACCTGGCGGAGATGGGGAGAACGTTTTTTAGAAGAAAACATGCGTCCCCAAGTTGCATTTGGCGGTGGAGGATTGACAGTTTGGGTCGGTATCTAACATATCGGAAGAACAGAACTCGTCGTATCGTGGTATTTCGGGGCAATGTTAACAGCCAAGTGTCCCTGGATAAATGTCAGAATCCGCAAGTTCTCCGGCATGCTCGAAATTATGGCGGGGATTTTGTTCTTGTAGACGATAATGCTCAGCCTCATCGAGCATTATTAGCTCGATTATTAGTGAACCGGTATCTGCAGGGGCAAAAGTTCAATCGTACCGAATTGCCTCCTAGATGCTCAGACATGAATCCAATTGAGCATGTCTGGAGCTGAATGAAGTTAGAGCTTTCCCGGGGAGAACGTCAGCCAGAAGCTCTAGACGATCTCGAGGAGTTGATTTTGGCGCTCTGGGAGTCAGTTACTATAGAGTTAATTAACCGAATAATTTCGAGCGTGTCAAGGCGGTGTCACGCAGTTATTCAGGATGGAGGAGAACCAAAATGTCATCATATCAGAGTTATTTATAACACGATTTACACCCATATGCACCGTATGGACTTGGGAGTTTATTCTCGCTTAGTTCAAAAATTTGCATATAAAAGAGAAGTCCTAACCTGGTTTCAGCAACTAATCTGAATTGAGTCCTTAATCCTTATGGTGCATTTGGGCGTTAAATTTTAAAGCTTAACAAAACTTAAAAATTTCATTTGCTGTTTAAGAAATAATTTTTTCTACGAGCGTGCGGAAAATTGCACCTTTCCGCACGCATTTGAGGTTATGAAAGTATCACTTTTCCGCGTTACTTTTCCGCACTCAGTGCGGAAAAGTAGAACACAGGTTCTTACCGATATACAGGTAAGTATACTACAGGTACAGGTACGAAAAAGTGAAAAAATATCTTGAATTGATAAATATGTAGGTAAAAATCTTAACTTTTCATCTCGTAGAAAAAATAGTGTTCCTAACTCGTGCGGAAAGTCTCTTTTCGCACTAGTTAGGAAATATACTATTTTCTTTTGTTTGGTTGGGTGGAATGTGGAATTAAACAAAAGTTTTGATGTTATAATATACATAATTATGTTATTATGTGTATTTTGTTTTTTTTTTTTTTTCTTAAATCATACTTTTGATATTAGTTCATTGAAATCTGTTAAAGAATAAAGGATAATATATTATCGTTCATGCTCGTATATGCCTGTTCGTGCTCGTTTATGCTTTGGGAACGTTCTCCAGAAATACATGCTCGAGCATTTTGCATCACTAACGACATGCATTGTGAACTGATGTCAACCTGCAGGACAACTCATTTTGCGACCAATCACGGCCAAACGGTATTGTTTATGTTTCAAACTTTTCAATGTCAAAATCTATCTTGGGAAAAATACACCATACACTTTTTCCCCTAAGTAATTATGCAGTATAGTATAGCCCGGTCAATCAAAATCAAAAAATTATGTTATGTAAACTTTGCTTCAATGTCTAAAAGACATCGTGATAAAACATACTCGACGGAAAACTCATTAATTTCATCAGATTCACTATTTGGACGTTACACAAACGATTTTGTGACTGGGCTATAATGCATATTTATTTAGAGAAAAAAGAGCAGTATAGGTCGGTTACAAATAAACAGTATTTCACTTATGCGGACTAGCTGGAACTATACGGACGGGTTAATAAGGGTTAAGGCCGAAACCCACTAGCAACACGCCACGTCATGCTTCGCCACGCCACGCCATGTGACGAAAATGTATGCGTATATTCTTCCATTTATTTATATGTGCTGCATACACACTTGCCATACGCGATACCACGGCATGCCTTCCGTCTATTTGCACACAAACTGTCCCACGTGAACCTGTGTCACATGGCGTGGGGTGGGGTGGCGTGTTGCTAGTGGGTTTCGGCCTTTAGTTTGGGTTAATCCTAATTAAGTGCATTTTCTTGAATAAATAAAAAAACTCTTTAGGTGACCGGGTTATACTGCATATTTATTTAGGGGAAAAAGTGCATTATAGCTAGGGTTGCCAGACGCCGCGTTTCAGGCGTGATTACCACGCTTTTCCACTTGCTGCCATGGGCCACGCCAAAGTATCCCAATGCCCCGCTTTTCAAATTCAAAGGAAACTACAAGAATAGAGCTTTTCAGAAAGCGCCTCTTAATGGTTAAACTAGGGATGCGCAAAATTTTGAAAACATCGATGTTGACATCAAATGATACATCGAATATGCAGAATCGATGTTATAAAAACATCGGCTTGAAAATATCGATGTTTCTAAACATCGATGTTTTTGAAAATATAGCAAGAAAAAATTAAACTGTAATAAATAGAATATCATTTTTACTTTACCTACTTATGTATTTTCAATAGAAAGCAAACAATAGCAAGAACTAAGCACCAGGGTTGGCAAAAATCCTGATTTTTTTGAAAAAAATCAAAAAAATCAGATTTTTTTGATTTAAATCAGATTTTTTGATTTAAATCGGATTTTTTTAATTTTTTTAAGTTAAATGGCGTTATTAATTTTTGATCAATTATTGGTAATTTAGTTTCAACAATGAATGATGCAGTAAATATAGTATACCTACTCCTAGACAAAATTACTGCACCACTGCACATAAGCACCACAAAAGCAGTGGTACGATAATTTTGTCCACGAGTATATAATAAGAATAGGTATATAGAGTAATAATAGTTATTTATGTATCAAGGGAATTATGCGGGTGTTAATACCCCAGGGCAACGTTTGTGTCCCGAGGGCCTCCGGCCCGAGGGACACCAATTGCCCGTGGGTATTAACTCCTGATAATTCCCGTGGTACATAGATAATTTTATATCCTACTGAATTTACTGTATTCTGTCTATTTTTATAAAGGAATAAGCCATAAATCAAAATTTCTATTTTTTGTCAAAGTGTTACCTATTCAAGGTAAAAGCGGGAGTTATGGAAATCCTTAACTCCCTTCCTTAACTCCCTTGGGAGTTATGAAAATCCTTAACTCCCTTGGGAGTTAAGACCCTGTTTATGATTATCGTAACCAAGGTATAATATGGTTTTAATAGTTCAGTAGGATATAAAAATATTATTGTTTATTAATAAATAAATAGTTTTAACAAACAAAATAGTAAATAAACGGTAATTTCTGAAAACAAAAATAAAAAACATAAATAAAAATATTCGATAGGTAGAGGTGTAGATAAGGTACCTACCTATCTATTACCCTGCCCCTTAAACTTAGTGCATAAAGAGAAAAAAAAAATAAGTCAAAATAAAGTATAGATAATTCTTTTGTGAAAAATTAAAATAATACTACTTATATAAAAAAAAATATTCCGATTTTTTAATATACCAGCTTTGCGGGGTTTTCATTGCCAAGTCGATTTCTCAAATCATTATCGCAGATTATAATATGTATGTTGAAAATATTCTCTATATACTCTCTCTACCCAAGCCGAGGATGGTATTGCAGTCAGAAATTTCTTAATAATCACTAAATCCTCTTTGGTTATCCCATTTATATAAGTATATGTATCAAAATAAACAAATAGATTTTCAATTTCTGAAAATCGATTTAAATCATTGATTTTTTTCAAAAAAATCACTTGATTTAAATCATTTGATTTAAATCATGCCAACCCTGCTAAGCACTATAGGGAGTAAATCTAGTTAGATACTTGACTTAAATGATATGAATACGAGTAACAATCATATTTGAATAATAATTATTATTCAAGAACAGCAATTTTGACTATTTTTTTTCCTTTTCCATATAACTCTTGTGTCAAATTTTGTCCTGCATTTGAAAATAGTCTGCCATATGGAACCGAAGCTGCTACAACGCTCAAGTATTTTGAAGCTATCTTTGATAGTCGCAGATATACACTCTTTATTTCTTCCCAATGTTCAACGAATAGATTTTCATTAAATTTTGCTAAGGGACTGAAAGTACTGGTGCAGTATTTAGAAGAAAACATCGAAAAAACATCGCAAAAAAATATCGATGTTCTCTAATAATATCGAATAAAAAAACATCGATATAAACATCGAACATCGAAATAAGAAAATCGATGTTTTTGAAACATCGATACATCGTGCGCATCCCTAGGTTAAAGCCGACAACGCTGTGCCGCAGGGGTCATACATTTTCTATCATAAAATGATAGTTGTATTTTTTCTTCCCATACCTATATTAAAGTCTGTTTTTTTTATTGAAGATAAAACCCCTGCACAGAACCCCATCTGGGATCCCGACAAGTAAAATTCTACTTGACGTCGTTTCGTTGCCTAACAACCGTCATCATCGCCTGTATTGTTCGTCGATTTTTCACTGATACTTGCGGTATGAGGAGCGAGGGAGTGTTTCATATGGCAAAAACAGGTGTGATGTCAGGTAACCATTGGCGTTCTAATGTAGGGAGCCACCAGCTCACATTCCGTCCGAGTATCAGATTAAAATCGACGGACAATACTGGTACGCGAAAAAACGTCATGAAAGTAGAATTCTACTTGTCATGAGCTTACGGAAATAAAAGATTTACCCCCACTGAAGGTGACCAAATTTCTTGTGCGTGGGATTCAACTAAAGTAGTAAAATTTCCCCCCCCCCGGTCGTTGCCACGCTTTTCCCTCTCGTAAATCTGGCAACCCTAATTATAGCTCGGTTGCAAATAAACAGTATTTTCGGGGATAATACCACGAGAGCTTCAAAATTACCGATAATTTTTCTCGATTGCGTGTTTTCTATAATTTCACGAGTCCGTAGGACGAGTGAAATGTGCAGAGAAAACACGCACGAGTGAAAAATTATCTGGTTCATTTTAAACCTCAAGTGGTATTTAGAGGATTATTTCACGCATGAGAATGCAAAAAATATGGAAATAAATATGTATTAAACGATTTGAACATCTTAACAATCAATACAAATAAATGGTTGCTATCAGGAACCGTTTGTTTGTATCAAAAATTAGCATGACAACCATGTATACAATAACATGGGAGAATTATCGCTGTAATTCTCTCTAGTTAAACAAATGGGAAAGAGAATTTTCGCTGTAATTCTGAAAATCGTCACTTGTCTTATGGGATTTGTAATACATGAGTGGAATAATCAGTACAATCTCAATTTGTGAATTTTCAATTGAAGATTTCCAGATTCCCGGTGAAAAATTTTCTTTATAATGCACTATTTGGATGTTTAACAATCAAATTTTAATATTAAAAAAAAAAAACATTTTAGGTGACCGGGCTATACTGCACTTTTACCATTTTTTTTACTAGCCCTACCCTACGTGCGTAGCTACGCGTCCCCGAAAACAATTGTTTTAAACTAACCCAAGCCTTACGCTTCAGATCTATCCTACAGGAATTGTGCATTTTTCTAGAATAAAAATAGGCTGCAACACTCCCCTTTATGTAGAGACTAATACATTTCGAGGAGATCGGTTCAGCGGTTTCCGAGTCTATAAAAATGAACAAACAAACATTGATTTCTATATGTATATTAAATTTACCAATGAATAATAATTTGATAATTTGTGTTGAATGTGTCATGTTTTTGATAAGGCATTATGAAGTAGTTTTTGCCATACAATTATTATCAGCATCCGCTTTCTAAATTATCAGAAAATGAGTGCATATAATATGTGCTTTGTGTTTCCAAGTAGTTTATAGTGTTAAAATTATTCATTTGATTTTATTACCTTGAATACCACCTTCTCATTTATTTTTATTGCTTTTTTGTTATTAATTTATATGCGAGTTTATATGCATCAATTCTCAGTGTAATTAATGGTAATTGATAGCATAGAATAATTGATAGGATAGTATTGTTTGCCCAGCGGTTCTGAGTCTACGAAAGGAATTCGGACGTAAATGTGCGATGTTGCCACGTTTAATTATGAAAAAACGAGAACACTAGGCATGCAGTATAGTTCATTTGAAAATCCATTTTTTAATAACAAAATATAGATACCAAATACAACGTTAAACATTTCAACGTGGTTGTAAGATCTATTGTTATCTTAATAACTTGATTTCTTCAATTTTGTTCATTGTAAAAAATAAACATTTTCTAAAGATACCATCAGCTTTTGACAATTTGGCAAGCATTCGGCCTGGATGAACCTGATTGGTGGAGTTTTTGGCAGGATGGCCGTTGCCACGAGAAACCATGCGGTTGTCAATCGGCTAATGTCAACTTACGTCTCGCTATTGGCCAGGGCTTCCGTCATTTTATCCTCCCATCTTGGAATATTGCTTTATATTGAATTATCCAGTGGCGGGGGTTTGGTCATTGTCAATTTTCGTGTACGAGTTGCAATACGATAACACTTTCAAAAAGTTCCACACGCAGCTGGGTATTTTATGAGTGAAATCAGCCATTTTTTTTTACAACTGCATTCCCCTTACCGTTGCCCCGTAGACACAGACTCGCTGGGCAGACATTATACAGGGTGTTTCTGAATTGTGTGATAAAACTTCTAAGATAAATAGTAATCATTAACCCGAGCATTAACCCTTCATTAGTCGCTAGGAATTTCTGGGAAGGTTTTATCGGTTCAGTGTCTGTGAGACCGAATATATGATTCAAGTCCTTAAGACAAATCATTGATTTATCTATTCTGAGGTGCTATTTTATTAATATTTAATGATAAAACAACCCAAGCCAAGACAACAAATTGGTTGATTCCAAGTTTATTGACAAAAGGTAACTGAGAAATCTTTCTTTGTTCAAGAAATTTACAAAAACTCTACAAATACATTTCTAACATAAAGTACATATACCTAAAATATTATCAATTGAAAGTATTTTTCTACTACTTACCGTGCTTAAATTACTCACTTTACGCACTCTTCAAAGGCGTAAGATTTTATTTTACCAGTGTTGCAACAAGCGAACTTCACCGAGCGAACGTTCGCACTATTACCGTAATTTACGGTAATGTTCGCTCCTCCCCTCTCTTAAGAGAAAGTTCGCTGAAATGCATTTTTAAACGTTACCTAATCGTTTGATTTGAGTCTTATGTTATCACCATTCTACAGAAAGTTCGTTGTTCGTTTTTTAAGTTCCTTTTTTAGAGTTCCTATTTTTATTTTTAAATTTATTTTTTTATATTATTTTTTGTTTTGATTTTACACTTTATGTTTTGTAGTTATGTTATGTAGGTATTGGCATTTAAAGATTTTTGAGTTTTATTTTTTGGTGCTACCCATAGACATATAGAATAGAATAAGAATAGAATAATATTTATTGCGTAATTTGTACAGTATAATATATAATAAATATAATACAAAAACAATACACAAAAGGCAACATTCGCTGAGGCGTTCTTCCATGATGCCCTGTCTCCTTGAACACTTTCATACTACTACACAGATTCCAGTAATTGGCTTTTATAAACCTTTTTGAAAATCACTAATGAATTATTAATTAACAAATCATAGATATTTGAGTTGAGTAATTCTACAGACAGAAATGCAAAACAACTTCTAAATTTGGATGTTCGATGTAGCGGTATATTATATCTTACTGTATTTCTAAGATCCCTATTATGCAAGTCATTTCTAGGCACAATTAGAGACCAGGGATAACCAGGGCAATTACTCTTAAAAATCTTATAAAGAAAAACAGCAAAATGCAGAGAGACACGCGACTCAAACCTCAAGTGTTCATACTGCATGTAAATTGGGGTGATATGATCAAATTTACCAGTACAAGAGACAAATCGTAGACAAGAATTTTGGGCTAACTGAATTTTATTTCTCAGTTCTTTTGTCAAGAAGCTGAAGTAAACAACACCACAGTAATCCAAGTGAGGGTAAATTAATGACTCAATCAGCATCATTTTTGTACTACATGGTAGTAAATACTTAAATGCATATAAGGATTTTAGTTTAAGATAGACTAACGACAGTTTTTTGGATATGTGAACACTGAAGCTTAAGTCACTGTCGATTATTAATCCCAAGTTTCTAGCGTTCTCGGCGTACGGAATCACCAACCCATTGACATTAAGAATTGTGAAGTTATACAAATCAAACCGATTCCTACCAGCCTTTGAACCACATATTAAATGCACGCACTTTGACGTGTTCAAGAGCAATCCATTACTGATAGACCATTTGTATATTTTGTTCAGATCTTTATTAATTTCATTCATAGCAGCGCTGGATTCCTCCGGGGGAAACGCGGCCAAAAGCTGCGTGTCATCCGCGTAGAGATGGACCGAGCAAAACCCGACCTGGCTAGGCAAGTCAGAGGTGTAAAAATTAAATAATAAAGGGCCTAATATGCTGCCTTGGGGGACCCCACGCGTCACGAGGACAGGCTCAGACCTTGCTCCCTCCACCTCCACAATTTGGATTCTTGATGTCAGATAACTGTCAAACCAGAGGCAGACCTGCTCAGAGAAACCATAATACCGCAGCTTGGCCATTAATAAGCTATGATTGATAAGATCAAAGGCCTTGCTATAATCAAGTAGGATCAGACACGAAATCAGGGATTGGTCGGTGTTTAAAGATATATCTGTGGTGATTTTACTCAGTGCAGTTGCGGTACTATGGCCTGCCCGGAATCCAGACTGCACTGCTGGCATAATATTTCTATTACATATAAAATCATTTATCATGTCTGAGACAAGTAAGTCAAGCATTTTGCCAAGGATTGGCAAGACGCTAATGGGTCTGAGTTCATTAATAGTACTGATCTTAGCAGACTTTGGAAGAGGCTTTACAATAGAGGTTTTCCAAGCAGTGGGAAATTCCCCAGTTTGCAGAAATCGGTTGAAGAGATTAGTGAGTAATGGCACTATAAAGTCTAGGCTATAAAGTAACATATCATGAGTTATATTGTCAATTCCACTGCATTTAGACCTAATGCGTCTGAATGCGCGATAAACATCAATTTCGATTAATTTCTTAAAGAAAAATGAGTCATTATCCAGTCCTGCAAATTTATTACCATTAAAAAAGTCCAGAGTAGCATCATCAATTGGAGTTACCAGCTGACAGACACTTGCGAAGTGGTTGCTGATTTCGTTTACATTTTTTAAGTGATTAGGAATTTCTATGTTATTATTGCAGTGAATATTCCAGTCGTTCATTTTTGACCAAGTTCTTTTAGGATCTTTTTTAAGTTTATTCAATTCGAATGACATATAAGCCTTTTTTTCACTTCGAATGGCAAATGAAAGATAGTTTTTTATATCAAGGTAATAATTTTTGTGTGCTTGAGATAAGGTTCTTTTATATTTGTTATAAGCATTTCGTTTTAATTTTATGATTTCTTTTATAGTATCAGTTATATAGGGTTTAAATTTTCGTTTAATCAAGACAGTTTTCAAAGGTGCAAATCTGTCAAATACTTCTGTCAGCTGATGATTAAGACACTCAATCATGGTGTTAGATGATCCTTGTTGAAGGATACGTTCAAATTGCTTATGATTCATTTCTGTATTAAATTCATCAATACTAAAATTTCGAAAGTCCCTGTAAGTTCGGTATTTAGCCAAAGGTTTTGGAACATCTAACACCAAAATCGCATACACCAATCTATGATCTGTCAGATTATACATTTCCATAGTTCCCGATTTCTCAATACACAATGATTTATCTATACATACAATGTCAATTAGTGTGCTGCTACTTCTGGATACCCTAGTAGGTTCTTCAATTATTTGAGACAAATTAAACAATTCCAGAATAGAGTTAAAGTATATACAATCTTGATTCTTTAATAATAAATTAACATTAAGATCACCCACAAGAAACACATGATCATACGAAGGTGACAGTGAGGAAAGTATGGTCTCAATTGCATCAAGCGCCCTAAAACTCACAGCGGGAGGTTTGTATAAAATACCCACCAAACAGCAAAAATTTTTATAAACAACTCTGTCCCACAGTGACTCCAAATCACAATCCCCTGACCAGGAAATGTCTAAAGCCTTACATTTCAATTCATTCGATGCATAAATACAGACACCGCCACCCCGTGACCTTCTGTCCACTCGATGCAGCTGATAACCAGGTATGCTGACAAGCGAATCTGGGTAATCCTCTGCTAGCCATGTTTCCGTCAGAGCTAGCAAATGAAAATTTTCATGCAAAACTAGGTCTTTAATATCACTAAAGGATGGAATGAGGGATCTAATATTAAGATGGGCTATATACATATTATTATTATTTCTGTTGGTTTTAATGGTTTCAGGTGTATTTATAAAAAACTGCCACCCGATGCTAATCCAAAAGTATGTCCCATACTCGCTAGGAAATCTTCATGCTTATTAAAGTTAAACCTACCAATGCCAACATATTTTGGCCAAAATGAATTATTGTACATCTCGTCCTTTTTTGGGGTCCGTTAAGCTGGCCCCCCCCCCCGCATCGATTTTTTTCTTCAAAACGCTAGCACACGATCGTTAGAGCTAGCACAACCTAGCACAAGCTGTTGTAGAGCTAGCACAATCATAGTAACAAAAATATATCCTAGTTAGTGCGGGGGGGGCCAGGTTAACGCTAGCCCCCCCCCGCATTGTTTCAGGGCGCCATAAAGCTAGCACAGGTTCTTTGGAGCTAGCACAGGCTAGCACAATAAAAAAAAATGCTAGCACAACTATTCGTTTTAAAATAATAAGGCACAAATGCGGGGGGGGGGGGCCAAGTTAACGTTTGGGATTTTTTGGGAGTTGGCCATGAAAACTGTTATGGAAGCTTGGTAAATAGCTAGCACAACCTAGCACAACCATTTTCAGATCCATCAGAGTTTTCGAACCGAAGTTATTCCCTAATTTATGCAGGGGTGGGGAAAGTTAACGCTATTCCCTTCCTTGCCCGTTTTTAAGTCGCTTTAATGCTGGCACAGCTTTATTTGCGTTTGCACAGCCTAGTATAACCAAAAAGAATGCTGGTACAAGTAGGTATACTTTCATGATAATTAGGCCATAAATGGGGGCGTGGGAGGTTTTCAACTTTTGGAGATCTTCTAGGGAATTGTCATGAGAACGGTTATAGAACCGTGGTTTAGTAGCAAGCGATACGCTATAGCCTAGCACGTTCATTTTTCAATCAACCCAAAATTTAAATATAGAAATTATCCCGTAATTAATACAGGGGTCGGGATAGACCTTTATCGCTTTACCATTTCTCCTCCGTTTTTAGGTTGCTTTATTTACTTTTTAATCAATCATTTACATACCTATAGTATTTTCAAAGTCAATTGTAGAGGTGATTATCGATAGTTTATCGATAGTATCGATACTTCAAAAAATATCGAACAATCGAAAATATCGATAGTGCAAAGTGCAACTATCGATAGTCGCAGGATAATCAAATTCAATGAACTAATACGAATTTAAATTGAATAGGAAGTATTTATATAATATAAAGAATATAAAATAGGTTAGGTCAGGGTTTGGCGTGCATAGGATTGACTGCACCACGGCACCGGTGTAATCCACAATAGAAATTAGACAGAGACAAACGACAGACTTTCGGAGCGGCGACTTATTAGTTCAGTTTGATAAAAATCGCTCTGTTTCAACCGTCATGCGAACCGTTCCAGAAGCAGTAATTTCCAGTTGCCCCTCCTATTTTTCAATAAGTTGAACGTTCAACCTACTTGACAAATGAATTGATCGATTGGAAATAACCGTTTTAGAATGGTTCTCATGTCGGTTGAAACCAATGAACTATATTCAAAAACTGGAATGCGTACACATTAGTTGTATTCCTTTCAAGAGTTTGAAACACTCGAGCTACTCGCTCCGGTGTTCAGTCGCCCCCGATTTGCAGGGAACAGATGCGTGGCGCAACAAACACTTTTTGAAAGGAATAAGCGCGTGACGCCCCGGAGCTGTTCCGGAGCTCCTCCTAGGTGTGAAAGGAATACAACTATTGACATATCCGCTAGAAAAATAAAGCCATCAAAGACTGATGCAACAAGGGGGAATGTTGTTCTTTCCTGTTGCTCGCTGACATATTACGTTTTGAAAAGTTTTGTTATATTCACCTACACAGGTTTTATAAATTGGAATACGTGTTGAAAGCAATTTCCGCCATTTAACGTAAAGAGTGCGACAAAGCAAGGCATCCCCTCCGCAGCAGCGGCACTGAGCTACACTTTCGTCGATATGTGTGCGCATTCCAGTTTTTGGTTATAGTTCATTGGTTGGAACAGAGCTATAGGTTATTTATTTGAAGTTACCAATTTAAGTTCTTGTTTGTTTTTGGTTTTACGTAGTTTGTAGTCTCAAGGTTTTTATCACTATCGTCAAATCAAGTCAATTGGAACAAGGAACAAGGTAACACTGGTGGCTGACTGGTCACTGATAATGTTCAAACGCGTGTTCGTGTTCCATCCGTACTCCGCTTCGAGAGCTGCTAATATTTGCGTTTCAAACACAGAACACTGTGGTGCACCGTGCTTGAAGCACACAGCTGGATAGCGGCTATTATATTCTGTGTCCACTCAAAAGGCCGGGCCGGGATAATAATAATAAACAACTGTGGTGGCGTGGCGTGGCGCTGATTCCAGTCCAAACATGAAAATGCCAAAAATGGCAACGTCGCATATAAATTGTTTCGGGGCTACCACCAAGCTCTATATATTCCGCCGTAACCGATGCGAATCGATTTTGCCCCAAAGTGCGCATGCTTGCCTATTCTCAACGGATTGTATCGATTCGCAATTCGACGCGACGTTTGGATTCGGAATTAAAATTATTAATAATATTTATTATTGCTATAAATATAAAAACAATGGCGGTATTGAGTATTATAGGGCTTTCCGTAATTTCCATATTTCCAAAATATTTAGATTTTGAAATATGTATATCTCTTTCAGCTAGAAGAGGAGACTGAATACTGCTGAAACACCTTGTATAAATTATACAAGGTGTTTCGTGTGTCCTTACCTCGGTCAGTAACTTCGAGTGTTAGTTAAAAAAAAAAAAATCTTTTTTTGCAATTTTTTTGAATAATATCTTTTACCCAATTTAGCTGAAATTTGGTACTTACCGTTATTTATTATGATAAGAAGCTAGTTTAGCGCCAAATTAAAAAAAAATTGCATGCCCGACAAAATTTTCTTTATTTCTATTGAGCTGATCTGAATTTAGAAAAATTCACAGTCCTTCACAAAGATACAACCGTGGAGGACATTGAAAATGCCGAAGCAGAGTTCAACGCTCATGACTGTTGTAACCCCAACAGTTCAATCTGCTCCGAACACTTCGAACTGCTCCGGACAAAGGTGTCCCGAACAGAGCTATTCCTAACAGTTCGAACTGCTCCAAACTGTTCGAAATGCTCCAAACAGTTCCATCTGCTCCGCTTGGACCTAGTCTAACTAACTCAAACATAAAACGCACAGTTAAAAGCGAAAAACGATTGTTTCCACGTTGTCACTGAGGTAAAAAGACACTAAATAATAAATGGCGCCTAGCACCGCCACGCTATGCCATAAAACTAAGAACTGGCAGCATAGCGCTTCCCGCCATATTTCTAAATTGCCTTTTTGTTTGGACGCCATATTGCGGTGCGCGAAATTAGTTGCCAAAATTAGCAGTTCTGAGCTGTTTGAACTGTTCGGAGTAGTTTGAACCGTTCGGAAGAGTTTAAACTGTTCGGAGCAGTTCGAACCGTTCAAAGCAGCTCTGTTCGGACGAAACAGTTCGAACTGTTCAGAAAAGTTTTGAGCTGCTCGGAGCACAGTTCGAACCGTTCGAAGCAGTTCGAATTAGTTTGAACTGTTTGGGTTAGTTTTGTTCAAAGTAGCTCTTTCGGAATAAAAAGTAGGTAGGTATAGTACAATATGCCCCAATAGAAACTGACCTGTTTCAAGGGCTTATATGCATAAATAAGTTATAAGCATTTAAAATTGGTCACTTTCTATTGGGACACCCCGTATTTCCAAAGTCAATTTGAACAAGGTAAAAGTAGATCGTATAACTGGTGGCAGACTAGTGGCAGTGCATTTCTTATGAACATTATCAGTGACCAGTCAGCAACCAGTTGTTACCTTGTTTCAATTGACTTGATTTGACGATAGTGATAAAAAAATAATATCGATAGTTTCGATAATCATGCTGGTGAATATCGAAACTCTCGATAAATTATCGTTAGTATGCAACAAAAAACAAATTATTGATATTGTTTTATTTTTTTATGGAAAAAAATATTATCGTATTAAACCTTGAGACTACAAACTACAAACTACCTAAAACCAAAAACAAACAAGAACCTAAATTGGTAACTTCAAATAAATAACCTATAGCTTTGTTCCAACCAATGAACTATAACCAAAAACTGGAATGCGCACATATATCGACGAAAGTGTAGCTTAGCGCCGCTGCTGCGGAGGGGATGCCTGGCGGAAATTGCTTTCAACGCGTATTCCAATTTATAAAACCTGTGTAGGTGAATATAACAAAACTTTCCAAAACGTAATATGTCAGCGAGCAACAGGAAAGAACAACATTCCCCCTTGTTGCATCAGTCTTTGATGGCTTTATTTTTCTAGCGGATATGTCAATAGTTGTATTCCTTTCACACCTAGGAGGAGCTCCGGAACAGCTCCGGGGCGTCACGCGCTTATTCCTTTCGAAAAGTGTTTGTTGCGCCACGCATCTGTTCCCTGCAAATCGGGGGCGACTGAACACCGGAGCGAGTAGCTCGAGTGTTTCAAACTCTTGAAAGGAATACAACTAATGTGTACGCATTCCAGTTTTTGAATATAGTTCATTGGTTTCAACCGACATGAGAACCATTCTACCGCTCCGAGAGTCTGTCGTTTGTCTCTGTCTAATTTCTATCGTGGATTACACCGGTGCAGTGGTGGAGTCAATCCTATGCACCCCAAACCCTGACCTAACCTATTTTACATTTAAAATTGGAGCAGTGAACTCCATAAATACTTCCTATTCAATTTAAGTTCGTATTAGTTCATTGAATTTGATTATCCTGCGACTATCGATAGTTGCACTTTGCACTATCGATATTTTCGATTGTTCGATACCAATTTTTTGAAATATCGATACTATCGATAAACTATCGATAATCACCTCTACAATTATTGACTTTGAAAATACTATAGGTAGGTATGTAAATGATTGATTAAAAGGTAAATAAAGCAACTTAAAAACGGACGAGAAATGGTAAAGCGATAGAGGTCTATCCCGACCCCTGCATAAATTAGGGGATAATTTCTATATTTAAATTTTGGGTTGATTGAAAAATGAACGTGCTAGGCTATAACGTTGCACTAGCTACTAACCACGGTTCTATAACCGTTCTCATGACAAATCCCTAGAAGATCCCCAAAGGTTGAAAACCGCCACGCCCCCAATTATGGCCTAATTATCATGAAAGTATACCTACTTGTACCTGCATTCTTTTTGGTTATACTAGGCTGTGCAAACGCAAATAAAGCTGTGCCAGCATTAAAGCGACTTAAAAACGGGCAAGGACAAGGAAGGGAATAGCGTTAACTTTCCCCACCTCTGCATAAATTAGGGAATAACTTCGGTTCGAAAACTCTGATCGATCTGAAAATGGTTGTGCTAGGTTGTGCTAGCTATTTACCAAGCTTCCATAACAGTTTTCATGGCCAACTCCCAAAAAATCCCAAACGTTAACTTGGCCCCCCCCGCATTTGTGCATTATTATTTTAAAACGAATAGTTGTGCTAGCATTCTTTTTTATTGTGCTAGCCTGTGCTAGCTCCGATGAAGCTGTGCTAGCTTTATGGCGCCTTGATACAATGCGGGGGGGGGCTAGCGTTAACCTGGCCCCCCCGCACTAACTAGGATATTTTTTTGTTACTATGACTGTGCTAGCTCTACAACAGCTTGTGCTAGGTTGTGCTAGGTCTAACGATCGCGTGCTAGCGTTTTGAAGAAAAAAATCAATGCGGGGGGGGCCAGCTTAACGGACCCCCTTTTTTGCTAGTGGAGCAACAACTACGAATGCCTTTAGCCTACCTGACTCCGTCGGTATTTCTTTTACGATGATTTCAAGATCCTGAAACCCTCTTTTCTTTTGATAAAGTCTGTAATAATTTCTTCGGAGGCAGACCTTTTCACTCTGTTCAGGTAAAGCCAGGCTCGCCTATCTCCATCCTCAAAGTTTGGCTCAGTTCCTCCTGTGCCGAGGTTTTTCCGTTTAATAATCTTTTTGCCGCTGGGTTGAAAACAGGGTTGCCAGATGGTTATAACTAATTTCCCCCAAAGGATTTCAAAAATACCCCAAAAATCACTGTTTGTCAACTAAAATCCCCCAAATAAATATAGATTTATTCTCGACTCATACTTGCAAAAAAAAAAAAAGACAAATTCGTTAAATATTTTAAAATAAAACTTATACGCTTACCACTTTTTTATTTGTTTATATTTTTCTAATCCCAAAAATAAAATAAAAATAATAATAAAATATAAACCAATTCGATTTGTTTGCAAAAAAAATCATAACCTAAGACATACCTTTAAGTTCAGCATCTTTTTCCCAAGCAGTTCTTTATTTATGAGCATATGATGCCATTTCAATAACAACTAAGCAGCCTTACTTTAGCCTCTTTCTTTTACTGTAATAATATTAAGCTGTATTAAAATTTAGAATACAGCAACTTAGAGCACTACGCACTATAACCGCAAAGAAATGCAAAACGCAAAATAAAAAATAAACAATGCAAGCAACGTCGGTCGTTGGGGATTCCCCAGATCCGATTTGTCAATTGTCATTTGTCATTACAAATTAAAATAGATCTAGAACTGAGCGTTTGCGTCAATGAACTATAACCAAAAACTGGAATGCTAACACATAAGGACGAACTTGAAGCCTAGTGCGGCTGCTGCGGAGGGGATACCTGTTTTTGTCGCACTCATTATGTTAAATGGCGAAAATTGCTTCCAACACGTATTCCAATTGATGAAACCTGTGAAGGGAAATATGACAAAACTTTCGAAAACGTCATATGTCAGCGAGCAACAGAAAAAAACAACATTCCCCCTTGTGGCATCTGTCTTTCATGGCTTCATTTTTTTGGCAGATATGGCAATGTGTGCGCATTCCAGTTTTTAGCTATAGTTCATTGGTTTGCGTTCATCCCGAGAAGAAGCAAACTGTATCTTTTTTATTGGTACTTGATTGAAAAAATAGATGGCGCAGTTGTTTTAATACATTTTTTACTTTAGTTTCATTCATTGGAATATATAGTATTTGTAATACCCATTTGGAATAGCCTTGTCCTTATTTATCAATCACGAATCAGATGAAACAAAAAATTACCAACAAAAACGAACGTCGATTGCTAATACGTCAATTTCATCTACAAATAGGAAATTCCTAACCTAATTTTATTTGTGTGTCAAGAAGCGACATACGTTTTGTCACTAAAACGACAGGTACTTCTAAATAGGTATTAAAAATACTATACCCGATTTCCCCCAATAGCGAAAATTCTTACCCCCAAAAAATCCCCCAGATTTCCCCCCATCTACTTGAAAATCCCCCAAATTTGGGGGAAAATCCCCCAATCTGGTAACACTGGTTGAAAACCCCGATCATTATTGTTCTGTTGTTTATTTTCATTTGCAGCCCCTCCGCGCCCGCCAGCCACTATCACCGCATGGCTGTCACGTACGCGATCAACGCTGACATCTGCATGGTTGCCAATTCCAATCCTCCGTTGAGCATTTGAACTACTATCGCGTTCCTTGTTTCTAGTGCCCTCAGCCGTGTTGCCACGTTGCTCTGAATTATATCGATTTGGTATCGATCCACTCGATCCTATATTGACCACATCACTATTAGTTGGGGAGCTGGCGTCAAAAACATGCAAGAGTTTTCGCAAGGCGGATATTTTCAAAATAGGTCGTACTTTAGTGCTAGAATGCTAGTGTACAGTCAGCACTCACAGTTCCGGGACAGCTGGCTCTGGGACGCGGGCAAAGTTGTAATTTTAAGAAGCATCTAAACTGTTTTCTCAAAGCTCAAAATTTATAGAAATTTTGCACATTATCTGTTTGAAGGTCACAGATAACGTATGTAAATCGTCAGACGTCTAGTTCGTTGCAAAAAGGGGGTCAGACGTCCTCAAAGTTTTTATTTTATGGCATTTTCTTCGGTGTCCTGTCAAAATATATTTTTGCAGGTATTTGACAAATATATTTGAAGAAAATGCCATAAAATAAAAACTTTGAGGACGTCTGACCCCCTTTTTGCAACGAACTAGACGTCTGACGATTTACATACGTTATCTGTGACCTTCAAACAGATAATGTGCAAAATTTCTACAAATTTTTTGCTTTGAGAAAACAGTTTAAATGCTTCTTAAAATTACAACTTTGCCCGCGTCCCAGAGCCAGCTGTCCCGGAACTGTGAGTGCTGACTGTACACTAGCATTCTAGCACTAAAGTACGACCTATTTTGAAAATATCCCCCTTGCGAAAACTCTTGCATGTTTTTGGCGCCACCTCCTGGACTATATAAGACGGCTGTTGTGTGTTTACCTTTTTTTCGCCTTCTAGGGTACATATTTTGTCACATAATAACCCATTGCTTTGTTTTAAGATATTGTTTTTGTCGATCACCTCCTCAAACATCCTTTTAAGGTAATCAATTTCCACCGACATTTTCGCGATTTCCATCGTATGTAGATCATTGTTGCCGTTGATGACTGCACTAGCACTGGTTCCGGCCACATTCACTGTTGGCACGCAGCATTCAATTTTTGTATTGTCAATAACTCGCTTTACTGAGCCAATCCGTTTGATGCAACTGTTGTGATAGATGGAGAAACAGTTGATGCAAACGCAAACTGAACAACTTTTCTTCGCACAACACTTAAAACCATTTATTTTAGCATCTTTAGCACTCGACTCTGAATCGTCGTCTGATTCGCCCGCCATCTTGGAAACTTCAAACATATAATAAAAGAGAGACTGAACTGTTTACATTTTATCCCGATCAAACATTGTTTTCGCCAGAAATCAATGTTGGCGAATTCCTGCGGATTGCCCTAGATTTACCGCCTGTGTTTGAAAACTTAGGAAATGTTGATTATATTGCATGCATTATTTGTGTCATCTCAATTGAAAATGTTATTACACATATGAATCTGCGTTTTTCCAAATAAAATCTGTAATTTCTATTCTATTAAAATTATTCAGTTTCTGAATAACGTAAATTTATAATGTATTAGGAAAATAGCTGTGGCAACGCTGTTTACTCCAGTGACACGGAAATTGACACGTTCACTCATTTTATGTCAAAAATTGACTATCCAGTGTTGCTGTGCTGTGTTTGGAAATATTTGCAATTTTCAATCAATTTTCAGTGTTTTTTCCGTCTTCTATATTTTATTAGCAGATACAATGGTTCGCCATTGCGTGATCTGTGAAAAAAATTGTCTATTCTAACCCTGGATTGGTATTTCAACGGTACGTGAGGTTATGTTTTTTTCAGCCAAACAGTGGTGTGTTTAATTGTATACTTACAGGACATTAAGCAAATACTAATCTATTATAAAGTTTTTTTTCTACTGACATTTCATAATACGCTATTAAACGATTAAAATCTGTATTATAATGAACTTCATTACGATACAGATTTTCATTATAATACTCATTTTTAATATTATACAATCTTGATAGATGGCAGCACTAGTTAAGATATTGAACATTTTTAACGGTAATTTTGCGTAAAACAATTATTTTGATAACTATAAAAAAGAGTTCGAATTGTTTAAAAGTTACCTAAAGTTTGGGACAAAGAATAATTATTATGGAAATAATGAGTGATAAGGAAGAATTTTTACTTTATTCATTATTATACATTGTCAATAGATGGCGCCACCAATTAAGAAATTTTGAATTTTTTTTTTTTTGAATGATGACAGCACTCTGTTTATAGCTTTTCCATGGTAATTTAGCGAAAAACAATAATTCCATGAAAAAAATACTTCGAATTGTTATTAAAAGTTACATAATATTTGGGATAAGGCATTATTATGGAAATATTGAGTGATAACGAAGAATTTTCACTAACACCTCCAAAAATTACAGAAAAGGCGACAAATGCAGGTAATAATATACAACTGGACAAGTCCAAGAAAATTTGCGAAAAATTATATGAACAATTTAGGGATTGGAAACACCAAAAACACATCGTCCTTCTCAGAAAATGTTTTGATAGTATATTTTGAAGAATTACAACAAAAAATGAAACCTTCAACTGTATGGATTACTCAATTATAAAAAAATCTCTATTCAAAGTTAAGCATAATGTTGACATATCTAAATATCATAAGTTTTATCAATGGCAGTAGAAAAAATAGTGTATGCAACTCTCATGTAATGGCCATTAATACACTCGCATGTTATATACGAAACTCGCCTGCGGCTCGTTTCGTATCCTACGACATGCTCGTGTATTAATGGCTATCATTACATGATCATTGCATAATATACTATTTTCTACTGACATTTCATAATACGCTATCAAACGATTAAAATCTGTATCATAATGAACTTCCTTACGATACAGATTTTCATTATAATACTCATTTTTAATATTATACAATGTTGATAGATGGCAGCACTAGTTAAGATATTAAACATTTTAAACGGTGATTTTGCGTAAAACAATTATTTTGATAACTATAAAAAAGACTCCGAATTGTTTAAAAGTTACCTTAAGTTTGGGACAAAGAATAATTATTATGGAAATCATGAATGATAAGGAGGAATTTTTACTTTCTTCATTATTATGCATTGTCAATAGATGGCGCCACCAGTTAAAAAAATTTGTTTTTTTTTTTTTTTTGAATGTTGGCAGCACTTTTTATAGCTTTTCCATGGTAATTTAGCGAAAAACAATAATTTTATAAAAAAAATACTTCAAATTGTTATTAAAAGTTAATACCTTAAGTTTGGGAGAAGGCATTATAATGGAAATATTGAGCGATAACGAAGAATTTTCACTAACACCTCCAGAAATTACAGAAAGGGCGACAAATGCAGGTAATAATATACTACCGGACAAGTCCAAGAAAATTTACGAAAAATTATATGGACAATTTATGGATTGGAAACACCAAAAACACATCATCCTTCTCAGAAAATGTTTTGATAGTATATTTTGAAGAATTACAACAAAAAATGAAACCTTCAACTGTATGGATTACTCAATTATGAAATCTCTATTCAAAGTTAAGCATAATGTTGACATATCTAAATATCATAAGTTTTATCAATGGCAGTAGAAAAAATAGTGTATGCAACTCTCAAGTAATGGCCATTAATACACTCGCATGTTATATACGAAACTCGCCTACGGCTCGTTTCGTATCCTACAACATGCTCGTGTATTAATGGCTATCATTACATGATCATTGCATAATATACTATTTTTCTACTGACATTTCATAATACGCTATTAAACGATTAAAATCTGTATCATAATGAACTTCATTACGATACAGATTTTCATTATAATACTCATTTTTAATAATATACAATGTTGATAGATGGCAGCACTAGTTAAGATATTAAACATTTTAAACGGTGATTTTGCGTAAAACAATTATTTTGATAACTATAAAAAAGACTCCGAATTGTTTAAAAGTTACCTTAAGTTTGGGACAAAGAATAATTATTATGGAAATCATGAATGATAAGGAAGAATTTTTACTTTCTTCATTATTATACATTGTCAATAGATGGCGCCACCATTTAAAAAAAATTGAATTTTTTTTTTTTAATGTTGGCAGCACTCTGTTTATAGCTTTTCCATGGTAATTTAGCGAAAAACAATAATTTTATAAAAAAAATACCATAGAAAAGTGATTTATAAATTCTTAAATAGAACATTCACTGGATTCATCCCCTCCACTTTTTGTTTTAGTTCATGACTACAGCGCTGTGCGCCTATATCGCTGTTTCTCAACGTCCCCTTCGTTTTTATTCTAATCTGTGACTTCACCGATGAGTTAGCTATCTTTGTTTACTGGATAGGAAATGACAATGACCGACATAGAATGGTGGATATAAAAACCAGTCATAAAAACGCAGGTCCATTTGACATCATAATATAATACATGTCATCTGAATTAATTTGTTGAGTGCATCGTCATTGATTGTTTTGAATTCCAAGACTGTGAAAGAATTAATAAGTGCATCACAAGCAGCCTGTTTAAGAGTTTTTGCCACAATGTGTGACCAGGCGGCAAAAAATAAGTCGGTCAAAAGCGAATTGCAGCCACAGATCAGGGAAATCTACATCAAAAACGACACAGAAACAGAAATTTTGGTTTTTTTGGAGATAAACAACCTTGTGCCACTGTATGATGCTCCATAATACATGCTCGAGGGAATTATAAATTACTTGATCAAATATGACAGTCATTCAAATGGAAAAATGGACATTTTCAAAAAGCAAATTGGAAAGTTTTTCAGTTAGCTTATGAATCAGATACGCCAAATCATCTAGATTATAGACTATTTTATTCATTAAGTGATTCTCACAAATATATGAAAATAAAATGTATACAATTTTAGTTTATGAAGTTTTGGAGCACTGTTTTATTTTGAAATCATTGAAATGTCAAACGACTCATTTGAAACCGAGATTCAAACGGCCCGCCAAATATTAGTTCAATGACTACACCGCTATGGCAGCACCGTCGGAAATGTCACTGGGCGACTACAACAGAAGTGAGCGTTCTATATCAAGAATATAAATCACTTTTCTATGAAAAATACTTCAAATTGTTATTAAAAGTTAACACCTAAAGTTTGGGAGAAGGCATTATTATGGAAATATTGAGCGATAACGAAGAATTTTCACCTCCAGAAATTACAGAAAGGGCGACAAATGCAGTTAATAATATACTACCGGACAAGTCCAAGAAAATTTACGAAAAATTATATGGACAATTTATGGATTGGAGAAACACCAAAAATACATCATCCTTATCCTTATATTTTGAAGAGTTACAACAAAAAATGAAACCTTCAACTGTATGGACGCATTACTCCAATTATAAAATCCCTATTCAAAGTTAAGCATAATGTTGACATATCTAAATATCATCAAGTTTTATCAATGGCAGTAGAAAAAATAGTGTATGCAACTCTCATGTAATGGCCATTAATACATTCGCATGTTATATACGAAACTCGCCTGCGGCTCGTTTCGTATCCTACAACATGCTCGTGTATTAATGGCTATCATTACATGATCATTGCGTAATATCCAAGATGGACGGCGATGAAAACGTCAAATCTAATGTTCCAAAAATTTATTGCAAATACTGTAAAAAAAGTGTAGAAAAATTGATTGCAGAGTGTATAACATGTAAAAAAGTGTTCCATACCTCTTGTGCTTTAAGAGTACAAGGCCTAATTGCGATGGGAAAGGATAATCTTGTGAATTGTTGTGTGAAGGTTGGTGACGTAACCACCCAAATATCAGAAAAAGATACTAGTGAGACCAAATTGGCCGAAGCAAATGCTAAAGAAGTAGCACATTTAGCAAATCTGCTGCAAGCTAAAGAAGAAATAATCAAGGAATTAAAGGAAAAACAAATTTTACTTTATAAAAACATAACCCTACTTGAAGAAAAGGTAAACAATAATATTCTTTCTCTTCAAGTTCAAAATCAAAACATGAGGCAAAAAAACCCAGCATACCCCAAAATATCGTCCTAAATAGGGAAATTTCTAATAGCAGTACTAACACAGAAGAGAAAAACAAAACCTCAAGCAAAACCTATAACCAAATAGTAGGAACCGGCAAAGAAAAAGTCGCAAAAGAAAGAACCCCAAACTGGACAACACTAGAAAAAGAATAACGTAAAAAGATGGACCAATACATTAATTTGGCACAAAGAAGGGATGATCTACCTGATAATGCTCAAAGCGTACATGGAGATATAAGTGATGGCCCCGAAGAAGAGTTCGTACAAGTAAAAAGTCGACGACGTTATACTAAGAGACTGGGAACAGGAAAAATAGAGGAGAATGGACAAGAAAAAGGATTTAGTGGACAAGATAGAAAGGCATGGCTATTTATAAACCGAGTGCAGTTACATGTCACAGAAGCGATGGTCTTGAACCATATTAGAAAGAAACCAGACTTTCAAGATGAAAATATTACTGTTAAAGAAATAACTCACAGTAATAAAAACAATTGGAAATGTTTTGTGGTAACTGCTCCCCTAACCAGAAAGGATGAATTATACAATCCAGATTTCTGGCCAGCAAATGTAGGAATAAAACGATTTAATTATAATGTGTACAAAAAATCTAGGCCCTTAGGAAATTTTTAGAAATACAAGATAGCTCAATCTATTGCCCAAACGTTCATCCACAAACCAAAAAAATTGAAATTAATAAACAGAACATTTTTCCACAGGAAAAACATAGCATAAGTGTTATCCATCAGAATGTTCAGTCTCTTGGCAACGCTGTGGACAGAATCCAATATTTTTTACAAAAAGAAAACAATTGTATGCTCTTTCTTGTAACAGAGCACTGGAAAACAGATGAGCAGTTGAGACTACTACCAATACAAAACTTTAATCTTGCAGCACAATGGTGTAGGGACGAAAACGAACATGGAGGTGCAGCTGTCTTTGTGAATTCAAGTCTTGAATATAAACCAAGGAAAAAAATTAGTGACTTCTCAGTAAAAGGTGAAATGGAATGTGCAGCAGTAGAATGCTCCATCAACAAAGAAGTATTTATAGCAATAGCAATGTACAGGCCATGTAAAGGTAACAAAGAAACATTTTTAGAACTGTTAGAAAAACTTTTAAATAGTATACAGGGTGAGAATAAAACAATTGTCTTGGGTGGTGATTTCAACATTGAACTTAAGACTGACAATAAATATAAAACAGAGTTTTTATCACTTCTTGATTCTTTCTCATTACATAAACATATAGAAGAGTACACAAGGATAACAAATAATACAAAAAGCAGCATAGATAATATATTTAGTAATATTAAGTACCATGTAAATAGTTTTATAATTTCAAATCATATTTCTGATCATTTTGCACAAAAAATTTCTTTTAACATACAAAACAACAAAACTATTCCAAGTAAATTAGTGAGAACATATTCAGAACAGTCAAAACTAGAGTTTGTAAATAAGCTAGGACAGGAAAACTGGGAATCAGTTTATAAAATAGAGGCTCACAATGTAGCTAGAGAATCGAAGTCTAGACGCTCTCAGGGCTCTTATGCCTCTTATTCTTACAATGGAAATCGAGGAAGAGATTCCTATGTTGTTAAAGAGCTCGAGTTACTCAAAAAGAGACTCGATCGCTATGAGGGTTCAACTTCAGCTCGACTCAGTTCAACTAGCCGAAGTAGCCGATCTGAGTCTACGACCAGATCAAGACCTCGACACTCACCTCGTAGCCCTCCTGTGCCCTTGGAAAGGGAAACTGGAGAAGATCAGGAAAACCTGATAGACCTAGCGAATTTGCAAGGGTCACCCAGGTCACCAGAGGCGTTAGTTCTTACAGAGGACGTTAATTTGGGCGACGACATTCTAAAAGCCTTGGGGGAGCAGAAAAACGTCAATAAACATGGGTATGTTGTGTTAAAAAAGCGATGGGAGGAAATTCTAAGTGGTGGACTTGGTAAGGAGGAGCGGGAAGCCTTGAAGGAAAAATACCCAATCCCAAATAATATTCCAACCTTAAAGTCACCAGCTATTAATCTTGAAATAAAGGAAGCAGTCCCATCAATTACAATTAAAAAGGACAAATTCCTCGAGATAACTCAAGCCATGCTGGGCCATGGCATTTCGGCCATAGGTAAGGGCCTTTCAAGTCTTTTGACTGACAGTAATAGCCTGGATGCAAAAAACCAGCTAATCTCTCGGTTGAGCGATGGAGCAAAACTCTTAACTGATGTTCACCATAATTTGTCTCTAAATAGAAGACACTTAGTAACGAGCTCACTAAATACCTCTATCAAAGAGGTTATTCAGGGAACTCCAGTCGATGACCTATTATTCGGCCAAAACTTAGCTGAAAAAATAAAAGCTGCAAAGGAAGTTGAAAGGTCAGTTTTTAAATTAAAAGAGCCTTCAAAGGTTAACGAAAAACAAAAAGTTAATTTACACTTCAAAAGCCCGTCGGGTGCAGGTTATACCCAGCGCCGGACGGGCAATCACCGATCGAATTACCAACCTCGATCCCGTCACCAGCAGTATTACTAGAAAAAACAGGAACCCCAGCAAAAATTCAGGAAATAGAGGTAGGTTGTATTGCAGGCCGATTGAGACATTTTGTTGAAAAGTGGGAACAGTTTTTACCAGCTAGGTCTAAAGTTTTAGACTGGGTTAAAGGCTATAAATTACCCTTTTGTAGTAAGCCTATAAATAATTCAAATTCGACGACCAGATGCTCCTTAAGTGAAGTAAATATTTTCAAAAAAGAAATTGAGAAACTTTTAGCATTAGGGGCTATAGCCCACTGTGAGGAATCTGACTATCAGTTTGTCTCACCATGCTTTCTCACTAAAAAACCAAATGGCTTTATGCGCTTTATCCTAAATCTTAAAAAGCTAAACACCTTTTTGAGCCCACCTCATTTTAAAATGGAGGATTCCTGTACAGTTATGAGACTGTTAAATTTGGACTACTTTATGGTAAAAATTGACCTTAAAGATGCATATTTTTTACTTTCAATTCACAAAAACTACAGAAAATTTTTGAGGTTTCGTCTAAATTCTGAATTGTTTGAATTTACGTGCCTACCCTTTGGTCTGTCAGTAGCCCCATATATCTTTACTAAATTGATAAAACCAATTTTAAAACACTTTTGAGAAAAAGGTATACTTGTTGTATCATATATTGATGACTTTCTTATATTGAACTCGTCAAGACTTCAATGTCAAATTGACCTCGAATACATAATTCAATTTCTCACGTCCCTTGGCTTTATATTAAATTTTGAAAAAAGTTGCCTAATCCCAATGCAAAGGTGTCAATTTTTGGGTTTTATATTTGATACCAAAAAGATGATGGTAGAACTCCCTAAAGAAAAGCGTGAAAAAATAATGAAGTTTTTAAATATTTTTATCAAGAAGAAAACGTGCAAGATTAGAGAATATGCACAGTTTGTAGGCCTTCTAATTTCTGCTTGCCCTGCAAGTAAATATGCAAAGCTTTACACAAAACAATTAGAGCGTGAAAAGTTCTTGGCATTACAAAAATCTAATCAAAATTATAACGCAGTAATGAACTTATCTAACAATATAAATGATGATATCTCTTGGTGGTTAAAAAATATTAATACAATGGAAAATACAATTAGACATGACCATTTTGACCTGGAGATTTATACTGATGCAAGTACAACAGGCTGGGGGGTTTTTGCAAATAATCAAACCACACATGGCTGGTGGAATAGGGAAGACGCTCAAAAACATATCAATACCTTAGAGCTTAAGGCTGTTTTTCTGGGTTTACAATGTTTTGCCAAAAACCTAAATTCCTGTAATATTTTAGTAAGAGTAGATAATACCACTGCGATGGCCTACATTAATAAAATGGGAAGTGTGCAGCACACAGACCTCCACACTTTAACAAAGCAAATCTGGAAATGGTGTGAGAGTATAAATATTTGGTTATACGCTAGTTATATCAATACCAAACAAAACAAAGCAGATCAGGGGTCTAGAACAATTTCAGTAGAAGCAGAATGGGAACTGGCACCTTTCGCTTTTGATAGAATAGTAAAACAATTAGGTGTTCCAAAGGTTGATTTGTTTGCATCTTATATAAACCACAAAGTGGAAAGATATATTTCATGGCACAGAGACCCTAATGCTATAGCCAGCGATGCCTTTACAGTGCCTTGGGCTAATAATTTTTTCTATGCCTTTCCGCCTTTTTCCCTGATACTTAGAGTCTTAAACAAGATTATGAGTGACGGTGCAGAAGGCATAGTAGTGGCACCCTTTTGGCCCAGCCAACCCTGGTTCCCCCTTTTCAACATGCTTATGGTGTCAAAGCCAGTTTTATTGAAACCAAATAAACATTTACTGTCTTCCCCTTTTAGCAAAGTTCACCCAATGCATCAAGGCCTTACCCTGGTTGCCGGAACGCTGAAGCCTTCAAACAAAAAGGATTTCCAGAGCAATCCTTAGAAACAGCCATTTCCTCACTATCGGAGAGTACAATCAAACAATACAACAGTTCCTTACAAGCTTGGTGGGCATTCTGCAACTGTAAAAATATCAACCCTTTTCAAGGAGAAGTAGAACACATAATAACATTCCTACAACTACAGTTTGATAAAGAGAAAAACTCCTATGCTACGTTTAATCAACATCGATCGGCACTTTCTCTGATACTTCCTCACGACATCGGAAAAAATACTCTAGTGAGACGATTTCTTAAGGGCATATTTAAGCTAAGACCACCCAAACCAAAATACAGTATAACATGGGATCCTTCAATAGTGTTAAAATACATAAAGAACCTACCATCTAATGATGCTCTAAACCTCCTGGAGCTAACGAAAAAGTTAGCAATTCTTCTAGCATTAGCTACTGGACAACGTCTTCAAACGTTGCATCTAATAAAAGTCAAAAATATTATTTTCCAGGAAAGTGGAGTAAAAACATATGTTCCAAATAATATTAAGACCTCAAGGCTGAATGCATATCAACCTTACTTCGAATTGCAATATTTTCATGAAGAAAAGCTATGCGTGGCATCAACACTCTTATCGTATATCGAAAAAACAGCTGCAATAAGACCAGACTCCGAAAATTTTCTTTTTATATCTTCTAAGGCTCCTCACAAACATGTATCTACATCCACCATAGCACATTGGCTCAAACACTTGCTTCACAGGGCTGGTATCAACACGAAAATATTCACAGCCCATTCTACAAGACACACTTCTACATCAGCAGCAAACCGTGCTGGTGTTTCTTGGGACATTATAAGTAAAAATGCAGGGTGGAGCAACAGATCAAAAGTATTTGCTAGATTCTATAATAGACCCCTGGATAATAAGGAATCAGATTTTATGTCTGCCGTGTATAGCAGTACCTGAAAAATGTTAACAATAAAAATAGAGGTACCTTCATTTCACTTTTCATAACATAAAATGAAAATAAACACTACTTTAAAACTTTCTATATTTATTTATTTATTTATTTAATTAGAAATAATCAAATAAACAGTAGGGACTGCTCAGCTGATAATAGAATGAGAAGAAGCTGAGCTGACAGTAGCAACAGTGACAGTTAGTTCGATCGATTACGATTTTTTCGAGACCAATCAACATGGTATTTCACTCTATTACGTCATTCGTCATTTATCATTGGTACACTAACAAGCGGAGAGCGGATTTTGTTCTACCGCTATATTTTGTTCTTTGAACAGCTACATAGTAAGATAACGCAGTGATCTTGAGGACGAGGTGCGTAATATAATTGAACGATCAAACGAACTTACCTGTGATGTTCGATCGTAATTATATATAGCACCTCGTCCGAAGAGATCACTCCCAACCCTCCCAAGACTAGACCCCATTTCCAAAATATAGCGGGAAACTTTAAACTTAGATGACTCTACCGGTTAAACAGGGTCCTGTAGTCGGTAAGGGCAATGATTGACATTTTGAGTTCTTTGAAATTTGTGACTCCCTCTAGTACAAAAAGCAGTACTACATAGTAAGATAACGCAGTGATCTCTTCGGATGAGGTGCTATATATAATTACGATCGAACATCACAGGTAAGTTCGTTTGATCGTTCAATTACACGTTACAAAGAAAGAAGGAACGGTTCATTCTGAACTGGCCCCTGAATAAGAATATGACGCAAGCCTGTCACAAACTTGCTTCTCATTGGACGCTCACCTGCAGCCTACAAGCGACACGTGCAGTCCAGACTATCGTTTCTCAAATGAGATAAAGCAAAAATTGGGGTCTCCTCAAATTATCGTATTGCTCGTTAAAATTATTATACTATTATTAGGAAAAATATATTGAGCGTGCCCGTATACATTGGATGCGAATCCACCTGCGAACAATGCATCTTATTGGTTGTTTTATACAGTCAACGTTGACTCCAGGAATATCTTATTGGTTAGAAATTTTAGCGGCCGCCCTTTGCGAATCAGTTTCGTCTGGAAAGATAGTGCAGTAGATAGTTTTTATAAATTTGATTCCTATTTGAGTTGTATCGTGCCTCATGTTTTATTTTATGTAAAATTGTTTTAATAAATTTCTCTTACTCCGTCCGTGCTTCATAAAGAAAACGCCGACGGCCAAAGGAATATTATTTTTTTTACTGTCTCATTTAACTATCGATAGACTATAATAGAAGATCGGTCTATTCCCATTGCCGAATTAACCGGTGATTCACCGAGTTTCCGTTGCCCCGTTTTGATGGAACTTTCAACTAGGGCGTGTTCACAATAGAAATATGGAACCCTTGACTAAAGCGTGTCCACAATAACCGGCGGGGCGTGTTCACATTATAATAGTTGTAAAATAGTATTTATGGCCATTTCCACCAACTATTTTAGGGAAGCCCTAACGATAGGTATGCCTTAAACTAACATTTCTCTATGTAAAAATGTCATTTTAGGGAATACTTATCGTTAGGTCTCCCCTAAAATAGTTGGTGGAAACGGCCATTAATTACCTAAAGTGTGTTTTTTTTTTAAAGATAAAAGTCAAAATGACATTATGTTGGCAATTAGTGATGTGAACAAGGGAACGTTCTGATTGTGCTTTCGAGAACATTCGCGGACGTTCGCGTACGAAAAAAAGGTTCGTGCTGAATATTACCTTCCGAGCACATTGAGCACGATAGAGAATATTCAGCACGTTCTCAAGCACGAGCTGTTGAAGGCGGAGATATATCGAATATTGAGCACGAGAACCAGAAAGCAACTTAGCAGCAATAGCTATTTTTTTGTAAGCAAAGGTAGCGTTGTACTGGAATATACTGAAACTAAAATCACTATTTTATTTAATTATCAAAAAAAAGTCTCCTAATGATAATTGTATGTTGAAGTTTCACAGAAAACCCCAAATTAGAATTATTATTGTTGTCAAACATGACACAAATTATGAGATTAAATGCTGGTACTTTTGCTCTCATTTGACAGTTAAAAATAATCAGGGGTTAGAATGTGCTCTAACCACATCATACTTATAGACCTTGGCCCATGCAAAACTTTGACAACGTATCAAATTCGTTAATTGAGAGCAAAAGTATCGGTCCTAAATATGTATTATATTTTCCTAAGAAGTTTGAGAATTTTCAGCACATTTATGAAGAATTTTCAGAATAATCAGAACTTTCACCAGAAATTTGGGAATTTCGGGAAATTTGAGAAAAATCAGAATTTATTTACAAAAATGTTTTGTTTTATTCAGCTTCTGATGAAAAGGATAAATTCTCGGGTCCTGCTCGTTTTTTCTCGTTTATGCTCGTTAATTCTCGATCCTGCTCGGAGAACGTTCTTCGAAAATACTTGCTCGAGCATTTTACATCACTATTGGCAATACAATATAAAATTGTCAATGCTTTCAAATTTTTTATGTAGAAAAGGCTTGTGTTGCCAACATAGTTACTAAATTTTTGACTTGGGGAATTATCTTTAAAAAAAAAACACACTTTACTCAGAAACTTGTCTTTTGACAATTTTTTTTAAATTTTTTTTTTTTTTTCATTTTTTTTTTTTTCACTTTGCCTATTTTGTCGCCCCTGTGTCAGTTGCGCCCTGGGGGGAGGCTCCCCCGTCTCCCCCCCTATTGGCTACGCCCCTGCCTGTCCTATCTCCTATACATATGTATAGGAATGTAAAGTGTAGTTGGTAAATAAAAATTCGACTTTATATAGGAATATGGAAACATTCATGTTATTTATACTACTTATGTTTGCCTTAAACTGTGGTTTAACAACAACAAAAAAATGACAACTCTGAACTCAATAACAAAAAGAAATCTACAACTTAGGGCAAGTATTATAAGACTATTTTGACAGAATAACTAGAAGTTAACTTCTGGAATGACATTACTGCTCGTAGTAATTCCAGAAGTTAACTTTTAGTTATCTGTCAAAATAGTTTCATAATACCCGCCCTAAAAACCTAATATTTCACACAAATAAAAATAAATAAAATTCCTGTAATTTCCTTCTCATAAATAAAATAATAAAACTATAAAATAGGCAAAAAAGACCATACAAATTTTATTGATATATATCATGATATTTATAGCTTAAATATCATGATTTTTATCAAGATATATATCAGGATATTTATCGCTGATATATATCCTGCCAACCCTGCACTGTGCTATTGAAAAATTATAAACAGTTTCGGTTTTAGGATGCCCAATGATGACAAAATCGCAAATAAAAAATCCAGGTCCGTATTTAAAAAACGTAAGTTGATGATGGCCGCCTGAAGACGAAACGTCGAATTTTAAATTTAGTAGCACCATCGTCTAAAGGGGAAAAACTGTCAATGATAAAGTGACATTTATTTTAAAACTGCTTTTCAAATAAGTCTAGGAAAAAAATAAAAACGATTTTACTTCGGATTTTACAAAATTTCGGTTTTAAACAAACTATATATTTCTGGAATCGGGAAATTGTACTCTTCAAAAATATGGAACCAAATATAGGGCATCCCATTTGAAAAGAGCTGAAAGCATGCAACATTTCACATTTTTGACATTCAATTTTTGTTTCTGACCATGGATTCTAAAAATTTGGCCAAAACTGTACAACTTCTGTATTTACACCTTTCACTGTAAAGGTTAAGGCTGTAGGTTGGGTGTCAATATATAGAAAAACACCCTGTACATAAAAAAAATCTTATCGAGAAAAATTTCCTGTTGCAGTTTTATCAAATTATGGTGTAAACACATAATATGGAGGTTTCCAGAAAACCAAGCATTCTCACAAAGAAAATTGTGGTTGTTTGCTAGTATTTCCATGAAACCTCTCATGAGACGATCTTTTTTGTACCTTCTCAACTGATTTCCACTAGAATTAGTCTAAATTCAAAATAATGGACTTATCAAAGGACATACCTACAATTGAGCTGACTGTTTTCATAAAGATGGTTAGTGAAAAAACTTGCTCTGATGTGCCCAGTCATTTTATAACTTACCCAATTACCAAAGCATTAGCACATAAATTTTACATGTCACTTTTATTTATAGTTTATACTAAGTATACATAATTGAGCAACATTATTAAATTAACATGATAAAATCAACTTAATTTGTCATTCAATAATTTTTTTTGTTGCAGGATATTCAACTGGCGAGGACTGCAGCGGATACACTTCTATGGATGTCCACGTTTTAAATACTCACACAAATAGATGGGTGAAGCACCCTGTTAGTGAACTCCCATATTTCGAAAATGATGATATCTTACCCTATAGAAGGTAAGTCTGAGTTTTGAACCTGATTGAAATGATATTAAATTACATCTCAAATCAGTACTCACGTGACATGAGGTACAAAGTTGATATGATTTTTACAATCATTCAATCATTGCTTCAATTTTGCTACAGTTCCACCTAAGGGTTCCACAATCATTTGGTGATTGGTCTAGGAAAAAATAGTATATTGTTGTAGAAGGCGTAGAAGCTTCAGCAATATTGCAAGCCTACTACGTTCGGCTCGCAAACCTACTGCTTCAGCACAAAAAAGTGCTTCTACTCTGTATGCAACACGCTATTTTTTCTCCAAACGAATGGGGAAAGCTCAGGGGTAACTGAATGGTTGAGCGGCAGTAAAGGTACGAGCGGCACTAAAAGTACTTTTGCTGCCGCTCCAGCGGCACTAAAAGTACTTCTACTGCCGCTGCGGTTGCCTAGCAGCATAGAATAGTATATCGTTGTATTAGGAGTAGAAGCTTTACTTTTTTGTGCTTCTACTCCATATGCAACACGCTATTTTTTCTCCAAACTAATGGGGTAAGGCCGGGGGCAAGTGGATGGTTGAGCGGCACTAAAAGTACTTTTGCTGCCGCTGGGGTTGCCAAGCAGCATAGCAATTAAACTTCTACCACCTCGACAGGTGTTAACCCGCTGGATTTGCCTGGCAGCATAGAAATCACATTTCTGACATCTTGACAGGGGTTGACAAAGTTACGTTCTTTTGACGTTTAAAGAAAAATTAAATTTCTACCACCTTGACAGGTGTTAACCCGCTGGATTTACCTAGCAGCATAGAAAGTGGTTTTGGGGTCCCTTTGTAGGTATCAAACTCCAAAAAGGTCAAAATCGGATTAGTATTTTTCGAGATATTCAAGAAAATCCACGTAGGGATATTTCCTCGCATATTTCCTGTGCATAGCAAAGGCAGGACCTACGTACTTTGACAAGATACATTCCTGGACATAAAAAACCGGACAAACAAAATTTTGTTAAATTTCAATCCTAAATATTTTTTTCAATTTTGCATCGAAATTGATCATTTTTTGTCAAAAGGTAGGCGCGTTTATCTTGATCATTCTTTAATATTGTGTTTGTGAAAAGTTCGAAAAGATTTGATGTTATACAGGGTGGAACCATAAGTTGCATTTGGTCCCAAACTTCTGAACACTCTGTGGAATAATTCAACGACACAATCATGCGTATTTGCAGGACATTCTTAAGCGTTATCATTTCTTACCATGTCTTTTTTTAATTCATATCGATATCTTCAATCTCAAAGGAAGCACAAGTTTTTTAGAGAAGCAATGCAATTTATACCAATAACAAAAATTAAAAACATCACAGATAACTTTCACAAATAAACAAACACTAATATTGGGTATTACCTCCACGTGCTTTAGTAACTGCTGCCATGCGACGTGTTAAGCTCTCAATACAATTGGCAATAGCCCTTTGCGGAATCTTCTCCCACTCCTCTAGAAGAGCTCTTCGAAGATCTGGAATGGTTTCCGGTTGTCATTTGCGAATTAGCCTCCCTAACATGTCCCACACATGCTCAATCAGGTTCAGATCAGGGCTACCTGGAGGCCAGTCCAATCGTTGAATCCCTGCTTCATCGAGATAATCACTGACAACTCTTGCGACATTAGGCCTGGCATTGTCGTGCATCAAAGAAAAATTTTCACCAACAAATGGAGCAAAAGGAATAACGTGGACCGCTAAACATTCCTCAATAAAACGGTTAGCAGTTAAGGCGCCATTTTCGATAAAAACCAGGGCAGTACGGGCATGGACGGCCAGCTCACACCATAAAACTAGCGCCTCCAAAAGGTGTTCTTGGAGAAATGCAACAGTCGGAAAGTCGTTCTCCCCGTCTTCGCCATACACGCTCTCGTCCATCGGGTGAACGCAAACAGAAGCGCGATTCATCAGTGAATAACATACATCCCCACTCTTCGTCATTCCAGTCTTTCTATGGACACGGGCAAAATTTAACCGTTGAGTATGATGGGCTACTTGTAAAGCTGGACAAGCAGCCGGTCATCTTGACATTCATCCTTGTTCATGTAATCTACGGCGGACGGTTCATCCAGGCACTCTTGTGCCACGTACATTTTCAAGTTGATGACTAATAACAGCAGATGTTACTCCTCGGTCTCGTAAAGCAGTTAGAGTAATAAAATGATCATCTCGCTGGTTTGTGACGCGGGGTCACCCAGACCCTGGACGTCGTGTGTACTCACCAGTCTGACGAAAGCGGCTAATTGCATCTTGTACAGTGCTTCTGGCTCTGCCCAAGACATTAGCTATGAGCGTATATCACGGCCATCATCATTCAATGCAACAGCTCGTGCAACATCTTCGGACCGCATATTGAAAAAAAATTCAACCTCTGAATAAGGATACACTGACACTTATGACAAAGAAACAAATGAAAATAAACACTTTTATAGTGTATTTTTTCCCAAGATGGATTTCAACATTGAAAACTTTGGAAGGTAAACAATACCGCTTGTCCCTGATTCGTCACAAAATGCCGTGTCCCTGCAGGTTGGAATCAATTTTTCATGTTTTGTCGTGCAAATGGCATCCTGCGACCAATAAGCGGCATTATTTATGTTTCAAAGTTATCAATGGTAAAATCCATCTTGGGGAAAAATACACTTTAGAAGTGTTTATTTTCGTTTGCTTTTTTATCCTAAGAGTCAATGTATCCTTATTCAGAGGTTGAATTTTTTTTCAATATGCGGTCTGAAGATGTTGCAGGTACTGTTGCATTGAATGCCTGGTAAGTACACACGACTTCCAGGATCTAGGAGACCCTGCGTCACAAACCAGCGAGATGATCATTTTATTACTCTAACTGCTTTATGGGACCGAGGAGTAACATCTGCTGTTATAAGTCATCAACTTGAAAATGTACGTGGCACAAGAGTTTCTGGGCGAACCGTTCGCTGTAGATTACATGAACAAGGATTGCTGTCAAGAAGACTGGCTGCTTGTCCAGCTTTAAAAGTAGCCCATCATCGGACTCAACGGTTAAAATTTGCCCGTATAGAGACTGAAATGACGAAGAGTGGGGATGTGTGTTATTCACTGAAGAATCGCGCTTCTGTTTGCGTTCACCCAATGGACGAGAGCGTGTAGGGCGAAGACGGGGAGAACGACTTTCCGACTATTGCATTTCTCCAAGAACACCTTTTGGAGGCGGTAGTTTCATGGTGTGAGCTGGATGCACCTTACGCCCGTACTGCCCTGGTTTTTATCGAAAATATCGCCTTAACTGCTAACCGTTATATTGAGGAATGTTTAGCGGTCCACGTTATTCCTTTTGCTCCATTTCTTGGTGAACATTTTTCTTTGATGCACGACAATGCCAGGCCTAATGTCACAAGAGTTGTCAGTGATTATCTCGATGAAGCAGGGATTCAACGATTGGACTGGCCTCCAGGTAGCCCTGATCTGAACCTGATTGAGCATGTGTGGGACATGTTAGGGAGGCTAATTCGCAAATGACAACCGGAAACCATTCCAGATCTTCGAAGAGCTCTTCTAGAGGAGTGGGAGAACATTCCGCAAAGGGCTATTGCCAATTGTATTGAGAGCTTAACACGTCGCATGGCAGCAGTTACTAAAGCACGTGGAGGTAATACCCAATATTAGTGTTTGTTTATTTGTGAAAGTTATCTGTGATGTTTTTAATTTTTGTTATTGGTATAAATTGCATTGCTTCTCTAAAAAACTTGTGCTTCCTTTGAGATTGAAGATATCGATATGAATTAAAAAAAGACATGGTAAGAAATGATAACGCTTAAGAATGTCCTGCAAATACGCATGATTGTGTCGTTGAATTATTCCACAGAGTGTTCAGAAGTTTGGGACCAAATGCAACTTATGGTTCCACCCTGTATAACATCAAATCCATTCGAACTTTTCACAAACACAATATTAAATATTGATCAAGATAAACGCGCCTACCTTTTGACAAAAAATGATCAATTTCGATGCAAAATTGAAAAAAATATTTAGGATTGAAATTTAACAAAATTTTGTTTGTCCGGTTTTTTATGTCCAGGAGTGTATATCTGCTATCACAGACATACGATCCTCTTTACATTTCAAAATTTTTTTTTGCAATTATAATACATACCTTTAAAATATTCAAATTTGGTTGCAATTTACGGGAGCAATGTTAATTGTGCCTCGTTCTTTATTCTCCGGTTAAATTCATAGTTGGTGTCAAATCATAGCTTATGAAAAGCTACAGACGAGGATGTAAAACCGGTTTCGGTATAAAATTAGCTGTTTAGGTTTCACAGCCTGTCAAAGTTGCAAAAAAGTCTATTTTCAACTGTCAATATTTCCGAAACAGTCGAAGATAGGTATATGTCATTGTACATGGTGTTTGTTTATAACTGGAACACTCAATAACTTTTTTATTATTGAGAATAAAGGGCATGTTCAAATTGGAAAATTTCTTGGTAAATTGCAATCGATCTTAATCGCTAAAACAAGATTTTTTTGTCTCCATAGGTATACAGGGTGCGTCAAAAAAGTCATTTTTTTAAATGGAACGCCCTGTATATTTTTACATTTTTGAAATTCTTAGAAAGTTAGCTTCACAAACATATCAAATATTATTTGGATAACAAAAATATACAGGGCATTCCATTTAAAAAAAAATACCTTTTTGGCGCACCCTGTAAACCTATGACGACAAAAAATATCATTGTAGCGCTTAAGGTTGCAATTTACCAAGAAATTTTCCAGTTTAAACATGCCCTTTATTTTCAATAATATGAGAAAGTAACTGAGTGTTCCAGTTATAAACAAACACCTAGTACATGAAATATGTCTAGAATTTTCCGCAGAATCCATAAATGTCATAATATACGTGTGTCCCAAATTCGAGGGTGACCATTGGGATATCGGAAACTATTAGAGATACGAGGTTTCTTAAATGATGGTAAAGTTAGGCAATTCTATGACCGATGAAATACGGTTTTGAAATTTGAAAAAATCCTAATACTTCCGAAGATATTCGGAAAAAACCGAAATTTGGCAAAATTACTTTTATTTTCTCCCGGGTGTATTTGAAGAGCAATTTTAAAATAAATATCACATCATCATTCGACGTTTTGTCTTTGGGCGGCCATCATCAACTTAATTTTTTTAAATAAGGACCCTTTCCATAAGAACTAAATGTGTTAGAGAGAGACAGAGAAGAGAATTTTGGTAGGCAGGAAATTACTCAAAAGTTTTTTTTTTTTTTCGAATATCTTCGGAAGTATTTGGAATTTTTCAAATTTCAAAACGGCATTTTATTGGTCATAAATTTGCGCAATTTTGCCATAATTTGACCAACCTTGTATTTCTTATAGTTTTCGATATCTCAATAGTCACCCTCGAATTTGGGACACCCTGTACTATAGGGTCATCCCTTTGAAAAACCAAAGTTTCTGATATTTACCGGAAAACGAAAGATCTGACAACCATGTAAATACTACCATATTACAATACTCTTTCCAACCAAAATTCATAAAAATCGTGCAAGCCGTTAAATTACACGACTCTATGCTTCTGTTCTGTTAGCAATTTTAACACCAATCCCTCATAACATCAATCTTCCTATTTTTTTCAATGATCTTTCTTTTTTGGGTTAATAGTGCAAGATAATAACTGTTATGTAGTCATTTAAATAAATTATTTGGTCCAATAAGCAAGTTTCTTGTTTGTTGTGTTATTTTATAAACTCTATAGTATGTTTAATACCTATTTAGAAGTACCAGTCGTTCTAGTGACAAAACGTATGTCGCTTCTTGACACACAAATAAAATTAGGTTAGGAATTTCCTATTTGTACATGAAATTGACGTATTAGCAATCGACGTTCGGTTTTGTTGGTAATTTTTTGTTTCATCTGATTCCTGATCAGGGTTGCAGATTTTTTTGATTTTTTTCCAATAAATCAAAAAAATCCGATTTTTTTGATTTAAATCAGATTTTTTTGATTTAAATCAGATTTTTCGATTTAAATAAAAAACGCTTTATTTAGATCTATTTAAGATTTTATTTATCATACAACAACACCCTAAACACAAAATTCATTGACATCATAGGCGCAACTAGGCTCCAAATTTGAGGGGTGCTATAGCACTATTTTTTTTTGGTGGGGTTTGATGAAAAGTAAATGACGCACGTGAAAAATACTTTGTTTCCCGAGGGTTTGTACTTACGTCATCATTTGCCTTCTTTTTTAAACAAATAAGTTTTTTTATGTCTGTTATTTCAAATAAACATATAGTTCCTTGCATGAAGGTTTGTCCGTCATGGATGACGTCATAACTTCGAAAAAGGGGTTTAGTTTGTCATAGATCGATAAGGTGCTAGTTTAACGTACGAATGTTTACGACGCCATTAATTTATTTCGGTCATTTATTATTTGTTTAAAAAGAAGGCAAATGACGTAAGTACAAACCCTCATGAAATAAAGTTTTTTTTTTACGCGCGTCATTCACTTTCCATCAAACCCCACCAAAAACGTCCACTTTTTATTAATAAATAGATAAAACGACAGACGAAGATTAGAGGGATTCCCAGAAAGATCAAATCAAATAGCATTTCCGTATAATTAAACTGGTGCAGCAGCAGGGTGTATCTCCATCCCTTTTAGGGACAAAAGAAAGACAAAGATAAAGGTATGATGCGGCCTGTGCTAAGAATGCCACTGGCTGTTAACAGCTGATTACCACATGTTCGCTGCTCACGGAAGGTCCGGCGGTGTGACGTCAGTTTCAGTTGCGCAGATAAATTAAAAATATCCCATTTTTCAGTAGCGTAGATAAAGTCAATTAGTTGCATTTTGATTTAATCTTTACCGATATTTTTTATAAATCACCAAATTACAAAATCGCGATTTAAATCATGCGATTATTTTCAACTCCAAGATAATAGGGGTGGTAAGTTTTAAAATGAACACCCTGTGTAAACGAGCAATTGATCAATGTGATATTAAATGAGACTTTAATTTTTAAGTTGCAATGTTTGAGTACGCTCTCGCATTATGTTATTGTTAGATCTCTATTGCATTTGTTTGAAGCTGCAAGTTAATAATGTTCATTAAGATGTTGAAATGTTTTGTGAGAAAATTAATTAGTGCTTTATCTGGAAGTAATTACCGCAATTTATGATTGCCAAATGTAATAATTAGCAAATAATAAAAGCTGATAGGAAACTAAATACAGCCTTCAGCAATTGGATTGATATTATTCTTTTTGGTTGATATGGTATTCTCGTCGATTTTTCTTTTTCTGTTGAATCTACAGTTATTGCATACCTACCTTTGTAATTTTTTAACTCAAACGATAATATTTTCAAGATTTGTACTCACCATTCGGTTCCATAAATAGGGTGTGCCAAAGAGCATATAACCAAAATTGTGTATATTTATTTAAAACAAACTGTATTTTTCTACTTGGAATTTTGTTTTTTTAAGGAAATATTTTTGCTAGAATACTGAATTACAGTGAACATTGAAAGGAGACTCAAGTGACAAGAATTGAATGATGATGATATTTTTAGTAATAGTAATTTATGTATGTCATATTCAATAACTGCAAGTCTTTTATTTCAACTATTCAATCATTATTTCTAGATACGGACATACTGCAATAGTGTACAAAGATCAAATCTATATTTGGGGTGGTAGAAACGACAGAGCCTCCTGTTCAGTACTTTTCAAGTTCGACACTTTCTGGCACTGTTGGATGGCACCAGCAACAACAGGACCTGTTCCTTTAGCCCGGGACGGACACACAGCCTGTGTTTATAAAAATTTCATGTTCATTTTTGGTGGGTACGAGGAAGAGACTGATCTATTTGCCAAGCAAGTATACTATTTGGATTTGGACAAGTTAGAATGGAATTATGCTGTTTGTGGAGGTAAGAACAGACTAGTAATAATAATAACAACAACAACAAAGTTTGATTCTTTAGGATCTGGCTATAAATAAAGCCTGATTTTTGCCCATGTTTCAGAAAGGAAAAAAACATTTATTTTACAAGGCTCTGAAAACAACAGAGTTTTTGAAGCGTTACAAAAATCCACACTTTACCACTCTTGCGATCTTAAAATTTGTTTAAAATCACTATCTCCTATTTCATAAGGTGAATGATGAACTATTCCCTTAAGTCTAAAAATAACTTTTTTGGTTTCCCATATAGGTACCTACTATGGTTTCCAGTTATTATTCATATATTATATCACAAGACCTTTAAATTTAATCGATTAAACTATCCAACATATTTTGAGCATGATTTTGCTTGGAAAATAGTTGAATGCACAATAACTTAATAAAAGCCCGAGACCGCGAAGCGGTCGAGGGCCTTTTATTTGAAAGTTATTGTGCATGAAACTATTTGCCAAAAAGCAAAATTATGCAAAAAATATTTGGATAGTTTAATCTATTTAAATTATAGGTCGAGTGGTATACAGCTAGATTATTTCCTGAATAATTAGGATTTAATTGTTGGGGTCAATCCTATCCAAAGAGTTCCATTTATTATAAAATGTAAGAATATTTCTATCAAAATTCTGTCAAAAAAGGTAAACAAAAATTTAATCGCTGATAAACAAGGTCTTGTGAAATAATCACTTATTTAAACAAAATTCATTTAAAAAATGACGTTGTCTGATGGGTCTATTTTATAATGAATGAAATAATCTACTGTAATTTTAAATACTGTTACAATATCGTCCGCCAGGCTGTCAAGAATCGATGGTGAAAATACTAGAATCTAGCGAATTATTCTACTTTTATCTGGAAAATTAGACTATCGTGTGTATTCTAGATTTTACAGGAATGGAATTAGGGATATATAAGAAGGCCGGCATTGATTTGTAAGTTAAGTTTCAGTTCGACTGTGATACGATTTAAATAGTGATTGTAAAGAGTTTAATTGTTGAGTTTGTTAATAAAGTAATTAGTGTCAGAGTGTTTTGTTAAGTGGAATAAATTATTACTGTGTAAATTGGACTTTGATTTTTGGAATAAACGAAACGAACGACGAACCCAAGATTTTTGGCAGCAGGCAACCCAAAGCCGCGGGGGACTAAACAAAAAAAATAATTACATATGAGAGGCTCAGGGCCGTATCTAGACCAAAATTTTGGGGGGGGTTAGACAGTGGCAAAAGAAAATTGTTACACTAGTAATAAAAATAAAAAAAATAAATAAGGATTTAATAAGTGTTGTTTGTTTTTAAGTTAAATTTTTTGAATTTTATTATTTTTTAGGGGGGGGGTTTGAATTACCTGAAATTTTACCAGGCTATTTGTTGCTTAAAAAAAAAAAAAAAAACAAAAATCTTTTTTTCTAAAATGTAAAAATTGATATTTTTTTTACACCCTGTATATCGTAGGAAAACGAAGCATTTCACACATGTTTATTAAGAAAAAAGCTTTATTTTTACGAGATCTACCATCCCTGGAAGTTTGTAACAAACCTTTCGTGAGACCCGACACCCTGTATATGCTTCATATTGTCAAATTTCCAAAAAACGACAATTACTGTTGCGAACAAAGCTATTCTTGATACTAATAAAAAGGTAGAACCATGTCAATATAAAAATTTCAAAAAAAAACAAATCTCAGTGAATGGCAGGAAAAGCAATGTACAGGGTGGGCCAATTTAGACACTTTCTTATGGAAACACCCTTTATTTTTAGAGATAGAAAAAAATGAACCCCCCACTCTGAGGCTCAAATTTCATGAAATTTTGATTGGTGCAAACCGCATTTTGATATCTTCAACCGTTTAGCCGCTAGAGGGCGATTCTCGATTTTGAGCAATATTCTAAATCCTTCATAACTTTTTTGTTTATGAAAATAATTGATATCCGTAAAAACTTTCTGGAAGCACTTATTCAAGCAGAATTCAGTGACGTTCTCAGTTTTTTTCTATTTGGCGCCGATTTTGAGATATTGACCAAAGTCTGATTTTTTTCAATAGGACACCCTTTATATTATTAGCTGATTCAAAAGCTATGATTTTTATGATTTTACTGATATAAAGTTCGATAGGTTTATCTCGAATAGTTTTTGAGCTGAAATGAAATTTGAGCCTCAGAGTGGGGGGTTTATTTTTCTCTATCTCTAAAAAGAAAGGGTGTTTCCATAAGAAAGTGTCCAAATTGGCCCACCCTGTACAGGGTGGCCCATTTTCGATGTTTTAATGGGCTATATCAAAAACCAGCAGAGATATCAAAAATCTGGGAGCACATTCTCGAGCTCTTTTTTGGGAAAATAACAATGGCGAAGACAAATCACGGCTAACTTGATGCGTTTAGGAAATACAGGGCACTTTTCAAATTTTGTCCAATTTTAAAAGACTCTCTAATTTCCTTATTATTCAAGTTATCTAAAAACGAAAAATACTTTCTAAAGGCAGTTTTTCAAGTAGAATCCAGTGGCATGACCAATTTTTTTTCGGATGCCACCGATTTTGGAATATCTACCAAAGTTGTGTTTTTTTAAATGACACACCCCGTATATTATGTTTTCATTGAATAGCTCTTTGTGAGCTGATTTCAATGATATAAGGTTTTATACCTTTACCTTCAATAGTTTTGGAGAAAAAAATATAAATTCCGTTTTTTTCCATAAGAAACAATGAGTTAGAAAGAGATAGTTGAACTATGAATCGGCTCTCTCTAGCTCATTGTTTCTTATGGAAAAACGGAATTAATTTTTTTTTCTCCAAAGCTATAGAAGTTAAAGGTATAAAGCCTTATATCATTGAAATCAGCGCAAAAAGAGCTATTCAATAAAAAAAATAATATATGGGGTGTCCCATTTAAAAAAAACACAACTTTGGTCAATATTCCAAAATCGGAGGCATCTGGAGAAAAATTGGTCATGCCACTGGATTCTCCTTGAAAAACTGCCTTCAGAAAGTATTTGTCGTTTTTGAATATCTTGAATAATAAGGAAATTAGAGAGTCTTTTAAAATTGTGCAAAATTTGAAAAGTGCCCTGTATTTCCTAAACGCATCAAGTTAGCCGTGATTTGTTTTCGCCATTGTTATTTTCTCAAAAAAAGAGCTCGAGAATGTGCTTCCATATTTTTAATATCTCTGCTGATTTTCAATATAGCCTATCAAAACATCGAAAATGGGCCACCCTGTACAGGGTTTTTCAAATTCAAGCCACTTCATTGGGATCTTGGAAACGGTGAGAGATACAGGGTTGGTTAGATTGGGGCAAAGTTGCGAAATTTGATGTGTAACAAAATGCCGCTTTGATATTTAGGATATTCCAAATACGTCCGGAGATATCCGGCAAAAACTGAAATTTTGGAAAATTGTTTTTATTTTCTCTTGACTTTATTTAAAGTTATAAGTATTTTTTAAAAAATGTCACTTCATCATAGCCATTTTTTCTCCCCTACAAGATGCTAGCTTCTAGCTTAAAATCTGACGTTTCGTCTTTGGGCCACCATCATCAGGGCAGAAAAAGTGGCTATGATGAAGTGATATTTTTTTTGAAATATCGCTTCAAATAAAGTCAGGAAAAAATAAAAACAATTTTGGAAAATTCCGGTTTTTCCGGATATCTCCGGAAGTATTCGGAATATCCTAAATATCAAAGCGGCATTATGTTAAACATCAAACTTCGCAACTTTGCCCCAATTTAACCATTCCTGTATCTCTCACCGTTGCCGAGATCCCAATGATGTGGCTCGAATTTGAAACACCCTGTACGCAACATAGGCAAATATTTCTAAACAAACTACACTCTATTTTTTCCCAAAATAGATTTTGACATAGTCAATTTTGAAACATAAACAATACCGCGTGGCTCTGATTGGTCGCAAAATGCCGTGTCCTTGCAGGTGAGGTATCCTTTTACATGGTTGGAAAACGATACTTTCGTCGAATGCAGGTACACAGCATCTTGCGACCAATAAGCGGCATTGTTTATGTTTCAAAGTTGTCATTGTGAAAATCTATCTTGGGAAAAAATAGACTGTAGAAAAAAAGTCAAAAGATAATACTGACAACAAAAACTCATAAAAAATAAATCAAAACTTATATGTATATCTTATGCCTGTATTACATCTGTGTATTTTTCCGTGTATTTATTCATGTAGTTCAGAGTGCCAACATTGGGTGGTATGAATAAAAATGAGCATTTAGTTTCTACTCCAAATTTTGGAGTAAATACTCCACGTGGTATGAATAAAAACCACGAGCAGATATTTCGCTTGAGTAGGTACTCCTATGTATAGTATGGTATGAGTAGATTCTCACTTTTGGTATGAATAAAAAATTGTTTGTGCTCTTCGGCAGGACAATCTACTCCATAGTTTTAGAGTCTGCTATGCAGTAGACTCAACTTTCTGCTTCAAGTTATTTCAGTACCGATTTTCCCTCGGTAGAACGCAGAGCTATGGCAGAGTTCTTCAATCTTAACCTGCGTTCGGAAAAAAATTTACAAAGCTAGAAAAAATATGTGTGATCGGGACTTTAAAACGTTGTACCGGTTTAGTAAAGAAATTGTGGAGTGGTTATCAAATCAATTTTTGGGTGAAGAGTCTGGAGAAAGAAGAGGTGGTGCTTTATGCAACAAAGACAAATTTAAAATATTTTTATCTACAAGCGTGCGGTAACTAAGGTATATTACATGATTTTGCGTGCGGTAATATTATTACCGCACGCTCTACCTACATAGGTACGTACCTTCAATCACCTACCAGAGATAAATTACCTACCTATCACCTGAATTCTACATGTCCACTGTCAAAGGTGATAGACGCAATTTTTTTTTAAAGTAATTTTTTAAAGTTCTTTCGGATATTTTGTTACCGCACGCTTGTAGATAAAATACTGTATATAATAAGTATGGTAATTAGGTTATTACCGCCCTTAGAGATTGCATACCTCGCCTCACCGGCTCGGTTTGCAAATTTCTCTCGCGTGCGGTAATAACCTAGTTACCACACTTATTATATAATATACTATTAAGATACGTGGGTGACCCGGGCTTTTAGGCAGGAGTAGGCGAGGATGTTGGTGTTCACCAAACTTCGGTGTCTAAAGTTGTATCGGAAGTAGCTGATAAGATAATTCAGCAAAGTGAACGGTGGAACAAATTTCCCCACAGTCCTGCGAATATAATATTATCCATTCACAATCCAATGTCCACAGGTACAGGTAAAATTTATCACCTTTCAATGCTATTTGATAGGGAAAGGTGATAAATTTACCTGTACCTGTGGACATCGGATTGTGAATAGGATATAGAGGCGAAAGAGCGGTGGCAAGCAAAATAAAATGTTGAGTATCTACTCTATGTACTAGGAGTATGTACTTATCAAACCGAAATCTTTTTTATTCTTACGAAATGGAGTATAAGCTCAGACTTCATACTCATGCTCACGAGTATATACTCCGAGTTTTAACTCAGTTTTTATTCATACCACCCTATTTTGTTTTTCATAATGTTGATTTATGTTGCGTTTGAAGTTTTTCGGTTGTCACCCTGAACTACATGAATAAAATTGGAATAAATACATGGAAAAATACCCAGGTGATACGGGCATAACAAAAATATTTAAAAACTTGGATGAATTTAAATTTCTATGGTTCTATTGAAATTACAAAAAAAAAAATTAATCACAAACATAACCAAGAATATAAGAATCACAAATTAGATAAAATCCTATAAATTATATAAACTACCTACTAGGCAGATGAGATGAAAAGTATTTCTTGTTCTGCCAGAAGTTACTCCTTAAGAGCTGCTTTTTGAAAATTAAACTCTTCTTTATCTTCCCTATATTAATTGGTAGGAGGTGATTGAACAGTTTTTTCCTGTAATGGATGTATTATTTTTCATGAAAGAAAAAAAATAATTGGCGGATCAATGAGATCGGAAATTCTAGTTTTGATTAAGGAGGGAGCATGAATATTAGAGGAATTCTTTTTCTGTACGAGGCACATACCTACATTCTAAAACCAAAACTTAAGGCAACATCTGCTAAGACCTTATAGCCTATTTTTAAAATTTGTATGGATTTGTTATTATTCAATTCTTGACTTGAGGATGCTAAATAGAGTATTTAAATATCGGATAAATAAACCATATTTTCCATTATGCAGAGAAATCATAATTCAGTTTCATTGATCCTCGAAAGTCAAATTCAAAAATCTGAACGCCCTATTGAAGTTTTTTAGGAATATGATCTCCAGCTTACATGATCAATAAAAACTATACTGTTTGTAAAATTGTCGTTTCTGAAACAGAACCATTTTGCAGTCGAATCAAGTATACTTATCAAGCAACTTCTATTTATTCGTATGCGAACAGATAAATTAAATTTTAAATTTAACTGAACTCTGTCTCTGTCAAAGGAAAAATGTTTAAGTTTTCAAATTATCCAGAAATACCTCTTACCATTTAAACTTTCTGATACTTCTCTGGATTCCCACAAACTTTCATTACTTCCTCTACCTTCTTGGGTGTATTTAGTAACTTTCCAGGCGATTTCTCCCTCAATATTGTATATTAAAATAAGTATATCTGATGTCCTCATTTTTATTTTTGGTTTTTCTTCTAGGATATGAGCCAACACTCAGAGACTTCCACACAACAGTATGCATAAAAGACAAAATTTATTTGTTTGGAGGCCGAGGAGCAATGCTATCTCTAGATAACAGACCGTTAGAGTCGTACTGCAACCAAGTTTGGTACTTGGACATGAAAACTTTCAATTGGCATAGCTGTAACGCAACTGGAGATATCCCTGTGGGCCGACGAAGTAATGCAGCATGTAAGCAATACATTTTATCATCATATTTTTGTTAGTGTAGTAAGTATTGCCAATACCTTCAAACATAAAAAAAATTCTATCTGTTATCAAAACTTTCATCCATGCAATGATGTAAAAAGATATATGATATAAAACATCAAAAATGTCGTTGCCAAGTGGCCATTGCCTTTTATGGAGGAATACTTCTTTGCCAGCTTTAATAATTTATTATTTACAAAATGGTATAAAATAATAAATGGTAATAAAATTCTGCAGTGAAAGAAAATTTAATTTGAAATAAATGGAAGGTATGGCGATTAACAGTGGAGCAGATGGTTGATGTTGAAAAATTTAAATCATAAATCCTGGAAAAAAATCGATATAAAAAGTCGAAGGACAAGTAGAGTTAAATAAAACTTTTAGTTTTACTAAAACACTAAGCAATAACTTGAGCAATATAATAGCGAGACATTAATTAATTCTCCTTGCTCGATCATGTGTGTTGCATAAATTGCATCAGCGAAAGGTCTTACTTAATCCATTCAAGCTGTTAAATAACAGGAAGGAAAACGTTATGCTAAATTCTCGTTTAGAGAAAGTTATCCGAGGCTATTCATTATTATATCCTGGCTCCGCTTTTAATGATAAGTAAGTAAACATAGGAAGTTGACATTACTTACCTGTATGAACTTTTTTTATTATTCAGTCATATAGTGAAAATTGTTTTTTATTGGACGTGTAAAATGAAAGTGTTTCCTTAAGTAATTCTTTTTTTTTTGCATATCACATTACTAGCTAATGAAGATTTCATTTATGTCGACATGAAATTCAATATTAACGGAAAGAGTTTTTATAATAATTAATGACAGGGCAGCTTCGCATAGGCACCATGGTGCAATATGTAAGCGGTTTTTATAATCGAGAAGATGTCCTCTTTGTCATGAAATTATCTAAGTATTCAGTTTATGTTATTATATTTAGGTTGTTGGCAAATAAATGCTTTTGAATTTGAATTTGAATGTTTTAATAATATACTTATACTGGAAGACTGAAGTGAATGAATCTTTTAATCCTGCAACGAAAGTTTGTACAGTCTGTTAAAGGGATTAGAACATATTGGTCCCAAAATTCTTTGTAATTTTGGAAACAATAGTGCCAAAATTAAAAATTATAATAACTTAAATTTGAGTTTGCATTTTAAAATGTTTTGTATGTTAGTTGGTTTTGTGTCATTTTGTGGTAATCAGATTTTATTAATAATTTGTTTATTGCCTATTACCTACATTGACATGGTGAATTTTTAACTGTAATGAGCATAATAACTGAAATGACATGCATTTTAAAAGTTGCGCCAATCCAACAGATTATGATAAAATCATCGGCAAAAATGAAAAACTTATTTCAGAATTTTTACACTAAAGTAAGAGACTGGAAGGCCTCACATAACTATGGCTGTTATTCTATCAAAACAAAAATAAAAAATTAGTGTCATAGATTACACTGGCTATGAATACAAATAATAGTATGTATTTCATAGATATACAAAACCTATTTGATATTATCCCCATCACCTATCAATATTACCATCCAAGAAATCCCCGACTGAATAGGGTTCCAAATTAATAATGAGTGCCTTAATTTTAAGTTTGAAAGGTTTAAAACTGATTTAAACTTTATATTGTTTGGTAACTTATTGAAAAATCTCGGACACATATAATAGGGGCTCTTCTCAGTAAATCTGTGGATTGGGTAACTCACATTTAATGTACTGTCATCAAACCTTCGTTCTTTAATACTCCTCGGCAGCTATCCCTAAATTGCATATTCTTCATATAGTTCTGAGAAGACGCTTTTGAACTACAAAAATCTTTTGAATGTCACCATTCCCTCCCCAAAAAATAATTCCATACTTAAGGACCGATAGAAAGTTTGCGTGATACATTATTTTATCAGTTTTTTAGTCCATATATCTACTCACAACTCTGATTCCGTAAGATACAGAATTTAGTATTTTCAATAGTGTGTTTATATGCCCTGCCCAATCCATAAATTCATCAATATTTACTCCCAGAAACTTAACACTATCCACAATATTTACAACCCTATCACTACATTCTGCGGTGGCTGGTTTATTTAGGTTGGACTGCTTTGTTCTAAACATAATAGCATTTGATTTTTCATTGTTTAGTATCAACTTACTCTGTTTAAACCAGCTGTCAGTTTTCCTAAATAACATGTTAGCATTGTTAAAAAAATCATTAACATCTTTCCCCCCTACAAGTAGGTTTGTATCGTCTGCATAACATACAATACTTTCTTTGTTCAAATCTGCAATGGAATAGATTTAGGTATATTTTAAGCAGTACTGATCCCAAGATACTGCCTTGTGCAATTCCATGCGAACTTTCCTTTATGCCTGAGAAATATGAGTTTCCATCTTGTGTTACTTTTATTATTTGTTTTCTATTCATCAAATACGATTTGAACAATTCAAGTGCATGTCCTCTAATTCCATACGAATCTATTTTTTAAGTAGAAGATTCCGATCAATGCAATCATACGCCTTTGACAAATCCAAAAAAATGCCTAGTGATAATCCATTTTGTTCAGTATGTTTTAGAATTTCTTGAGTAAATTGAGCCGTTTCAGTGGATTTGCCAGAGGTATAACCATGTTGGTGCTGCCTAAACAGGTTGCATTTATTAAAAAAGCTCATTATTCTATTACACATTACCAATTCAAAATTTTTTGAAAATCCAGACAGTAAACTAATTGGTCTATAATTGTCAATTACTTCTGGGTCACCTTTCTTGTAAATTGGTTTTATTAGAGCTAGTTTCAATTTGTCTGGAAATAATCCAAATTTGAGGCTATTGTTAATTGAATATGTTAATACATTTTTAATGTATGGCATATGTTTATTTTTTATTTTGTTTCCTACTTCACAAATTTCACTAGGTGACACTGGTCTTAAAAACATTGATTGTATACAACTATACCATTTCCAGAATTATTTCACACTAGTGAAATTTGATTTCAAATTAATGAAAACTAAATTCACATCAGTGAAATCTAATTTCGCTCAAAAGAAAATTGATTTCAAAGTAACGAAAACTAATTTCTCACAAACGAAATTTGATTTCACATTTGTGAAAATGAATTTCAAACTGACCCTAATTAATACTCATTTTTCAAACATTTATTATTTTAGTTTGAAAAAAACATCAAGAAATCTTATTTATTTCACCGTAATGAAATAAACCCACTGAGTTCACATAACGTAAAATACAATGAAAGGGGTGATTCGTCGGTTAGGACATATAAAACTTAAAAGGCCTGTTAAGTCTTTGCCAACGTTTTGCCCAAAAGTTTAGGGCTTCATCAGGGCCTAAATATATATTAGGAACATCAAAAAAGTGCTAACAAAAAACTGAAGTTTACATGCCTTGTACTTAAAAAATTATGTGGCTAGATTATATAAAATAGTGCGAGATTTTTTAGGATGGAACATTCAAGTGCACATAACCAAATCACAATACATTGATAAAATTGTAAAAAGGCAAATTTTTTAATATTTTTTTTGTCCTAAGCGACAAATCACCCCCTTCATTGGATACCGATAGGACACAAACTTCCCTTAGAAAAAATACAATCATGGAGCAATTAACAATAATAATTATAAATTATTTAAATAAATTGAACTTCAGTTGAATCTTCTCACTCTTGAGATAGCTGCATTATACCTTTCCACGTGATTTGCCAAACTGAAGTTTAATTTATTTAAATAATTCATAGGTACTTATTTCATGATTGTATTTTATGTTATCTAAACAACAGTTTCCTAAACTCAGTGCGTTTATTTCATTAGGCTGAAATAATAAATGTTTGAAAAATAAGTATTAATTAGGGTCAGTTTGAAATTCATTTTCAAAAATGTGAAATCAAATTTCGTTAGTGAGAAATTAGTTTTCGTTACTTTGAAATCAATTTTCATTTGAGCGAAATTAGATTTCACTGATGTGAATTTAGTTTTCATTAATTTGAAATCAAATTTCACTAGTGTGAAATAATGCTGGAAATGGTATAGAGCTATTTACTGTTATTCTGGTGTTTTTAAAAATAGTGGGAGTTATCTAATAAGAGGATAACAATGAAATTAGATTCGTGCGGTCGTGGTTTTGCTCTAACATTTCAATATTGAAGTCACCAGCAATGACAATTTTTTTGTTTTCATTAAAAATTTGTGATAATACATTTTCCATACAATTGAGAAATGTTTTAATACTTCCCTGGGGGGAGGTCTATAGATCGAGAACACTAAATGCTGTGTCCTGTCAATTTTACATTCAACCACTGAGCACTTGAACACATTTTTCACTGATAGATTTGAGAGTTTTTGTCTTGCCTTAAATTCAATGGATTTATGAACATATATCGCACTACCTCCATGCTCATTGTACTCACGACAAAAGGAACTTCCTAGTAAAAACTTGTTCAGGGTTAAACAATTTAATTGGTCATAAGTCTTCCATTGTTCAGTAACGCATATGATTTTACAAGTTGGATGGTTTTTCAATAGATCATTTACTGCATCTATGAAATTTCCTAGTGACTGAACATTTTGATGGATAAGGCTATATTCATTTTTCATCTTCAACTTTGATGCAGAAGCTTCCATATGTGTGTTGGTTATAGGTAGTGAATTTATATGCAAAGGATCAGAATTTTCTATAAAAAATCATTATAGTTTATGCTATTCTTATGTGTTGCTAATTTTCTTTTAAACACTGGGCAATTTGGATCTCTTGGTGAGTGATTCATGTCATCCAATTTGAGTTTACTATAGTTACAACATTTATAATTATGTTCTTCACAGTCGCTACTTTTTATATTTATAATTAATTATGTTTATCACTACACTTGTAGCAGCACTCCTTTTCTGAGCAGTATTTCGCGACGTGTTCAAAACCACAACACTTGTAACAAACTGCCATATTGAAATATTCCTGAACGTGAACAGTTATCAGATCAAAAATTACTTTTCCTTTTTTTAAAAACTATTTACCTATGTCCAGGGTTGGCAGGATATATGTATATCAGCGATAAATATCCTGATATACATCTTGATAAATATCATGATATTTATGCTACAAATATCCTGATATATATCAATATTATTCGGATGGTCTTCTTTTCTTATTTTATAGTTTTATTATTTTATGTTGAGAAGTTTAATGGCCGTAGTAGTATATTTATGTGAAAGAAATCACAGGAATCTCGGCCAAAACAGTCTATATCACGTTAATTATCAATTATTAGCTCTGTTCCAACCGACAGGAGAACCGTTCTAGAACGGTAATTTCCAGTCGATCAATTCATTTGTCAAGTAGGATAAACGTTCAACTTATTGAAAAATAGGTGGGCAACTGGAAATTACTGGTATGTCGGTTGGAACAGGGCTATAACTTTATTTATTTTTATTTTTGTATAAGAAATATTAGGTTTTTTAGTTGTAGGTTTCTTTTTGTTGTTGAGTTCTGAGTTGTCATCTTTTTTTTTATGTTAAACCACGACTACGAGTAGTACAAAGGTGACATAAATGTTTTCATATTCTTAAACTCGAATTTTCATTTACCTACTACACTTTACATTCCTATATACCGGGTGTCTACGAGATCAGTTTCGCGCTGGCATTTGCTGGTTTTTTTTTCGATGGCAAAGATTTTTGGTATAGAGTGTAGGTTTGAGAAATGTCATATTTTGACATGTGTGTCAATGTTTGGTAACTTCCGGTTTGACCGGAAATGGTCCTAACTCCGTAATTTTGAATGGCATCCCAATAATTTTTTCGCATTTTTGGTATCTGCGGATCATGATGTGTACGAAAACGTCAAATTTGAACATTTTTGAAGAAATTTTAGAACTCTGGATGAAAATTTATTTTTGAACAGAAAATGACGTAGCGGTCTTAAAATTGTTATTTTCAACCCACGCAATCGTAGAAAAATGCGAGTGCCAAGATTTTATCCTTTGCTTGCTCTCCAAAGGCATCCAAAGTTGAAAAAATCACATTTTGCGTGATAACTCAATGAAATCAGTGAAATTACTCAACTTTCACAACAAGAGTTTTTTACCTTTTCCAAAATAAAACCAACTATGCATTGAAACTTTTCATTTATGTTAGTTTTCAATTATTTTCTTATTATTTTTTTAATGCACTACTATAAATGATAAAACTACTTATAAATGAAACCCTGTATGAAGAACACTTTCCAAAAGGAGCTGGTGTTTTTTTTTTCTTGACAAGCCATTGACAAGATCTGTGGGCAAGATATGTTTATTTGTCATTGTTTGACATCTCGGGAATTTGTAAATACAAAGTTTGAATACAGGGGTTTATTTATAAGTAGTTTTATCAGTTATAGTAATGCATAGTAAAAATATTGGAAAAATAATTAAAAACTAGCATGAATAAAAAGTTTTAGTGCATAGTTGGTTTTATTTTGAAAAAGGTAAAAAACATTTGTTATGAAAGTCAGGTGATTTCACTGATTTCATTGAGTTATCACGTAAAATGTGATTTTTTCAGCTTTGGAGGACAAGCATAGGATAATAACTTGGCATTCGCATTTTTCTACGATTGTGTTGGTTGAAAATAACAATTTTAAGACCGCTCCGTCACTTCCTGTTCAAAAATAAATTTTCATCCAGAGTTGTGAAATTTCTTCAAAAATGTTCAAATTTGACGTTTTCGTACACATCATGATCCGCAGATAACAAAAATGCGAAAAAATTATTGGGATGCCATTCAAAATTACGGAGTTAGGACCATTTCCGGTCAAACCGGAAGTTACCAAACATTGACACACACGTCAAAAGATGACATTTCTCAAACCTACACTCCATACCAAAAATCTTTGCCATCGAAATAAAAACCAGCAAATGCCAGCGCGAAACTGATCTCGTAGACACCCGGTATGTGTCTATAGGAGATAGGAGCACTAAAACTTGTTATTGCCATGCCAACTTTACATGTTTGTAACATTTTATTAAATTTACCATGAAGTTATTTTGAATTTTAATGATATAGATAACAGAAAACAGATACTAATTTAAATAATTAAAAATATAAATAATTATCCAAATTTTGATATACCTATATCCGATATCGATATATGTATATCCGATATATATCGATATATATATATCGGATAATTGGATATTTATATAAATATCATGCTATTTGCCAACCCTGCCTATGTCAGGTTTATCTTGCAGAATCCAATTCTCTTTTATTGGGTTGCGGCATTGTTTTTTGGTAACAACTTGTATTTTATCTGATATATTGTATCCTAATTTCTCTACGATTTCGAAATTCAGTCTTTCTAGCTCAGCTAGAAACTCTTTTTCTGAGAAACCTTTTTCAATCCTCATAAACATAGGGTCATTATTTCGAATTTCTTTAATGTTTATGTTTTGACGATGTTCAATGGCTGCTTTTAATTTATTTTGTTGATGTCTGTTAAAACTTTCTGCAATGATAGTCCCCTTTTTCGTTTGTCTGATATTTTTGAATCCTCTTCCTACCTCTTTTGGATCCAGTTCACTCTTGAATTTTTTCAGAGCCTTTTTTGCATCACTGATTTCCGGCATTCGTATCATGGTCTCGTGTTTTTTTACTGTGACTGGACTAGTCCATGGTTGAGGTTATTTTACAGAGAAGTTAATACTAGAGGCACTACTAAGTCTAATGTGACGTTAAAGGATATCCCTTGATGTTCATGTTGATGTCCAGTAAAAATTAACTATCAATAGATCTTTTGTGAAAAATATTGAAAAATGCAAACAGTAGACCAAAAAGTCATTTGTCCGAGTTTTCCCAAATAAAGACAGTTTTTCGCCACAGATTCTCATTAGGTATTGCATACTATAAAAAGCCAGTAAGCGATACAAAACGAGAAGCTAAAAGTTTCTTGTCGACATTCTTCGTCAAGTATTTTTAATTTTTATAGCCCATAAAATGTTCACATACAAAATGCATCAACTATTATATAATACCATGGCGAGCGACTGACCCACAACCGCAATTACATAATTTCATCATCATCATGCGAGATCGACAAAGATCACTTTCTCTTTGTAACAATAATTCTTATTTAAGAGAAAGTATTACCTAACAATCGTAAATGTGTATTAGGTAACAATTTGAAAAACCATCTCTCGAGATAAAATGGAAATGAGGCAAATTTTAGGCAGTAGGTCAATACACAATGATTTTTTATTTTATGATCTATGGGGACTGGATTTGTCTAGGAGTATGTACAGTTTTTGTAACTTTTAAGGCAATAGTTCAAAGAAACAATAATCATGGATAATAAAATTCTCACAAAAATCCAAAAATAGATGACAAACTCATAAACTAAATTTAGAATTTATTGTGTGCAGCCTTGGTGCATTTGTCACAAGCTTGAGGCTTTTGAGTACTAAAATGCCGGATTTGAAGTGGTTATTTTAATATTGAAATAACATTAAAAAATATTCTTAAAAAATGTGGTTCCATGAACACCTACCTATTGGCAATGGCATTTAATTTGGCGATATTTGCATTCTTTGCGACCAAGGCTGATAAGTTGAAATTTTGAAGTGGAATTGTTTTGTTTCCTGTGACCAGAAAACGTAAAGTAATTGTTTTTTTCACTTGAAGTCAATTTGAAGAATTTAGTTTATTTGCCAAATTACACTTATATTTATTTATTAAAAGGATATAAAAAATGGAAAATCTGTAACTTGCTGCAAAATTCATCTGGTTTTCAATTAAAATTAAATTTACTGTATTAGAATCTTTAGCAATTCACCATATTAGTTAGGTTAGGAAAAATCGGGAATCGCGAAATTTAAAATGGGTTCCTAAACACATTTCAACAAATTTGACAGCAATGTATTTCTTATGGGGGATTCAAAAGAGTGATTTTCAGACGGGAATATCTTGGGTTCTGGGCATTTCTTAGTATTTGAACCTATTATACGTCAAACTTTGAACATATTTCTCTATAATTCATGCTCTAATTGTTTTCTTAGACCTATGAATTAAAAATAGAAATGATTTTAATTAAAAGTGTCTGTTTTCGGTGGACGTACGTCGGGTCTAAAACCAGCTGTAAGAAAGTGAGGTTGTGTGTTGTGTTATGATTGTGGGTGAATTGTTTATTTATTTATTTATCACTAGTTCAGTAATTTGTTTTTCCATTTTTTTGCATTATTGAAGTACATCTACTAACCCAAGTATGTAGGTACACTTTTATTTTATTATAATTATAGGTACCCATATATACTTGTGGATCAAGCAACGACGTACGTATTTTATACAAACATCGGCTTCTTAAATTGGTAATATTTTTATTTTAACAATGTTTATTCAACTTTCAAGCACTCTCTCAGTTAATTAACATATTAAAAAAACTATTTATACAACTCACTTCCCTAACAAACGTTCTATCACGTCTACAGACGCTTTTAAAATTGAGTTCCCATAAGACATCAATGTATTAATTTTTAAACTAGGAACCCGCGCCAATTTGCGATTCGAACCTAACTAATATGATCAATTGTGAGATGGCCGAATACCATCACAACAGTATTGTAATTTCATAGCGAAGCACATCCATTTGAGACAATACTTGTAGCTTTCATAATATCTCATGAAGGTTGTTCATCCAATGATTAATGAATATAGCAGAAAATCTTTTCCTATTTTAAAAACGAAATGAAATTTGTGTTTTGGCTGGCATGTCCACATCTAAGTTGAGGGATTCTCGAATAGACCGTTTAAAACATACTTTTTTTAAAAAATTTCACAATAGAACGTAACCATGTTGTGCAATCTGGATTTGAACGATCCGATAACGCAAAATACATTCCAACTATGGTATAATAATAAACGAATTCTATTACAGACGAGATTGATATTGACTGCTTAAACCAATGCCGTCGAACAAGTGATATAAATATTAAATCGATTCCAAAATTAGGAGATAGATGGGATTGAATTAAAAAGACAAAAGCCGAAATACATACAAAGAAAAAGGGGAAAATGTAAATTTGCGCTACTTATCTCTTTTCTACATTTCATAATTATTAAAAAACAGTGTGATTTAAAATGTATGTATTAAATTTCTCCTGCTCTGACAAGATTGATTAAAAAGTCTATCCAAAGTCAAAATCTTGATAAACCCATTAGTAAATAATTACTGTTCGTGTAGTAAAAATTGAAAGTGAATTATATTACTATGACCAGAAAAAGATATCTGTTTCCCTTTAACCAAAAAAATTAATTGCACAAAACTTTCGTTGCCCCTTGCATGTTTTAAAACCATTACCAGTGTTTGTATACAAAAAGAATTACAGATTCTTGCGGTGAAGCAACTTTAGATTGAAAAAAATTATATGGTCATTAGAACCATACAAGTTTTATCTTTAGAAATTGAAAGTGATTAGGTAAGACCTTGCTATTTTTTTTTGCGATAAGCAACTGCCTATTGAAGGAATTAAATGATATTGTTTTTGACAATAAAAAGATATAGGTACATATTTTATATTTTAAATCCAACATAATGCCAAACAAATTCTAGCTTCAATTTTGACCATGATATTTTTTAGAAGGGTAATAGTTTTAATAAATTGAATGCTATAACTAACCTATCTACCACACATTTAAGGTCGCATCACAATGTATGTGCAATGGCCTTTAGTTGAGTTCTGCATTTAAATTATAATGAAAATTATAAGCATCAATGAACAAATAATATACAATAGTTGTTTACCAATAGGAATTAATTTCCGATATGCGGTCTGTTTATACTGTATATTGTTTATGCTTTTCATTAAGGAGAAAATATTCTATAATTCATATGTAATATTATTTACAGTGTCACATCACAGACGATAAAAATAACTGAAAAATTGAATAATATTATTTTCAGTTGTTCACAATGAAAAAATGTACATATTTGGTGGTTACAATGCTGTGCGTGGTAAGCACTACAATGATCTGTACATGTTCGATCCAGAAACGTTTGTTTGGACCAAGGTGAATCCGAAAGGCAGATGGCCTTGTAAAAGAAGGCGGCAGGGATGTGCAAAAGTTGGAGATCGGGTCTACATTTTTGGAGGGACAAGGTAAGAATAGTTCAATAATGATTGGTAATAAGTATTTAAGTTAAAAGTATGGGACGACAATAAAATCCGTTTGGCGTTCGCTCTCTCTATTCGAAACTATAGAAGTTCAGGTCGAAAGCCAAAAAACGTGTTATGCTATATTTCAGACTGTGGACATACAAGAGATATTGGATATGTATGTTTTCTTGTTGTATAATTTCGTCTCTATCATGTTCTCCCATTTTTGGGTGTTAAGTTTTTGTCTAGTTATCTTTTTATCTGTATTTAGTGCTGCATATTTTTCAGGCTCTATGTACATAATCTTGTGATCTGATATTATGTGATCCTACTGTTCCTTTAATTCAATATTGCACCTCAGATTTTTGATTGTATACAGTGTGTCCAAGATAAGAAAAAGATAGCATCAGGATCTGAAGAACGGTTGGAGTTACAATGTTGGTTAGATTAGAAAAAAGTTGCTCAATTTAACGCTGAATAAAATGGAACCTTGACATTTGAAAAATTCCGAACATTTTCCGAGATATCCGGAAAAACCAAAATTTCGCAAAATCAATTTTATTTTTTATTGAGCTTATTTCAGGAGATATTTCAAAATAAATGTAACTTCATCGTTACCACTTTTCCTAATCTACAATAGAGGTACCTAAACAGGGCCGACTTAAGGGGGGGGGCGAGATGGGCGGCCGCCCAGGGCGGCACGATCCAGGGGCGGCAAATTCATACCATACATCGACAAAAAAAATTAATAGAAAATTAACCCAACGACTTAAAAAAAATTAAGAAATATAAATCGAACAGCGAACCGATTATACAGGGTTTTTGGTTGATACATCTATAGAAGATTTCAAGAAGATTTCAATGAGTGATAGTTGGGGTCATTTATTTGTAAGCTGTTTGACCATATTTACCCTCATGCAAAGTTTCGCCGTTTTTTGAGATATCGCCATTTTAGATAATTTGAATCCATGTATTTTAACACATAACTTGGGCTACATATTTTTTGTATCAATCATTCGGATTTTCTTTCCGAGTGCATATCAAGAATTCGGAAAAAAAATTGAGAAAGGTTAAAATGGTTATTCCAAAAAAAAAATACAATATGTTTTAGGAATAATTCAAATATTTCCCAAAATTATCTAAAAATGCTGATATCTCAAAAACGACAAAATTTTGCATAAGGGTAAATATGATCAAACAGCTTCCAAATGACCCCAACTAGTGATAGGAAGTTTTCAATATGTAATCATTAATAACTTCCTATCGATGTACCAAACACTCTGTATTATAGAATAGGTGCATTTCAGCTTCTTATATGATATCCATTTACTACAAAAAACTTCATCTAGAAGAGTTATCGGAATATTGCAAAAATTTATAATATGTATGTTCTCATGTATGACAATTCTTTTGATGTCAATGTGGCATAATTAGCTGATGAACTATCTGTGATAGACGTTACTGGAGCCCAATCAAAATCCGTTTGATGTGTTAAAATTAGCACTCCAACTGGATATTGCACCGAATGTTGTTGTGGCCCTCAGATTCTCAGAATTTTATTATCATTGAACATAACTCTTGCAAGTGTTAAGAAAAGTTTCTCTAAATTAAAATTAATTAAAACGTATTCAAGATCATCTCGGCCAAGAAAAGGTAAGCAGTGAGCATGTTAGCAATGATTACTAATGAGCATGAAATCGATGATAAATTAAAAATTAATCATCTACTTGAAGATTTTGCTGCATTCAACGCTTGAAAATTATCTTAAATAATATACCAATAATTTTATGGAAAATGTACCTACTTACCCTAATGACACAAAAGGTACGATGGACGGTTTTTTTTAAAGTCCGTTTAATGTCGAAACATCCGAGGACTAAAATAGAACGTTGTATAAACGTTTGCACAAAATCATTTTTAAAAACGACGAAAAAAGACGTTCGAAATATATTCACAAAACGTCCATAAGCATAAAGTTTTGGAAGAAAAGTTTTGGAAACTACTGTTTCTGCACGTGGTAATGTCCATGTTCGAGTGTTTTTTAAAAGGTAAAGAAAGGATGTTCTTTAGACGTTTGATTAAGTTGTTTTCAAAACCTCTGTCAGGAATAATTAAAGAACATCAGAATGTTTTCTATGAGTTCGTAATAGCTATTTGCCTAACAAGTGCGGAAAATTAATTTTTCCGCACGCAGCTGCCGTTCACCGAACGACGCGTAGCAGAGTTCGGTGATGCAGCCGAGTGCGGAAAAATATTTTCCGCAAGTGTTAGGTACAATATTTTTCCTACAGGCGAAAAAAAAAATGTAAATTTTTTCTTTTTTTTTTTGACATATCAGTGCGGTAAAATTTTTTCCGCACTGACAGCCGTGCGGAAAAACTTTTTCCGCACTAATATGTCAAAAAAAAAGTTTTACCGCACCGTGCGGGAAAACTCATTTTCCGCACGCATATCAGTGCGGAAAATCGATTTTGCCGCACGGCTGTAGGAAAAAGTATATTTTCATGAAAAGTAATGAGAGACGTTTTATAAAGATTTTAATTAGGTAACGGCCCAATTAAGGACCGATTGAGAAGTGTTTTATCTCTGCAGGACCATCCGTGGACGCGTTTCGCTGTATCACAGCTCATCAGCACGGTTAGGTCCCGCAGAGAGAAAACACAACCCATTTTTGGTTCCATCCCGGAACTGGGTTTGATACAATGGAGACTCTGTCTTCATCTCACTTGTTTTATAAAGGTTTCTGTTGATCGTTTTCGGGAACACCGTTGGAAACATGTATCCCACGTCCACACGTCCGGAAATTAGTTCGAATAAGACGTTTTTAAAAGGTTGTTTGTAACTGTGATATTTGCATTACCTATAAAATAAGTCTATTGGATGGTGTTGGATACTTTGAAGGAAGTCCAGTGAATGTTTATATAGAGATCTTTGAAAAACGTCCTGTTTCGTTTTTAAGCGTTCGTATTAAAGCATTTTTGAAACGCTCATTTTCGACGTCTATATGACGTTTGAAGTGACCTTTGCACCAAATAAAAATGCACGTTTGGATATTCTCAGTTACTTTCACTGACGTTTTTAAAACTTTCTGACGTCCGATAGGATAATTTTTTGAAACGCTTCTGTGCTATTAGGGTATATCTACATAATGTATCTGTTGATTGTCGCCAAGAGCTTGGATTGGCTGACTCTTACTTTGTTTGTTATGTTTCTTGTTTTCTTATGTTAGTTTTTTTTTTTGTGATTACCTAAGTTACATAATATAGTACCTATGTGGTTTTATTGCTATGATGCTATGCCTTACTATTTCGTGTTTGTTTCTACAATTCAAGATCTCTCACATTTTCTCTAAGCAGGCCATGGGATGGGGCGGCAAATTAACTCATTGCCCAGGGCGGCAAAATACCTAGAGCCGGCCCTGTACCTAAATGCGATACGTCATAGGTTCTGGGACATCAAGAGCTCTTAAAATCTGGAATAGAAAATCAAGGGCCATATTTAAAAACATGAAGTTGATGATGGTGGTCATCTTCTAGAGTAGAAAAGTTGTTACGAGGAAGTGACATTTATTTTGAAATATCAGAAAAAAAAAACGATTTTGCAAAATTTCGGTTTTTCCCGGATACATATCTCCGAAAGTGTTCTGAATTTTTCAAATGTCAAAGTACCATTTTGTTGAGCGTTTTGTAATCTAACCAACATTGTAACTCCAACCGTTCTCCAGATCCTGATGCTATCCCATCCTTGTCTTGGACTCACTGTACAGGGTGTTTTCTCATATTTTGACCCCTACCTACAGCTTTAGCTATACAAGGTGACAAGTTACTTCAAATATGAAAGTTGTACGGTTTTATTGGTAGTATATTTTGGCGCTTCTAAAACAAACAATTTCTAATCGCGAAATTATATTGAAAGACCAAATATTTTTTTTTAATGGAACATCCTGTATATTTTTAGCTCTAATGAGAGTCCTTTTTCTCCTGTTCAAAAATATACCATATGTTGGTTCAACTGTTTTTGTGCTATTTAAGTTCAAAATTGCATTAAGTAAGCTTTACCATCGATATAAGGAACCGGGAACAGACCTACTCTTTAGGGTACAGTCGCTGTCACAGATAATCGAGATTCCTACAAAAAATGATTTCTTTGTCGGCGATGCCAGGATAAACAAAAACCGCATCAAAAACTCTACAGTTAAGGGTTGAGAATAAATTTAGTCCAGGAGCATCAATTAAATTCATTTTCCGTATAGTATTATTGCATTTAATATTTGAAATATTTTTTAAGAAAATTGAAAAATAATTTTTAACATTATTTACAACTTAAACCGAATAATTTCAAACCAAGCGGTTCCTGACACGTGCTCCCTGACTAAATGCAGGCCCGCTGATAATATAAACATACTTTTTTGTAGGAATCTCAAATATCTCTGGCGGATACTAGATTGTAAATGCATTTTTAAACCTAAATAGAGTTAAAACAGCTGAACCAAATAACAACATACAAGATGATTGATGGTCGATGGTAAATTTGACTCTTATGGAAAACGGAATGTTGGATCTTTTAAAAATTTGCATGTCCAAGTAATTGCTCCCGATCATTATTCTAAAATAATTCCAACGATGCGACGTTGCCGCTTATACCAAAAAGTAATATAAAGTTAGATATTTTAAATGAAACACTTTGTATATTATTGCATTTTCCGCTCCACTATTACTTTCTGATTATTTTTGTATAATACTCTCCTATATCTATCTCTAGTGATTTCCGACCTATCAATTAATTTCTATATTTTTTCTTCAAAACATAACTCTAGTAAAATTTGTATTACTACACACTGAGATTCGTAGAGGAGATAACTTAGGGAGGTCCTGCATATTACTTTTGAGCAAGAAAATTTGTTCTACATGATACAGGGTTGGTCAAAATTAGTAATGGGCTCTTTCACTAAAATTTAAATACGTAATTTAAGTATAAAATCTCAAAGGAGGGACTATTTTAGGCATATATACCAAAAAAAAAATGTTCTACAAGGTTCAATAAGTTTTTCATAGGCAATCAAAAGTGCCTAAATTCAAACTATTTTAAAACGCGCCGATTTGCCGACGTCACATAAATATTCTTCATTTCGCTTATGTCGTTGCAAGGAGGAAGGGCTCGGCTGTGTTTGCGCTCTGTAAAGATACGTAAAGGTTCGAATGCGCTGTTGTCGGTTGTGACTAAATGTAGTGCAGCGTAAAATAAATAAATAAAACTAAACATAAAAAATTGCATTAAATTGTATTTAAGCATAATTTAAAAAAAAAATGTTATAAAATCTTGAATCTATAACTAATTAATTTAACTACTTTTCATGAGATTTTGCCAACATTTCAGAATTAAATCTATTACAAATTTTCAATGTTGACAATTAGTGGCAACACGGTCAAATTGCGAGCTGCGACGTCATAGAAATAAATTCTGGGTTTTTATTTGGAGGTATTTCTTTGTTTTCTGTTTTCTCAAGAAGGACTTTGAATTTTTCAAAAGTAAAAATACAGAAAATTCTGTTTTTAGTTGCTTTATCCAAATATGCCAATTTCAAAAATTAGTGAAAGAGCCCATTGTGCTTCCAGGTACAAAAAAGATGAAAAGTACACTTTTTTAAATAGGGCACCCTGTATATTAGGAAATATTATAAAAGGTAATAAAAATACCCTACAAATGATGTATTATGTTCCTATACCGAGACCTTGATATTTAGTTTCGGAAATACAAGCAAGTTTCTGTAAGACTTGGATTATTTTGGGATATTTGTCTAATGCGCTTCCGATTGGTAGATTTAATTCGCACTGAGTGTATTTCCATCTCTTTCTCTCAGCCTGTAAAAGAAACAGATAGAAATACATTTTCTTTGCTATCATTCTACCAACCGGAAACGACATTGAATAGCTATGAAATGTCACGATGGAACATACTAGGTATAGTCCGTGTCTATTTTAATCTGATACTCCAAAGGAATTTGAGCTGGTGGCTCCCTACGTTAGAACGCCAATGGTCACCTGACGTCACACCTATTTTTGCCATAATGCTCCAGCCCACAGCCGTCTTTACTTAACAAGCCGTGAACAAGCCCGTCGCGCGGCGTTGCCAGCGTTAACGTGCGGGTCTACGTTGGCGGCCAGATAAAAAATGTGGTTGAACCTAAAAGATGTTGCTCGCGATTTATTCCTCAGTTTTAAGAGTAATTTATGCATCATAATCTTTGTGGTGCAGTGTTTTCCAAGGCATACTAATAAGAATGAATAATTATAGTTAAGTAGACTTATTCTGGATAAGAAAGTTAAATATCCAGTCAAATATTTATACGCATATGCCTAGAAAATATTTTGTAGATTCAAATCCATACAAACCAGAACTCTAGAGACTCATCACACACACAGAAGATGATTTTAACAAATCCCATAGATTTTTTAAAACAAGTCATAAAAAAAACACGGAAAAAACAAGCTTAGATTGAGGTTAAAAACGTTTAGACGCCGGCCAGCAAACGTTAGCAAACTTTAGAAAACAACCTTCTCACCATGAAACAAACCAAACAAAGCGAAACACTTTTCTCTTCTTACTGAGTTAAAATAGTTCCAAATGAACCGGTTTCTCAATAGCGAGTGACCTCCGGGTTGGTTTTAACTCCAGGGTAAGCGTGTCCAGTTGCTATGTTTACCTTGGATTTATGCTTGATATTGCTTAACCCGGGGGTGACCTGCTATTGAGAAACTGGCCCATTATGTAACAAATCTTTAAAAAAACGCCGAGCACTTGTGCATTTCATAACAAAACATATAAACTAGTATCAGGAAGGAATTAGGACACTGGCCACTGTGTCGGCTGGTTTGCGTAGACCCGGAAGCAAATAAGCAGAATGTACCATTACAGGGGCGCCGGGTTTTAGAAAGCCTCGTGGGTGCTGATGCTCATGCATCGACATTTGGGGGAGGGGGGTGAAAAAAAATTCCGGATGCCACGCCCAAAAACGTTTGTATAAGCTATGCTCCGAAAATAACCAAACGTTAACTATTTACTGTGTTCCAACAGTCATGAGAGCAGTTCCAGAACCAATAATTCCCAATTGCCCAAATATTTCTCAATAAATTGAACGTTTAACCTTATTGACAATAATGAATTGATCGACTGGAAATAACCGTTCTAAAACGGTTCTCATGTCTGTTGAAACAGAGCCAAAGTAACCGAATCGGTTGACAGCTGGTTACTGAAAACTCCGGTTACTTGAGGAAATTACAGATAAAACCAACAAAACCGACATCCGATGGCTGGTAACTATTTTGACATTTTATTAACCAGATTTCAGGAAATCGAGTTTCAAAAGTAACTACTTTTCTAGGAGCCAGAGTAATTTGATTACTTTTGAGACCGCGAAACCTGAAACCACAACCATGGTTATATTCGGAACACCGCCTTAGTGTAGCCCCTTGAATAAGGTCTGTTTTTTTTATTAAAGATAATCAATGAAATATAAACTACACGTACCTGGAATGGCCCGCCGATCCATACATTTGCGGCAAATTGAGATGGAGAATGTGGGGTAAACCTATCTCTATTTATCTTATCGGCGAATTATGGAAATCTTTCTTTGTCTAAAAAATAATATATTTGAGGTTAGGAATATACCAAACCCAACAGCAATAAACTGGAGAGAGAAAGGGATCCCCCACTATGTAGCTTTTTTGGACGCACTAAGCGAGATGACAAATGCCATACAAATGCCATATGCGACAATAGTCGGTGCCATTCACAGAACACATATCCTCACGGATAGAAAAAAAAGCTTAATGGAGGGCGGGGCCTAAAAAAAAAGCTTCGGATCGCATCCGCTTGGGGACGCTGGAGTGAAACAGAAGTACAGGTGCGGAATGAACGCCACCAAAAAATATGTCACAGTCACAGTTTACTTTGGCAGTTTACCTGTTACCTATGCTTAAAAAAAATATTTCAAAATAGTTCTGAATGAGAATTCGTCTTGGTGTTAGTGTGCGTTTTAAATCCAGATAAATGTTTCCTAAATTAAAAAAAAAATCAGATTTTATACAAAACACAAGAGGTTTGGCCGTTTTTGCTCTACTCGGAAGAAAAATCCGTCAATATTCAATAATGAGAAAAAAGGTTTGTTTGGACTTTGGAGCTCAAAATCAGTTCTAAATTGGACTGCGCTTGCGCATTTGGTCATATCAAACCTATGTAACAAAATGCGAAAGCATAGTTCAATTCTGAACTGAAGTCCGAACAAATCTAATATTAAAAATATTGACATTGGAAGAACTATTTTGAAAGCTGATTTGATTACAGAAACCTTTATTATAAATAGTTCGGATCGCATCCACCGCGCCGTGACGGCGCATTGTTCCCCAAAATTTTATTAGGCAGTTTGCCTTCTATCTGTAAGGATATGTATTCTGTGGTGCCATTCCAGATACGTGTAGAGTATAGTTCATTGATGATAATTGACCTTTTCAATTTAAAGCCTTTCTCTTTGTCAGACGTCAGAAGAGTATGAAAAGAATGGTTGACAGCCGTTGACAATGGTTTGTTGACAAGTGGAAACTGGAAACTATTATTTCCTCGATTTTTAAAGGTTTTTTCCTAAAAATAATGATTGTGTGTAGTGTGCCTTTTCGTAAAAATAATTCCTATTCACCAGCGGACGTGTCTTTCCATAAGTTTTCATGAGGTGGGCTCGGCTTGCTCATTCCGCGCACTCCGAGTGACTCCATTCGTACTCCAGCCGTTCGGGTTAAGGTTCGGGTATTGCTTTTTACCAGAGATGGGCATCTACGCGTAAACAAAGATTGTCTACGTCTGGTGTAAACAACGCGTAGACAATGTAAACTCTGTAATCTATGTAGACAACGTGTAAAGTATGTAGACAACGCGTGAAGTATACAATTTTTGACAGTTGGCAGGCCTTTAAGGTTATGTGTCTGTTTTTGCTTTGTTTTGTTTTTTGCTTTGTAATGTTAATTAAACTGCAGATAATGTCTAATTTGATACAATATAAATTTAATGCAATGCAAACTTTCAAAAAAATTACTCAAAGGATAACGCACACCTAACATGGAATTTTTGGGCTCTATGGATTTTGCCCATTTTTTGATATGTTGTAGAGGATTTAATTCTGAACAACCTTTAAATGGGACGAAATTTTGTAGGTATTACGGTCTTTGAGATATGAGCGTTGAAAGATGAACTTTTTTGCGACTTTTTGTGTGGAGAGTATACGAGATACTAGGCAAATCCAGTGGGTAATACCTGTCGAGGTGGTAGAAATTTAATTTCTATGCTGCTTGGCAACCCCAGCGGCAGCAAAAGTACTTTTAGTGCCGCTCGTACTTTTGCTGCCGCTCAACCATCCACTTGCCCCCGAGCTTACCCCATTCGTTTGGAGAAAAAATAGCGTGTTGCATACTGCTTCAGCACAAAAAAGTATAGCTTCTACTCCTAATACAACAATATACTATTTTCTCCAAACGCCAAAAAAACATCACTTTGTCAACACCTGTCAAGAGTCAAGATGGTAGAAATTCAATTTCTATGCTGCTAGGCAAATCCAGGAGGTTGACACCTGTCGAGGTGATAGAAATTTAATTTCTATGCTGCTTGGCAACCCCAGCGGCAGCAAAAGTACTTTTGGTGCCAATGGAGCGGCAGTAAAAGTACTTTTAGTGCCGCTTGTACTTTTACTGCCGCTCAACCATGCAGTTACCCCTGAGCTTACCACATTCGTTTAGAGAAAAAATAGCGTGTTGCATACGGAGTAGAAGCACTTTTTTATGCTTCGGCAGTATTGCAAGCCTCACTACGTTCGGCTCGCAAACCTACTGCTTCAGCCAGCACAAAAAAGTAAAACTTCTACTCCTAATACAGCAATATACTATTATTGCTTTTGGGTTTTTGAGGATTGATATGACAACTTCGCCAGAGTTACATTCACGCCGCCATTATGCGATTCGCAAGCGTCGTTTTCATTCGACACGAGGCACTTTGAGGTGTTACTGCAGTTGTGCGTTTGAATAACTTTGGCATTTTTTATTTAATTTCTACAATGACATTTGAAGGTTTTCCGTTAATTTTACCTGATTTTTAATATAGCCATACTTTTATAAAATAAGTAGATGTTTTTTTTATTTTATGATGGTTCTGAAATTACGATCCAATATTGAATAGGATTATTCTCTGGGCTGTTCTAAAAAAAAAATCCATGGAGGTGTAATCCCAAAAAAATTCAAGGTAATGTTAACAATTCACCTCAAACATACAGACATTTATAATCTTCATTGCATGTTTAATAATACCCTTATAATAATTGCAGTGTAGGTATAGGATTTTCATTAGGGCACGTGAAAGGGTTGCTATTCGGTCTCGGGCATAATGCACTACGTTGAAGTGAAGTTTGGCAAAATGTACCTGCGTTTGATCCGACCGAGCTTTGCGGAAGATGCCATGGCAAAATGTACCGCGTTTTAGTCAGTTTTGGCAAAACGTACCAGTGTTTGGTCTCGACCAACCAGAGCAGGGAAAATTACACTATTGACTATATAATGGCACATTCTGCTTATTTGCGACCCGGAACCATTGTTGCGGGTTCTTCTATTTCACGGTTAACAAGCCGGGGACGGCTGATTAAAAATGACGGACAATAATTCAAATCACGTGATTTTCTACAATGGCGAGTGATGGCAAATACTGAAACCATGGTGACCATCGAGGATTGAAAACAAATGCATAATATGGTCCACTTTCCACAATGTGTCATGCGCAAAAATATTGTCATTGTTGTGTTTTTGTCTCTCTCCTACTCAATGATGTTTTAGACAGTTCAATTCAATAACGTCACAAATGCCTTACCATAGGCATCTATGGAAGTAACCATAGGCATCTATGGAAGTGGGTCATCCATTTTACCATGACTATTTCCTTCCTGTCAATTTTGACATTGTAGAAAATCACGTGGTTTGAATTACCTAATATGTTTCATCGTGACATTTCATAGCTATTCAATGGCTTCTTTGGTTGGTAGAATGAGTGCAAAGAAAATGTATTTCTATCTGTTTCTTGAACCGGCTGAGACAAAGAGATAGAAATATACTCAGTGCGAATTAAATCTACCAATCGGAAACGCCGTTAGACAAGTAAGTATCCCAAAATAATCCAATTTTAACAGAAACTTTGCATGTATTTCAGAAACCTCACTATTTAGGTATAGGAACATAATAAAAAAGGGATTTTAATTGCCTTCTATAATATTTCATAATAGTGCTCTATTGAAAAAAGTGAACTTTTCATCTTTTTTGTACCTGGCAGCACAATTACTAATTTTGACCAACCAATCATGTAGAACAAACTTTCTTGCTCAAAAGTAATATGCCGGATCTCCCTAAGGCCCGTATTCATAGTCGATGCTCAAGGTTGAGTCTTGGCTCAAGTACGACTTGACGCCATATTTGCGTTTCCAAACAACACTGACCGATGCTCACAACTGACAAAATCGGAGCTTGAGCCAAGCACCCGTCTATGAATACCGGGCTAAGTTTTCTCCAAAATTTGAACTTTCCCCGAATCTCAGTGACGTAGTAATACAAATTTAACTACATAAAAAATGCCGCTAATGCCGCTTATTGGTCGCTATTGTAAAACTGATGTCAACCTGCAGAAACACCTCATTTTGCGACCAATCAGGGTCAAGCGTTATTGTTTATGTTTCAAAGTTTTCAATGTCAAAATCTATCTGGGGAAAAAATAAAGTGTAGAGCTATGTTTTGAAGGAAAAATAAAGAAATTAATTAATGAGTCAAAAATCAATAGAGATAGGTATAGGACAGTATTATACAAAAATAAATAATCAGAAAGTAATAGGGGTCTCATTTAAAATATCAAACTTTATATGTAATACTTTTTAGTATAAGCGGCAACGTTGCATCGTTGAAATTATTTTAGAATGATAGATCAAGAGCAATTAAAGTTCGTTTTTTTTTTTAAAGATAATTCCCCAAGTCAAAAATTTAGTAACTTTGTTGGCAACACAAGCCTTTTCTACATAAAAAATTTGAAAGCATTGACACTTTTACATTATATTGCCAACATAATGTCATTTTGACTTTTATCTTTAAAAAAAAAACAGATTTTACTTGGGCATGCAAATTTTCAAAAACATCCAACATTCCGTTTTCCATAAGCGTCTAACCTACCATCAACCATCAATCACCCTGTACAATATGGTAAATTTGGGAACAGGAGATAAAGGACTTTCATTAAAGCTAAAAATATAAAGGGTGTTCCATAAAAAAAAAAGTGATATACATCGATTAAAGGCGATTAACCAGTCGGTCATAGTTGACAGATAATCAATGAAGCAAACGTCATTTGTCAACCAATCGGTTATAAATGACGTTAAATGCATCGTTTATCTGTCAATAGAACCGACTGGTTAATCGCCTTTAATCGACATCTTTTATCATAAATTTGCGATTCGAATTTGTTTGTTTCAGAAGCGCCAAAGTATACTACCGATAAAACCGTACAACTTTCATGTTTAAAGTTTTTTCCACCTCGTATAGCTAAGGCTCTAATGTCTGCCCAGCAAGTCTGTGTCTACGGGGCAACGGTAAGGGGAATGCAGTTGTAAAAAAAAATGGCTGATTTCATTCATAAAATACCCAGCTGCGTACGGAACTTTTTGGTCACAGGGTTGCCAGATGGTTATAACTAATTTCCCCCAAAGGATTTCAAAAATACCCCAAAAATCACTGTTTGTCAACTAAAATCCCCCAAATAAATATAGATTTATTCTCGACTTATACGACAAATTCGTTGAATATTTTAAAATAAAACTCATACCCTTACCACATTTTCATTTGTTTATTTTTTTCCAATCCCAAAAATAAAATGACAATTGACAAATCACAAATAAAAAATAATCTCAATTTATAAAAATAGTAGTACTTACTTAATAACATAAGATAACAAATAAGACATAACTTAAAATTTAGCTTCATAATTTCAAATAAAACAAAAGCAAATCGTTCAAACTAAAAAAAACCCTTAGTTGTCAATTTCTGCGAGCACATCTAATGCGTTGTTATTTTCTACACTCATCTGGTACATGTTCGAGTTAAACTTTTCCAACATTTTCTCGGTTGGCTGAAAACTAACGCAACCAATATCCATAAGGTAGAATCGCACTCGCAATATAGCATCTGTGCTATGAATTGTCAATCGATTTCGTATTTTATCTTTGATTAAATTAACAAGAGAAAAAGCTCTTTCCACTGTGGCATTTGAAAAAGGGAGAGACAAAAGCCCAATAGCTAAGTTTGATATATTGGCAAATCGTGCTTCCCCTAGTGCATTTTTATTTTGTGCTACCTCCATCCAAAAAGATTCAGGATCCTCTGTTTTGGACCATTCCATTCTATGCAAGGCATTCCATTGGCTAACCGTTTTATCCACATCTCCACATATATTTTTAAAACTACTAGCTAGTGATGTGACATCTGGCCTTCTCATTTGCGCTGTAGCATTCTCAGGGGATAAAAAATTAATTTTTTGTAGTATGTCAATATTTGCTGGAAGTCTACGTTGGATTTGTTTGCACAGCTCAATTAAAAATTCTTTGCACCTTTCTCGGATGTTGGTTAGTTCGGCCTTATCTGCGCCCACACAAGCTTCATTAAAAGCATCAGTGGCGGCTCGTGACAATCCAAACTGGTGAGGCCCAAAGCCCACCGCATTTCTGAGCTAACCCAAACAAACCCTTAACAAAATTTCTGAGTGCCACGCCTATTGATCCAAAAATTCATTAAAAAAACACACTTTCAGGTCATTGAGAGAAGGAAGTTTCTAGCAAAGACAAAGCAATATCGTGAGAGGAATTCATTTTACACTCCTAGAATACCCAATTATAATAAATTAAAATTAAATTATAATTGGCACCTCCATCCAGCAATACAACAATATCAATTATTAATAACAGTATTTTAACCGGCAACAGACACAAATAAAAGGTACGCGCCAATTAAATCACGCACTGGCATTTGCTACTTGTCGCAACAGCAAGAGATGCAAGGTTTTTCCTTTAGTAGGCCCAAAATTGTGCGCCTCAATGCCTACAAAAATTCGCTATCGTCTCGCCTACAGTTGGAGGGTTGTGGTGGGGAGTAGCACGGCATCGCATCGGTGTTCTGTGACGCACATGAGGCAAAATTTTTTGGGATTGCTATTTTATTTTTACGCTGTCCGCCAACGATTTGAGCGCCTATAAGGATAAATAGGCAGAATCGCGCACTAAATTCAAGAGATAGTATTAAACTTTGTTGAAAATTTGATGTTTTGATACTTTTAATGGTTGAAAATAGTTGAAAAACGTTAAATATTTAATATATATTATTTCAAAATTTTACAGCATTATTGTGATCTTCACATGTGAGGCCCGGCCTCAGTTGCTTCATACGACGAGCCGCCACTGAAAAGCATAACCAAAATTTAGGAAATCCCCACTCATCACAAAGTCACTGAAATTGAGCGACATCATTTCTTTGTCCAAAATTTTTTCCAGGCGCATCGGAGGTATAAGAATAGACAAATAGTTTTTCAATAGACTTAACAAGTCTTCCATAAGCTTCAGGGAATTAGCTTTTTCACTTTGAAATGCTGTATTCACTATTATTAGATCATTCAGAAGTTTTCTTAAAAAAACCATATATAAATAATTTCTCTTATCTGCAAACATTTCATACAGTTGTTGTGCTGTGTAGCATCGTTCACTTTCTTTAACCATTTGAAAATGTAGTTTTAAAATATCCCATTGATCAATAATTTTATTTATTGCGTTGCACCTCGCTAACCATCTTGTACCACTTAGTTTGTCTATTTTTGTTGGCATCTTTTCATTCATTATTTTAAATAAATTTTTATATGCAATTTGGCGTTTAGAACTAAGACTGAACCAGTTGTGTGACTCTTTAATTAGAAAATCCAAATGCTTAGGTAATAATTTAAAAGCATGTTCAGCAGCTAAATGAAGAGAATGGCAAACACACTTGACAGTTATCAATTCCTGATTAGCTGTAGCTTTTAATATACTTGAAACTGAGTTGTTTTGCCCTACCATGACATTGGCTCCATCAACTCCTATTCCTATCAAGTTTTCTACTCGTAAATTATCTTGAGTCAATTGAGTTTGAAGAACTCCTACTAACGTTGCAGCATCTCCAGCTTCAATTTCTATCAATCTGTAAAATGTCAGTTTTATCTTTTGACTAGATTGGCTGAAGAATTTGATCATCAAACACATCATTTTTGTACAATCAATAGCTGTACTTTCATCAATTATTAAGGAATATTTTTCATTTCCAATATCAGCAATAAGGTCTTCTAGTAGACACGGTGCAATAACATTTAAAATTAGAGCAGTGCATTTAGTCCTATGAATTTTTACACCATTAAGTATTTCTGATTTTGTATCCAACTTATTAATTAGAATGCTTAAATGATCTGCTGTTTTCGTTGAACAATGCTCTGCAATAAATGCAGCTATATTGAGTTCTGCAATTTTCCTTTCCCTAGATATAGTTTGCTTTACAAAGTCAGTAATTTTTTTACTGGGGCGGGCATTACAACGTTTTTCAGATTCTTTATGTTTTTTTGATCTATTGTGATTTAACAGATCTTTTTTATGTGCTATTAGGGAACAGTTACAAAGTTTGCAACGAGCTCGCTTTTCATCATCAAGATCTTTTTCTATCCAATCTAATAAAATAAAAACCAATTCGATTCGTTTGCAAAAAAAATCATAACCCAAGACATACCTTTAAGTTCAGCATCTTTTTCCCAAGCAGTTCTATATTTATGAGCATATGATGCCATTTCAATAATAACTAAGCAGCCTTACTTTAGCCTCTTTCTTTTACTGTAATAATATTAAGCTGTATTAAAATTTACAATAGGTACAGCAACTTAGAGCACTACGCACTATAACCGCAAAAAAATGCAAAACGCAAAATAAAAAATAAACAATGCAAGCAACGTCGGTCGTTGGGGATTCCCCCGATCCGATTGAGCGTTTGCGTTCATCCCGAGAAGAAGCAAGGGTTTTTATTGGTACTTGATTGAAAAAATAGATGGCGCAGTTTGTTTTAATACATTTTTTTACTTTAGTTTTATTCATTGAAAAATACCCGATTTCCCCCAATAGCGAAAATTCTCACCCCCAAAAAATCCCCCAGAAAAAACTATCCCCCAGATTTTCCCCCATCTACTTGAAAATCCCCCAAATTTGGGGGGAAATCCCCCAATCTGGTAACACTGTTTTTGGAAGTGTTATCGTATTGCAACTCGTACACGAAAATCAGCAATGACCAAATCTCCGCCACTGGATATTTCAATATAAATCGATATTCCGAGATGGGAGGATAAAATGATGTGAGCCCTGGCCAATAGCGAGACGTAAGGTGACGTTAGTTTATTGACAACCGTATGGTTCCTCATGACAACGGCGATCCTGCCAAAAACTCCACCAATCAGGTTCATCCAGGACGGATGCTTGCCAAATTGTCAAAAGCTGATGGTATCTTTAGAAAATGTTTATTTTTTACAATAGACCAAACTGAAGAAATCAGGATTTAAATAAGGATAGATCTAACAACCACGTTAAAATATTTAGCGTTTTATTATTGTTATCAATATTTTGTTATTAAAAAATGGATTTTCAAATTAACTATACTTCATGCCTAGTAATTTCGCTTTTTTATAATTAAACGTGGCAACATGGCACATTTACGTCAGAATTCCTTCCGTAGACTCAGATCCACTGGGCAAACAATAGGTAGGGGTCAAAATATGAGGAAATACCCTGTACATAATGATGATCTAATATTCAAGCTGCATGAAGTTTTGCTGTGCCTTGTGGCCTTTTCAATGTCTCAACTATTTTGAACTTCATATCATAATCATTAATTTCCATGAGGTTCTTGTTTCTTTTATAGTTTTTTTTTTTCAAGCAGGTTTAAATTCATTTCTTTGATGATTACTGATTGGCTTTCTGGATTCTGAATATTAACTCATTTAGAAACGTTGTACTATTGCTCTTGGGCGCTCTGTATATTATACAGCTTATTGGTGTTAAACTTTATTTATTTATGTGGATAGTCCCAATATTGCAGTAATTTCCAGTGAACTTGACATCTTAAGGGCTAAACGCTAAACTGTCTGTTGGTGTTTTCGCTTTGGTTTTTTTATGGATTTTATTAACTTTCTCACTCTAGCACATATAAGGTCTGTTCTCACAGAAATCACAAACCAGTCAGAGCCAATTTCATTGGTTGAAAATAGTCAAAAAACTGGTTGTTGGCGATTTGCACTAATAAAAAACGCTCGACTGGCTTGTGATTTCTGTGATAACAGAGCTATAGGTACTCTAGCCCATCCAGGACAAACAAACAGTTTTAATATCAGAAGCCAACTTTTGCAAATATTAACCATATTTCTGATAAAAAATTTCTTATTTGTTTAGCATTCCCTTGTAATAATAACGTGTCTTCAAAAATTATCAATTCTAATAATAATATGTCGTTATTTTTGAAACCTATTGGAAAAAACAATCAATCACTCAGTGAAAATCATGGCCAATAACTAATGAAACGTTTCCATTTGCCTACCTAAAAAAAAAATTCCACACGGTCAAGCATAAAAACAAAATTATATTACAACAATCTATAGTACGACTGTATAAATTTCACATATTGATTTGGTTTTAATCAATGGTATTAGTCATGGCAGTCAATTAAAAATTGCTCTAATATGCCACCAGACTAGTTTTTGGTAGTAAATTGCTTCAGATAATTAAAGGACAGGTTTTTTAAAATTTTATAATAGATTATTTGATTAAGCAATTTATTAATCTAATGCTAGAAAAATAGGTTTGATGATTGATAAAACAAAAATTCTTCTTTTGCAGTCCTTTAACTAATAAAACTCCAGATGAACAAGAAGAAGTAGGCCTAGATGGACTAGTCGATCATAGTGACATGTACATCCTAGATCTCAACCCTTCCTTGAAGACACTTTCTATGGTTGCAGTGCGAAATTACAATTTAGATGATACAGTTTTACCCCAAAGTTTAAGGTAAATTTAAGATAAAATTGGGTCTTTTTCTAAATTTTGATGTTTTCAGGAGTGAGCTATCCAATATGTACATACCCAATAAAATAACTATGAGCAGGCCAAACCATTCAGCAGGTTAAATACATCACCGAATATTAGTCGTGTAGATTTTTTGTACATAAAATTATAAGTACCAAGTTTCAAAGCGTATTGTTATACCTAGAAGAGCCGTTGTACGAATTGGTAGAACTTTAGTTTTTTAGACAGCAATAAAAAAAAGATTTCTGGAAAAAATAAGACGATCAACAGTAACTAAGAAGATTGGATAGTTTTGATTCAAGTTTTTTTTTCAAATTTTTATGAAGAATAATTGTGCGTTTGCTGGTTTTAGAGAGTTTCTGTCAAAAGCTTAGTCCTAATTTTTGGGATAAATTCCTCAAAAACTCGGTAGAGTAAAACTAAAATGGCCTAGATGCTTTACATGTATTTTTGTTATACAGGATAATACAATAAAAAGTGGGCACTCAGCTGTATGCTTTTCGGGTGTTGTGAACGCATCAATTTTGTTCTAAGGAAATGGACATGTGATGTAGGAGAAAAATTAAAGAGATCATTTCATTTCCGGTTGAAAATTATTACATTCTATCACATACTAGAGGGGATAAAATTCACCCTTTCAATTTGAAACTTTAAAGGGGGTGTGACCCAAAAATAAAAGTTTTAGAAAACCACACACACAACAAATTGTTCAACCGCACTAGGCTACGGGCAACCGTTGCGAAGATACGGTGGTATAAAGTTCCCACTGCTATGCTAGCGCTGTGACGTCACGTGCACAAACTGAGTCCGCCTTCCGGCGCTTCGCGCGCGTTTGCTCATGGTTGCTGCATATATTAGCTCTGTTCCAACCGACATGAGAACCGTTCCAGAACCAGTACTTTCCAGTTGTCCACCTATTTTTCAATAAGCTAAATGTTTATCCTACTTGATAAATGAATTGCTCGACTGGAAATTACCGTTCTAAAACGGTTCTCATGTCGGTTGGAACAGAGCTATTAGAGACTATATTGTATTGTTTTTGCGATCTCATCCCTATCAATGCGTCGTATTCATGACGTCACGCGATGAATAGACAAAGCTTTATTCAGGCGTATTATTTTGAGTAGTGATGCGAGATTTTCACAAGCGTTCTTAGAATTTTTTTTCTTTATTTTCTGAATACAAGTTGTATTTTAAGTTTACACCCCCTTTAATAGGTATTGAGGTACATAATTTTTAAAGTTGAAAAATTCTCATTATGTATAATGATACCATTTTTGTTTTTAATAAACGTATAACAACCTAATAATCCGAAAGAGCTGAAACTGAATTTCTGAAAATTATCCCTCAGCTGGCAGCCACTGCATCATATTGTATAGTGCGAAAGTAAAGCGTACTGGGTGACCACGAGATTACTTACCAAGCTTAGACATGAAAATCGATTTTAAATTTTGGGGATGTATAGCAATTGGATGTAATCATATCAATGCAGAATTTCAGCATAAAAACAATTGACAGTCGCTTCCCGTTTGACAGGAAGTGCCATCAACTTGTTTATTTAAATTGGACCAAGCCTTTTATTATTACATCACACCAAATATTTTAAAAACAGTACACTTAAAGCCCGGGACACATCTATCATGCATTCTTCCGATCCGACTCCGATCATTTAATCAGGGTCCCTATTCTTGGAACAGGAAGCAGCGTTCCCAGGAGAACGAGTGTTCCGCTGCTCCCCTGTTCCAAGAATAAGGACCTTGATTGTATGATCGGAGTCGGATCGGAAGAATGCATGATAGATGTGTCCCTGGCTTTAGGCATGGGAATACAACGTGCGTTTTTATTCTCACCGATGTGCTCATCGATTTAGCGAAAATGTCAATTGACTGTTTTTATTCTCATCAGTAAAACATCGATGGATTTCATCGGTCTGTTTTTATTCTCATCTTACACTTATCGGTGAAAGTACGATTAGCCATCGAATTCATCGAGGTTCATTTCCGATGAACTGATGAATTTTAACGTGAAATCTAACCTCAAAATTATGTTGACGGTTGTTGATGGCCGACTGGCATCGTTTTGTTTTGCATTTATATTTATTATGTGAAGATTTGCGAAGACCTTAACAAAAAAAAAAGGAAAAGGGGCATGTTAAAGTGATCTGAGAGTGTGAAAACCATACCAAACCTAAGAGCTTTGAGCATAAGAGCGCCAAATTACCTAACTTTGTGACAAGTGAGAAATATATCTGAAATTTCAAATCAAACTGATTTGTGAGTTCTTAAAGCTCAGCTAACTGTCTCGGAGATAATTTTATTTCTAATATCTTACCTCCACTACAGTCCTGATAAGTCTAAAATGAGACTTAACATCTAAATCACAATGCAAAGGAACTACAGAAGAAATATATTATTATGTTGTGAATTGTAAAGAAATATAATTTTGTATTTTTTTATGTTTTCTACAATTCAAGTAAAACTAATTCCTATTTCATCTGAAGAACTTCTAAACTCATCATTTGATGATGATGTAGAGCTCACAATTCTTCTTAATTAACACTAGACTTCCAATCATTGTATGGTTATGGTTTGCCAAATGATGTTTGCCAAATCAAACAAACAACACAAACCAATGTCAAGAGTATCAATTCAAGTCTCAGAATCCATCGAAGTGTTTTTTAGTTGATTCATTTCATCAACAAAATTGCGATGTATTTTGATGACGTACTGCTCATCGGCGCTCATCGGTGATGGAATTCATCAGGAAAACCCGATGAGAATAAAAACGCACGTACAGCTTGGTAAGTAAAGTAATCTCATGGTCACCTGTTATAGGTACAGGGTGTCCGGAATTCGAGGGCCAACATGGGGATATCGGTAACCTAGATACGAGGGTGGTTAAATTAAACAAAAGTTGCGCATTTATGTGCCCAACAAATTTGTTTGTTGTTTTCGAGATTTTTTGAAAAAACTAAAATTTTGATTTTTCGTTTTTATTTTAATTTACCCCATGTAAAGAGCTACAAAGAAAAAAAAGCACTGAGACTATTTTTTGTGTCCTATTAAATGGTGCTACTCGTATCACAGTTACGGATATCCCCATGTTGGCACTTGAATTTGAGACACCCTGTACATAATCCAGCACATCACACAATACATAACCACTTGGTGTATAAATAACTAGTAGATGCCACGAAACGTTTAAAGTGAGATTTTTGCAGGTAAAACTATCACTTTAAACGTTGATTATCGTTAAATCCCCTAAAAATGGTCGGTGCAATTTGCCATAAATTATGATGTATGTACCTAATCACTTATCCATTGAAATTTAAAATTTAAATAGTAAATTTCAAATTCTTTAGAGGTTCCATATGTTGTATGTACACAAGAAAAATCACTCCTATTATCTGAATTTTCCTAAAGGGACATAATCTGCTCATGTATTAATTCATTGAAGTTAAGAAATTTGGATGTTTAAAGTTGCTGCTTCTATTATAATAATATGTATGTGATTACTTGTTGAGGATTTGAGGATACGTTGTGAAACTTGGTCTAAGCAACCAAAAATTGTTTGTGATTCCAGTTTTGTAATTATAGTAAATATGTTTAAGTTTAGCTAATTGTTCAATATAGCTTATTCGGATTTATGATTTATGTTGCAAGTATTCACATATTATAAGGCTTAAAACCTTATCACCTTATTGTGCTATAGAAGATATTTTATTTAATTTCATACCATATTGTTTTTCCTCATTGAAAGCTATTTTTTTTTCAGATGCCAGTCATTCTGCCTCCTCTGTGCAATTTGGGTTTTACTTTATTCTCATTTTTAAATTGTGCGAAAAATCTTGTGATTCACTTGTACCTGTAATGTATGATAAATATTCACTGGAATTGTCCAACAAAGCCTTATGGTATGAAAAAACTTGTAACAATGGTCAACTGCAGACAAATGTGAATTCATATTTAGTGCAAAAACGAGGCAAAAGTCTTTATCTGCTTATATAGGGTGTCCCAGATAAAAGTAACTACATGGGGATTTTGGAAACGTTAAGAGATACAATTCTGGTTAAATGAGAAAAAAGTTGCGCTATTCCGAGCCCAATCAGATGCTTTATCTCAGCAGTCATATTTAAATTAATTTGCTTACAAAATGGCGACGATATTTCAATTTTTTGAAAGACACAATTTTAAGTTTTTGTTCGATATTTTGAAAACCCCTGTAGATATTTTCAATTTCGATGCAGCATCTGATTGAGCTTGGAATAGCGCAACTTTGTCCCATTTAGCCAAAATTGTATCTCTTACCGTTTCCGAAATCCCCATGTAGTACTTTTATGTAGGATGTATTATTACAGTGACTAGGGTTGAGATTAAAAAGCTTCTGAACTTATTTTTATCCACATTTTCCACTTAGAATATTGAATTGCGAGTACCTAATTGTTTTGATTGTGACCTAAATTTGTTTTAAATTGTTTTTTTGTTTTTAATAATAATATGATGGGATGTAAAAAGCTTTCAGATCCCAAGACTAGTTGCTTTAATAATAAAAAAAAGACCCCAATTTTTGCCAGAAACTTGTTATTGTAGAGAACTAACAGAAATGTGAACTTTCTTTTTTGGTTCAGAAAAATAATTTTGTTAATATGTATTACCATTTGAAGAAATGCCTTCATTTTAATAGTTTCGAGTAGCTTCTAGACAAAACTCGTTTCTAATTGCCTCAATTTCGGAATAAAAATACGTAATCTAGATGCTAGTGATCATTGTTTGTGTAAATAATATTATATTTTTAATAAATTTACTTATATTCACAGTTAAACAAGGTGGTTTATTATGCACATTTCTATTTATACGGTGAGCTCAAATGAAATTGTTAGGAAAATAACTATCTCCGCACTGAGTGCGGACGAGGTCCTCAAACAACCCCTTTGCGCACCCCTGTTTATGCGGCAGGGTTGGACAAGGACGACAAGGTATATACGCATATTCCGATACTCCACACTGTTCCCTACGCGAACATGTATTTTTTTATTAAAAACATCATGGAAGTACTGTTACGTTTTTTTGATTGGCGGCTCTCAGTGTCGACACATAATTCGATAGGAGTAGGAAAAACGCGGTCGTCTCCCAAACTAAACGGTATTTGGTTTGCATTGGCATGGCATCTTTTATTCCCAAGACATGCATAGGTACCTTTGTACAACTGCCAATGGGTTTTGCCCTGTCTGCTGTTTTACTTTTGGCCAACCATTGCAGAATATGTGACCAGGGCTGGGACTCTGTAGCGAATAGAGATATTTTCTCTATCTCTATTGTCATTAAATCTATGCTATTGTCTATTAACGTCCCCTATCTAGTGATTTCGAAAAGAGAGAAGAAGACAGCAAGTGGCATAGCGATAGGGATAATGACCTCTATCTGTTACAGATTATCAGCCGGGTCTTATGAATTAAGCATCATAAATAGCCAATAATTTTTGGTTTCAGGCCTCATGTTTTACTGAATAGTCTCCGGCATTTCCAGGCTGTTGCTGGATCATTTACTTTTTAATGTAAATTCCAGGTTAGAGGTTTGAGGTGCACTGAGAAATTTTTTTCAGTGTCATAGCTAATTTTTCTGCTGCCGTAGCCAAAAATTTTGGCTACATAGGGGACAGCCAAGATCTTTACTACCGCCGAGAAGATAACTTTACTGGCACCGTTTATTTGCGGTAGCAAAGTGACTTTATAAAGAATTTACTCACAGTTTCTATAAGGTCACTTTGCTGGCATAGAAAAGCTACTTTGCTGTCGTAGGAAAGTAACTATGCTGTCCTAGAAAAGAGGTTATATACCGTCAAAAACATCCTTTTTTGCTATTGAAAAGTAGATTGCTAAGACAGAAAAGATATTTGTTGTTGTTATTAGAAATGCTTCCTGAAATAGGAAAGTGTTTGTCTCAGAACAAAAAATTTCTTGCCGAATCAGCCAAGTGTTTTATTAGCCATGGGAAGTTATTTGTCTCACCAATAGCAAAAATATTTTGCTGGAAATCTTTGGAAATATGTAGTAGCGCGTCCATCATAACAAAACCAGGAGATAAACAAACTCTATTTAAACCCCTAAACTTTCATTACCTGATCTGAAACACGCACGTACAATTAATGAAAAGTTTGGCGCTAGAGTTGTTTCTGCTAGTTTTGATGGATGCGCTGGCACCATTTCCAAAAAGATTCCCAGCGACCGACACTCGACTTGACTCGACAGCATCCACGATCCACACCGTACGGCGTTAGCTACTAAACTAAAATGGAAGAAAATGAACACGAAACATATTTTATCGGTTATTTTTGGACCCGAAGAAATCACGGAAATGTCCGAACGGTATTTTTAGTTAAGTAATTTGGCTAGGGTAGCAAAAAACATTACTGTAACAATAACAAAAATTACAGGATTTTTTTTTTGCTGCAACAGTAAAGTATCTATCTATCTTAGAAAAGTTCTATTTCGGAGAAGCAGAAATATTTTCATAAAATTTTAACTTTGCTATAACAGCAAAGTTTGGTTTTGGAATAAGAAATATCTTTGCAGTTTCAATAAAGTAGTTTCAGCAAAGTGGTCTTTTCTGTAGAAGCAAAATAACATTGCTACCTCTAAAACATTTTCCACTGTAACAGCCAAAAAAAACCAGCAAAGAATTTTCTCCTGGGAATTTTCTCAGTGTGAGTTTTTGATCTAGGGCAGGGCAACGCCTAAATATTTAACTTCACTTGAAAAGCCTATCTGTATTCCGTCCAGTGTTGGTGCTATTAAGTTGAGCTTCATTTTTCTTCTGAATGGTAGAATTATCAAATTACCATGCTAGGATTCACCTCTTATTGATTTTCGATTTTCCTATCCTTTAGCATGATTTTAATCCATGCGATTTTAGTGTCCTCAAAGCTTTTGTTTTTTGCCGCCTTTCTTATGGATTCATGGGAGGTGCGAACGGTTTTCTGTATTTGGAGTGTGCCTTTCAATCCTATCTTATTGAAAATAGTGTGTAGGCTGTCTTCTTTGATTTGCCTGCTTGCTTGAGAAACATATTGGTTTCTTTGTAGCGATTTATCGGTCACGAATTCGCTTCTTAAGTGTACTATGTACAGGGACTTTTTTTATACTCCCACCCCCCTTAATGTTTTTGTGCCACTGTGTAAAAAAAAATGTAAATAGGAAAGGTGTAGTGCTTGAAGAATAGTTCTCAGAAAACATAGTTTCGTTCATACAGAGTGTTGCGGAAAGTTTGAAAAATAAAAAAATATATTTTTTAAAATTGGACACCATGTATATTATTGCATATTCGAATTCTACGTAAAATTCTGAGCAGATTTCATGTGATATACCCTATAAAGTGCGTTTTTTTTCTTTAAGATAAAAGTCAAACTGACATTAGGTTGGCAATACAATGTAAAATTGTCAATGCTTTCAAATTTTTCATGTAGAAAAGGCTTGTGTTGCCAGCATAGTTACTAAATTTTTGACGGGGAATTATCAATAGTAATATAACTAGTGCAATGGAAATTATTGATAATTTTTGGTAAATTTGCCCGAATGCATTTTTAGTTGAATGCCTTTCTCAGTTAAAAACGCATGAGTGCAAGTTTGTCGAAAATTATAAATATATTTCCATTGCACGAGTTGTATTTAATGAGAGAATTTCATAAATCAAAAATTTAATTTTTTTGTCAAAAAATGTTAAAACACCAGTTTTTGCACCAGTTAGTATGCAATTATCTGATAATTTGCACTAGTGCAAATTATCGCGTAATTACAATCTGATAGGTTCAAATCAACAATCAAAACATGTCAATCTATTGTTGGAATACCAGTTTTGACAGATATATGAAATTCTCTTTAAAAAAAAACAGATTTTACCTAAATACCTAATTTCAACTGTTTTGGAAATATTGACAGATGAAATTTGACTTTTTTGTAACTTTGACAGGCTATAAAACCTAAACGGTTAATTTTACAGCAAAACTGATTTTACATTCTCATCTTTATAGTTTCATAAGCTGACCTTTGACACCAACGTTGAGTTTAACCGGAGATTAAATTCAACTGGAATTTTCAATCATGGATTATTTCAATTCAAAGTTGGTGACAAATGTTGGGGTGATTTATCAATTTTTCAATTTTTCTGAGTGCCCTTTTTCATTGATTTCGGCTTCAAATCTGAGAATAATTTTGTGTATGGAGTTTGGGGTATGTTGATTGACCATTAGGATACAAAATCTTGACAAAAAAATATTTGAAATTTCATTGTTTTAGTAAGGTGATTTTTTTGGAAAAGTTTGAAAGGTCATAACTTTTTTTCTATTATAGATAGAAAGCTGAATCTTTCACTGAATTTTATCCCTTTCAAGAGACTACAATCCCTGAAACAGTTCATTTGCACTTATAGTTCCTGAGATAAAATCGTGTTAAGCAATTTGGGGTGATTTATCAATTTTTCAATTTTTCTGAGTGCCTTTTTTCATAGATTTCGGCTCCAAAAAATAACTCAATCCCTTTGAGTTTTTAGTATTTTTTACATTGAATCATCAGGAAAAAGTCCTCAAAATTTCAACTCTCCGCTCACTTTAGTTTCTGAGTGAAAAAATTGTTTGTAGAGTATTACTTTACAAAACATCATTATTTTAAAAAAGTCATGGGGTTTGAACTCAAAGGGATTGAGTTATTATTAATGGAGTCATGACTTTTTAAAAATAATGATGTTTTGTAAAGTAATACGTACTCTACAAACAATGTTTTTACTCAAAAAACTGAAGTGAGTGTAGAGTTGAAATTTCGAGGACTTTTTCCTAAAGGCTCAATGTAAAAAATACTAAAAACTCAAAGTGAATAAGTTATTATTAATGGAGTTATGACTTTTTTATAATAATCATGTTTTGTAAAATAATACTCTAAAAACAATTTTTTCACTCAAAAATTGAAGTGAGTGGATGAGTTCAAATTTTGAGGACTTTTTCATAAAGGCTGAATGTAAAAAATACTGAAAACTCAAAGGGATTGAGTTATTGAGGCTCTTTTTATGTAGGGTGGCCAAATTTCTTGTAACAAAAAGCTGCATATAACCAATAAACGATAAGGTTTTTTTTCTGCAGAAATCACAAACCAGTCAGAGTAAATTTCATTGATTGAAACTAGTTTTCTGACTGTATTCAACCAATGAAATTTGTTCTGACTGGTTTGTGATTTCGGCAGAAACAGACCTAAATATATCTACTATAGCCCAAATTAAGTCTAGCTTTTTCATAAATAAATATTCTTTTTAAAGAAGCCAATTCTACAGTAGGTAACAGAAGACAAAATTCCTTAACAGTAAATATTTTTCCCAGGCCATAAATCGCATGTAAACTCGAAGGGTGACCAATAGAAAGGAATGCGGCCATCCCTTCTCCAAGGAAGGTTTAAGTTGTAGACAACTTGAATTTGCAAGTTGGAACCAAGAAAGATAATTTTGTATGCTTCCAATATATTTTGATATATTCCCTGAGAAGTTTGGGTGGTCAGGGCTGTACTAAGCAGTACCTACCAGTACTATTATTATTAAAATGTTTTCGGGGATAATACCACGAGAGCTTCAAAATTATCTGGTTCATTTTAAAGCTCAAGTGGTATTTAGAGGATTATTTCACGTATGAGAATGCAAAAAATATAGAAATAAATATGTATTAAACGATTTGAACATCTTAACAATCAATACAAATAAATGGTTGCTATCAGGAACCGTTTGTTTGTATCAAAAATTAGCATGACAACCATGTATACTATAACATGGGAGAATTATCGCTGTAATTATCTCTAGTTAATCAAATGGAAAAGAGAATTTTCGCTGTAATTCTGAAAATCGTCACTTGTCTTATGCGGGATTTCTAACACACACATGAGTGGAATAATCATTAAAGTTATTGCAATTTTAATTGGAATCTTTAAGCCTGTTCTCACAAAAATCACAAACCAGTCAAGCAAGGGCGTTTTTTGATTGGTGCAAACCAGTTTTCAACTAATGGAAGGTTTGTGATCTTTGTAAGAACAGACTTTTTGGGTTTTTGTGACTGATTTCCAGTAAAAAGGAAGTTCGTTCCAGTAATATTTTGAGGCATTAAAGGGCTTTTCTGTTGTAAAAGATGTCCATAGGATCGTTCCTGCCTAGGGATTGTAAATTTGTGTCAAAAATCTTTCAAATCTAAGATTTAAAATTCTTCAAAAGTTCCAGTTTTCAGTCTCTTCAAAATCGATAATCTTATATTTTCTTTTTGTTAATAAGATGTCGTTTAAACTGTGTTTCTAATCGACATTTATTTATAATTTTACCTTTTGTTATGTTATTTTAAACGAGAGAATTCACCCAAATAATGGGTTTTCAAATTTATATATATATTTCCTACTATTATGTAAATATTTTTAGAAATTAGAATGAAAACATTAAAGGAAAATTGATAGAAAAATTATTGTTTTTCTATTACAGGCTTTTGAGTTTTCTCTATTTTGAGTTTTCTCTATTTAGCGTTTACAGTTTTTAAGAAATTCGAGTTTGAAGTTTTAGCTTTCAAGGTCAATGTCTTGGAAAACCCAAAAGTTATGGAAACTAGATTTGTACGGCCTTATAGAGAATTTAATACTCTTTCCAATGATATATGGTTATTATCAATTTGCTAAAAAATAATCGAAGACATAAGCAATTATTCATGAGCGTGTTAAAATTTCTAGTGAGATTTCTTTTTGGAATTTCCTTTTCTCATTGAAATTTTCAAATGTAATTGATGTTAGAGTTGTTTTCGACTAATTTTGAACCGCTCTATCGATTTCTAAAGTCAAATATGAGAAAAACCTAAAAATATTTTCAATTTTTTACACTTTTTTCTAAAGGGTACCCCCTTTGGATTTTTATTTGGAAATTTTCAATAATAAATATTTCAGTAACCAAAAGCGGTAGGTACTGAAACAAAATTTTTAGGAATTGTAGCTCTTGAGAAGGGCTTTCAGATGGTATTACGCTGGAATCGCTAGCATTTATAGTTTTTGAAAAAATCGAGTTTTAGGTTTTGGACAAAATTTTAACTAAATTTCCACTTTGAGGCTCAATCTTGGAAAGTTCACCAGCTACAAAAACCAAATTTGCACGGGCTTATAGAGAATTTAATGCTCTTTTCAATGATATAATAGAAGTTAATGATTTGCTCAAAAATAATTGAAGATATGTATAGGCAATTATTCATGAGCGTGTCAAGATTTCAAAAAGTGTCCGGAGCCAAAAATAAGATTTCCTTTAGGATTTTTTTTCTCGTTTAAATTTCCAAATGTAATTGATGTTAGAGTTGTTTCCGACTAATTTGGACTTTCTCCATATATCGATGTTTGAAGTCAAAAATGAGAGAAACCTAAAAATATTTTTTTTTATGTCATACCAATACATTATTGTGTTTTTATACCTTAGATACCATCTACATAATTCATCACTTTATGCCTGTGCGGGCAAAAAACAGTTTTCAATTAACTTATTCTTCATCAACAAAATATAAATTTACGCTTATAAACATATTATTTTTGTCAAAAAATGACGATGTTTGCACACTGATGACAATTTGCGAAGTGACACTTTTTCCCAGGTATTTATTTCTCAGAACCAACTGGTATGACATAAAAGTTTGTATGTACCACGGGTACTAATAGATATATATACCCTCGGGCAACTTACGAACCCTCGAGCCAGAGGCCCTCGGCTTTGTAAGACTGTCGCCCTCAGGGCATAACCATCTACTTAGTACCCTTGATACATAAATAACTATTAATTTTTCGCACTTTTTCCCCTTTGGATTTTCATTTGCAAATCTTCAAACCTGAATATCTTGGTAACCAGCAGCGAAATCGCTAGCATTTAGATCCATGTCGCGTTGTTCCTTTTTCAGTGCATCATAAGTTGAATTGACCATTCGTTGTGCTTTCGGTCTGTTCTCACAGAAATCAGAAACTAGTCAGACTCAGAGCCAATTTCAATCGTTGAAAATAGTCAGAAAACTGATTGTTGGCGCTTTGCACCAATCAAAAACGCTCTGACTGGTTTGCGACTTCTGTAAGAACAGACCTTATTGAAGCCGCTGTTTGAAGGTATCTTGTTGAAGGGGGTGTGACCCAAAAAAACGACTTAAGCTACTTAAATCAAGAAAAAAATTCTAAGATCTCTCGTGAAAACCGCAGTCCTATATTCAAAATAGTTTCCGAGAAAACGCCTTATGAAGATAAATTACGCAGGAATTTGTGATGTCACAACCGCCGAAATCGCTGTCTTCTGTTCGTTTGGTCGTCAGTGAACCGTACCCTATACTTTGAGTGGTTGCAATTTGCTCTAAGAGATAATTGTCTTTTGTTTTGGAAGATTTTTACACGTGTTAATACTGTCCCTGATAATCCAGCGTGACGTCACAAAAGCGTAGTTGTAACTTTAAACGGCCCTAACTTGAAAACGAACCATCGCAGCAACATGCGGTTTAAATATTTATTCTTAGATTTTTTTGCACTAAAACTTTCAGTTTTGGGTCACACCCCCTTTAAAGGTTCTGTGGTTTCAAAGATCGGCCCACTCTCCGATCGGCCCACCGGGAATTTCCCGGTATCCCGGTGGGTTCATCCCACCCTGCTTTTAAGGTTAGGCCAGTAATACTTTTTCCGGATTTGGGCTTCAGTTTCATTAATTCCTCGATGATTTGTTTTTCCTTGGTGATAGCACTGGATAATTTCGCTTTGTTTTTCTTTGCTATTGACGTCCTCTAGAAGAAGATTGCATTTCATCAAGTCAAATGCAGAGTTTTTGAAGGTTTCTTTAAGGAGGTTGCATAGAGGAACATAAAGATATTCGTCTTTAAAGAATATTGCATACTTCTTTCTGAGGTCTATGTTCTCTTTGAAAAGCTTTATAAAGCTTCTTTCTAAGTTAGTCTTGCTTATTTGGACATGTAGCCTGGATTTGTTAGGAAAGGCTATTTCTGTTATTGGTTTTGCTGGATTGTAGTTAACAGACTTGAGCACAATTTGGTTATTGTATTAGTTAAGGGCTCTTTCGCTAATTGGAATGCCAAGTATAGGTTCCTCTTGAGCCGTGTGTCTGGTTTCGTTGTCTTCTTCCGGGTCGGCTTGTTCAGGTTCTGGATTGTCAAGAATTTCACTGATGACTTCTTGTATTTTTTCCTGTGGAGCGGGCTTCTCTAGAAGTTCATCTATGTCGAAGATTGAGCCTGCATTGTTGTACAATGATGCGTTGTCTTCGTTTAGAACTTTTTGTGGTAGTTGGGCTATTTCTTTGGTATGGATTTCAACTCTGGACAGAGCATCTGCATTGGTGTTTGTTTTTCCTTTTTTATAGACGATCTCATAATCAAACTCTTCAAACGCCATCTAATTATTTTGGAGTTACTGTTTTTCATGGAAAAAAGCCATTGGAGGGGACGGTGATCTGAAAGTATCTTAAACTTTCTCCCAAATAAGTAGGGTCTGAAGTACTTGGTGGCCCAGATTATCGCTAACATTTCCTTTTCAATAGTGGAATATTTTAATTCGGTTTCGTTGAGTGTTCTAGAGGCGTATGCGATGGGCTTGTCGCTACCGATTGGTCCCTGGGATAGTATAGCTCCAATTGCATAGTTGCTAGCATCCGTAGTAAGATTGAAAGTCTTGCTGAAGTCTGGATATTGCAGAAGAGGTTGATTTGTCAGTAGATTTTTGCAAGTTCTAACGCAGTTCAAAAATCCAGGTGTAAGTTCTATTTTAGCGTCTTTCTTGAGGCAGGAAGTGAGAGGCTTAGTAATTTTAGCGAAGTCCTTAATGAATTTCCTGTAATATCCAAGGAGGCCTAAAAATCCTCGAATTTCCTTTGTGTTTCGCGGTATTGGATAATCAATTATGGCTTTAATTTTTGCTGGATTTGGTCTTATTCCTTCTGGAGTGAAAATATGTCCAAGGAAAGCTACTTCCTTTTTCAAGAACTCGCATTTGTCCATTTGGATTTTGAATCCAGTTTCTCTGAGTCGTTGGAAGATTTTTGAAAGATAAACCAGATGTTCCTGAAGTGAAGTGCTGAACACGATGATATCGTCCATGTACACTAAGCAGTTTTCTCCCTGAAGGCCTTTTAAAACGTTATCCATCACCCTCTGGAACGTCGCTGGAGCGTTTTTTAAACCAAACGGCATTCGGACATACTCGTAATGGCCATTCTCGACATTGAAAGCAGTTTTGCATATATCTTCCTTGGCCATTTCGATTTGATGGAATCCGCTTGCTAGATCCAAGGTCGTGAAGTATTGGCATCACCAAGTTTATCCAGAATGTCCGTGATGTTCGGAATTGGGTATTTATCGTCGATGGTTTTTTCGTTTACTTTTCTATAGTCCACTACTAAACGCCATTTTATTTTTCCAGAGGCATCTGGTTTTTTTGGAACTATCCATATCGGGGAAGACCAAGGTGATTGACTTGGCCTGATAATTCCTTGATCCAACATTGAAGATATTTGTGTTTTCACTTCCTCCTTATGGATATGTGGATATCTGTATGATTTGATGTATACTGGAATCTCATCTTTTGTTTTAATATGGTGTTTGACCTAGTTCTTAAAGGGACATGTCTGGATAATGAAAAAGTCTGAATACTTCCACATAAATTTTGTATTGCTTTCTCTTCCTCCGAATTTAGATGATCAGTCCTGATTTCGGGAATCTTGCCATGCGGTGTAGGAGATTCTTGAGAAATTATATCAGTGGTGTAGATGTGATTATATATATATACGCGTATATATATATATAATGGTCGAAATTTGATCGTGGCGCCATCTAAGACAAAGCTTCAACACCAAACAGCAATTTTCGCTGAAATAAGGTGACTGAGTATCTAATCGGCCGACCAAAATTCAGTTCGACCTGATAGGTCGAAACGCGTCTATGGATGGAAAAGCAAAGAAAATCAAGCCAAATATTTTCTCATATATATATATATATATATATATATATATTTATATACAGAGTATCTTGACCGGAGAATTTATAAACAATGGGAGTTTCTTGGGGTATCGGTCGTCTTGAAGGGCTAGGAAATAAAAATCTCTTTTTCCACTAAGCCGAGCTTTCGGCAATTATTTATTGCCTTCGTCAGGGTTGCAAAGTGAGAATTTTATAGTCGAAAAGCTTTCAAATTGTCGGAAAATTGTTGTTATTCTATTTTGACTATCAAACTGTACAGAATATAAATGTTAAAAATATGGAAAAATAATTAATAAACAATAATTGATAGATATAAGAAAAATAGAAGAGATAGAAGAATATGTAGAATAAAATTTTGAAGTGTATAAATACTAGTTTCTCATAAAAAAAAAAAAAAAAAAAAAAAAATCAATGTCTATGAGAAACTAGTATTTATACACTTCAAAATTTTATTGTACATATTCTTCTATCTCTTCTATTTTTCTTATATCTATCAATTATTGTTTATTAATTATTTTTCCATATTTTTAACATTTATATTCTGTACAGTTTGATAGTCAAAATAGAATAACAACAATTTTCCGACAATTTGAAAGCTGTTCGACTATAAAATTCTCACTTTGCAACCCTGACGAAGGCAATAAATAATTGCCGAAAGCTCGGCTTAGTGGAAAAAGAGATTTTTATTTCCTAGCCCTTCAAGACGACCGATACCCCAAGAAACTCCCATTGTTTATATATATATATATATATATCATATCATACCACTAAAACCAAAATTAACCTAATTATAGGATTAAAAACAAGGATTGAGAAAATTTCACATCCATCACTAAAAAACAATAATTTGAAAAAACTTTACAATATATTAATAAATAACTCTTACCCACCCAAATTCTTGAAAAAATTGATTTTTAACACAATTTCTATTAATCCTTTGGAACATACAGATACAGAAAATAATAATAACACCGAAGATAGAACTCCTTTACCTACTAATTTACAAACTTATTATTTTTCTATTCCTTTTATAAAAGAAATTTCTAATAAAATCACCAAGTTATTTAAAAATACACCATCAATAAAAATCGCAAATAAACAAACTAAAACAATCGGAAAATTATTTACAAAAATTAAAGACAAAGAGGAAAATCTAAAATCTTCGAATGTTGTATATAGTATTCCTTGTAACCAATGTGAAAATTGTTATATAGGTCAAACATCCAGAGTTTTAAAAGATAGAATCACTTCTCACAAAAGTGATTGTAGATTAGGAAAAAATACTTCTATATTATCTACACATTTCAATGAATTAGATCATAGTTTTAATTATAATGAAACCAAAATATTACATAGGGAACAAAATTATAATAAAATATTGTTTTTGGAGATGGTTGAAATCTTTTTAAATAACAATTCTATGAATAAAAGATTAGACATAGATGATTTAAGCATTATCTATTCAAATATTCTAACAATGAAACCTATAAATAATAATAACTTCACTTATAGTCAAAATATATCACTTTTATAAATTTATCAAAACATAAACCAACTTTTCTTTGGAATAATGTTGAAATTTTTCTTAAAAAAAACATTTCCACCATTTCTTGAACCATTGTTATTTGTAAATTTCAGATCATACTCATACCTGAAAGTAATACTAAAAAAGTCAGATTGTAACAATTTATTTAAAAAGTATGCCAAATTTTCTTGTAAATGATATTTTTTCAATTTAAAACACATAGCAGTAAGTAAGCCTTCCTTTTAATATTTATTTGTATAAATATTATTCTTTTTATATAGCCCTGAAGAAGAAAATAAAAATTTTCGAAAGCTCGGCGTAGCTAAAAAGTTTTAAGACTTTTATTTAGACCCAGACTGATACCCCAGAAAATATCTTCCATTTATAAGTTGCCAGTCACGAATACCTACACTATTTATATATATATAAATTCGAAGAGCGAATCTTGATCTTAACGCCATCTAGGACACGATAATCAACACTACACGCAATTTTCCAAAAACTTTTCTCAAACAGTGGTAGTTTTGGGTGAAACCCCAACGAACTGAATTTTGGTCTGCCTTTGGAACGTTCACCATTTTGCACAGCAAAATTGCGTGTAGTGTTGATTATCGTGTCCTAGATGGCGTTAAGATCAAGATTCGCTCTTCGAATTTCTTGCATTTGCCTTTAGGCGAAAAATTGGATTGGTTTTCTTCGCTTTTCCTAGCCATACTGATGAGACCTGATATAGGTCGAAACGCGTCTATGGATTGAAAAGCGGAGAAAATTAATCCAAAAACTTTTCTCAATTATATATATATATATATATATATATAATATATATATATATATATATATATATATATATATATATATATATATATATATATATAAGAAAATATTTGGTTTGATTTTCCATGCTTTTCCATCCCATAGACGCGTTTCGACCTATCAGGTCTCATCAAATTTCGACCGTTGTACTATATATATATATATATATATATATATATATATATATATATATATATATATATATATATAAGAAAATATTTGGTTTGATTTTCTATGCTTTTCCATCCATTGTTGTACTATATATATATATATATATATATATATATATATATATATATATATATATATATATATATATATATATATATATATATATATAGTACAACAATGGATGGAAAAGCATAGAAAATCAAACCAAATATTTTTCTTATATATATATATATATATATATATATATATATATATATATATATATATACACAACATTTATCTTTAATAATCTCACCAAAGATGTAAGTTACATTATAGTATTGTCTTATTGTCTTTAACTTGTATATTGATCCATAGTTTCCCTGAAGATGATAATAAACATTATCGAAAGCTCGGATAAACTTTAAAGAGTATATATGAAAATGAAAATCAGTTATCGACCGTACTAATTAAATAATTTGGAGAGGATATCGGGTAGCGGTCTGGACTATCATTATTTTTCTTGTAGTTTCTCCTGATGAAGTCTAAAATATAAGACGAAATATTGAGTATAAAAACAAATGAGTTTCACTAGTCCAGACCGCTACCCGATATCCTCTCCAAATTATATATATATATATATATATATATATATATATATATATATATATATAGAAAAGTTTTTTTTTGGATTGATTTTCTCCGCTAAATGTAACATTTAGCACAGCAAAATTGCGTGTAGTGTTGATTATTGGTCCTAGATGGCGTCAAGATCAAGATTCGCTCTTCGGAATTCTTGCATTTGCCTTTAGGCGAAAAATTGGATTGGTTTTCTTTGCTTTTCCTAGCCATACTGATGAGACCTGATATAGGTCGAAACGCGTCTATGGATGGAAAAGCGGAGAAAATCAATCAAAAAAAAAAAAAAAAAACTTTTCTCAAACAGTGGTACTTTTGGGTTAAACCCAAACGAACTGAATTTTGGTCGGCCTTTGGACGTTCACCATTTAGCACAGCAAAATTGCGTCTAGTGTTGATTATCGGTCCTAGATGGCGTCAAGATCAAGATTCGCTCTTCGGTATATATATACTTGTATATATACATGTATTTTTCTTTGGAAGGCTTCCTTTATATATTTATTATTCACAACCAACTGGTATGACATAAAAGTTTGTATGCACCACGGGTACTAATAGATATATAAACCCTCGGGCCAGAGGCACTCGGCTTTGTAAGACTGTCGCCCTCAGGGCATAATCATCTACTTAGTACCCTTGATACATAAATAACTATTGTAATTGAACGATTTCTTCAATAATATATCGCTTTGCATTTACTTAATTTTTATTTTTATATTTGAACGCGCTCGTAGAAAAAATAATGTTCCTCACTCATGCGGAAAGTATCTTTCCCGCACTCGACTGCTTGCCCGAACTCCGCTTCGCGTCGTTCGGGTCAACGGCAGTCGCGTGCGGGAAAGTATCACTTTCGGCACTTGTTAGGAAAATAACTATTAATTCTACCTTCTGCATAATCGCATTTTATTTAAATTAAACTCTTCGTAACATCAGCTTTAGTATGCTCGTAGAAAAAATATAGTTCCTAACTCTTACGGGAAGAAATTTCCGGCACTCGTTAGGAAAATAGCTACCTATTCCGTAAGTGTTAGGCAGGAACACAATTTTTCCTACGAGTAGACAATAAAAACACAAAAAAAGATAAGTATGTATATGAATCTATATCAAGCATAGTTAACAAAATTTTTTATTTATTAGATATTAGCAACTTTAATGGTGAATGTACAATTTTCAGCAGAATGTAAATTTATCGCAGTTGCAAATTGACGGTTAAGCATATGATGATAGACGATGGTATTGACTATCAGAGTCTCCCCCAAAGTTTCTACTATTAGTGGTTACTTAGGATAGATTTTGCAACATTTGTTTTACATTTGTTTGTGCTAAATTTACAATCTGTTGAAAACTGTACATTCACCATTCACCATTGTTTGCATATCGTAGGTAAATATTCCACGACGTGCGGAAAATTTTTTCCACACTAGTGCGGAAAAATTACTCTTTCCGCAGGCTAATGCGTGCAGAAGAAAAGCTTTTTCCGCACGCTCGTAGGAAACATGTATTTTCTTCCTTTTTAGTAGGTAGGTAATTTCCTACCAAAATTCTGTTCTCTCTCTAACACATTAAGTTCTTATGAAAAGTGCGAATAAAATAAATTTTTCAAATCAATGCGATAGGTCATTGGTTTTGGGAATCTAAGGTTTTGGGACATCAGAAGTTCCTAAAATCTGAAATAGAAAATGAAGCGCCGTATTTGAAAAATGAAGTTGATGATGGTGGTCCAAAGACGAAACGTCAGACTTCAATTTTGATGGTAGCATCTTGTAGAGGAGAAAAAAGGGCAATGATGAAGTGTCATTTATTTTGTGATATCATTTCAAATAGAGTCAGAAAAAAATAAAAATGATTTCAGCAAAATTCGGTTTTTTATAAATATCTTCAGGGCCGATCCTAGCAGGTGTGCAGCGCGTGCCCCGTACGCGGGCGGCCGAAGGCCGCCTGTAGTTCTGTTATTCAAGATTCAAGTAAAACTTTTTACGAATTTCTCAAAATAAAACTACCTACTTCTAATAAAGAAATAAGCTGAACTTCAAACAACTCCTGGAAAATTAAAATAAACTCCGATCTCCCGATAGCATAAATAGGAAGTATAGTGCACAGTCAGTGTGTATAGGCTCACGCATGATGTTTTAACTCTTTACACATCCATCCTTGGATTGCAAATTTTTTTATATTTTCTAAATAATTTTGCTTTGTTTTTTCGAAATGTTTGTTCACTTAATTCTGCAAGAAATATCACTAACTGTCCAACAGCACTAGGTGAATAATACCGCTAACAATGTTACCAACTTTTTTGGTACCAAAGACTTCCAAGTGCAGGTGGGTATGTTATGTAGGTAAGTATTACGACTAGGGACTGGGGTGCCTTCATTTTCCACTGGACCTTATTTTTTACTTTCGTACCCAGGCCCAAGCCTAGGCCCTACTCAGTTTTAGGATAGTATTTGTCATTATTGATCATCACTCACCCGCATTCAAACAACTGATAGAAAGCAAATATGTTCCAAATAAGTTTTTTTCTACTACCGTGCGTAAAGTACTAACTTTACGCACTATTCAGAAAACGTAAAATTCCACTTCACGCACTAGTGCGTAAAGTAATTCACTTCGCACACTGGTGCGTAAAGTAATGTCAATGACAGATGTTGACACTGTCAATTTAGTATTTTTCTAGTAAAGTACTTCACGCACTAGTGCGTAAAGTGAAAATACTTCACGCACTAGTTCGTAAAGTATTTGTCTAAATCTATTTTTTCACACATATCTGATAGGTAGTAGAAAAAATTATTTTGTATGCAATACGTGCGTAAAGCACCTTTTTTCACTCATGTGATTGTCGCACTCGCCTTCGGCTCGTGCGTCAAAATTAACATTCGTGAAAAAAGGTTCACTTTACACACTTGTTGCATAAATAACTATTTTTTAACTCGACGTCCCCAAAAACGTTCATTTTGAGGCTTGAAATGAACGCTTTTGGGCGTGGCACCCAAAAAAATTTTCTGCCTTCGGCGAGCTGCCTCCACCGGCGCCTCACATGTACGACGGGCTATTCCTATGAGGCGGCAAAATTGCTCTTTGCACGCGGGCGGCCGACACCCTAGGATGGGCCCTGAATATCTTAGGAATCATTCGGAATTTCCGAAATATCAAAACACGACGCCACTGAGCTCAGTAATGCGCAACTTTTCCCAAATTTAACTAACCCTGTGTCTCTTATGGTTACGTTACGGAGATCCCTGTAGAGTGCATCCTTATCCGGGACACCCTGTATATGGGACAAGTGAACGCCAATCTGGTGCTGAGATCTGCTTGATGCAAAATCAGTACAAATGAACACCCTAAAGGAATACCGAAGTCCTGTCGTCACAACCCCTACCAACGTGATACCTACTAAAGTTTTTTTATTTTTTATTTAAAGATACTTCCCAAAGTCAAAAATTTAGTAACTATGTTGGCAACACAATCCTTTTCTACATAAAAAATTTGGAAGCATTGACAACTTTACATTGTATTGCCAACATAATGTCATTTTGACTTTTATCTTTAAAAAAAAAATAGACTTTAATTATTATCGTTGCGAGCTACCAATTAGAGAGTTCTCGTGCTGTCCGAATTTCAAATACCGTAACGTTATTTGACAAGTATGACAGTTCTTACGGTATTAGCGTTAGCGGAGCCCGCTACCTATCGAGAGTTAGCGGATGCCATACCGTAACGCTATGCTTTGTCAAAATTAGTTTATGCTCCATTTACGTCTGCAAGAACAGCAACTTCTAATAATTCCTCCATAAAAACACCAAAGGAAAATTAATCAAACTCGGGAATCTTCAGGTACCATATTTATTAGCGTAGCTTCTGAATCACGAGAACTTTCTAATATCCTTGCGTGCTAGATTGCGAATTACAAGAACACAACCAAATAGGATAGTTTACTAGTCATTGAGCTGAAAGCACCTGAAAGTGTCTGCCATGTACACGCGACAACTCCCCACTATTTGTGACGTCAGTCGCAGACCTCAACTCTTGACGTAAAATGCATTATCGGAGTCTAAAACACTATAAGGTTAAAAAAAAAATTCTAAACGTTAAAATCACCTTTTCTACATTTAAAATCGTCAAAATCGACCAAAAGATTAACTCACAAGCACGCAGCCTGAAAGCAAGCTGTATAGTGAGGGATACTTTTCTCTCTCTAGTTCATTGCTGGTTAGGTTTGGTGTATTCCTTTATTCCTTACCTTAAATATAATATTTTTTAGACAAGGAAAGATTTCCATAATTCGCCAATAAGATAGATAGGTATCCCTCAAGAATCACATTCTCTATCTCAATTTGCCTCAATTTTATAGATCGGCGCGATCATTCCAGGTACGTGTGGTTTATTTTTAGTTCAATGTCTGAGTCTGTGATTGGTCTGAAGTCTATTTTACAGCTTTGTTCCAACCCAGCAGGGAACCGTACATTTTACTGTCAGGATTCTGCGCAAATGCGCAAAACGTAAAACTTGTGCGTAGAATCCGAAATTTCTATACAGAGTGGTTTCGAAAACATTCTTGGGACATTAGTACGGTATTTTGGCGAGTTGGAACAGATCTGGGCCGGTATTCTCGTTCTCAAAAACGCTCAGCGCTTTTAAGTCGCTCGGCACTGAATTATTTACATTGCCTAGCGACTAGAAAGTAGAAAGCAGTGAGCGTTTTCGAGAACGAGAATACCGGCCCAGGAGCCTTATTCTGTAAGGAACGAAGCGTTCGATTCGGTAGAATTTTTTCGATTGTGACGTCATTTTCGGTTTGGTAGCGCGAAAACGAGCGAAAACTAAACCGAAAATGACGTCACAATCAAAGAAATTCTACCGAATCGAACGGTTGTTCCTTACAGAATAAGGCCCCAGGACCGGTATTCTCGTCGCTCACCGCTCGGCACTTTAAATGTAAATTCACATTAAAAATGCCGAGCGACTAAAAAGCGGTGAGCGTTTTCGAAAACGAGAATACCGGTCCTGAGGTGTTTTCTCGCGTCTCAAATGTTTTGCTAGGCGAGTTCGGTTAATCCCAAGGGTTAATCCTCTGCGAGCTAAAAGATGACATTGTTGATAGAAGCTCACGTGATCTTCAATTTGAAGTTACAAAACTGGTTACATGGGGTTGTTATCTTTTCGCTCGACGAGGATTAACCGAACTGTTTTTGAATGATAATCATTACGAATCCAATCAGAGTAGGTATTTTCCGGAAAAAGGTTATAAGATTCAACACACATCAAAAAGAAACACTTGTGAATTGTTAGTTGCAATTCCCCTATACAGGTTGAATTCTGTTTGTACTTCCTAGGACATTTTGCGCTCAAGCACCTATGATGGCATTCTAGTAGTTTCAATCTTCTTTTCTGATTTGGTATGCTCTCTTCTCTTGGTATGCGCTCAAGACAACAAATTAGTTCGAAACTGGTTGTTTTTCTATTTATTGTGTTACATCACCCTATCGCATAGCCTAGCGATCTCCAGAAGCGATACGACCTCATAGTAGTATGAATAATACCAGTGGATTGGTACACTTAACCCTTGCTACTGTTTCAAAATTAATTGACCTTTATTCAAGACAATAACACCTAAATCATGTCGAAACAAGCACTATGACAAGATTTGTTGAGCTATAATCAAGCTTATTTAGTCCCAAAACTTAATCACAACGTACTGTGTGGTGTGAAATTCCATTCGCATATTTTCTAATTAGCAAGTGTTGCAAAATGGCGCACAATTATTTCTACAACTTGAGAGATTTGAAACAGTATCAATCTTGTTTGATTTGGTATGCTCTCCTTTGATGCACTATGGCGGATACTAATGAATTTCTAGTTTTGCACACATAACGGTACTCTTCTTAAACTATCTAAATATTTTAATTTATTAGCATTTTTGAACCTTGAGGCATTGTGCCAACTGAACAATGCGGGGATTCCATCATAAAATACCGAGAACGAACAACAAAAACAGAATCTGCTCTTGAAGTCGGCTTCAAGATTTGTTTTATAAATTGTGGTTTGTGAAACCAAATTATTCAAAAACTAATACAGCATTGTAAGTTTCTTTCAGTTGTACCAGTTTCATTATTGAATGGATCGTAGGATAAAGCCGGAACACTCGAACCTACTTAATTAAACTTAAAATTAATTGCCAATCAAACCATCTATTTAGATGTTATAATACTCAGGCGAAGTTCAGTCGAGCAGTTAAATGCGAAAAAGTCGATTTTTCACAATCAAATCGGGTTCAACCGTATCTTCCGTGCCCTCGTAAAAAAATAATAAATTATTTTGAAATGCATCTATATTGGTAAATTGATTGTGCTACATACTAACCAACTGTTAAAAACAACACAATGTTACTTTACACTATGGGCAATAGATTATATGATGTTTCTTCCACGAACGGAAAAAGATTCGCATCCACAAAGCATAATAAACTCATGTTAAAAATCCCATCACGGCGGGAAAGTCCTATCGCAACTATAAATAAGGATTAAGTTATAAAGGAAATGCTTGTGTATCGTCAGTTCTGTGTCACCACCAACACCAAGAATAAAAGCTTCCCATGCAACGTGCCTTTATGGTGCAGAAAATCGTCATGTCCACGTCCCCATTGTTTATTTTATATGCCTGAGTATTTTACGGCCGATGTATTAATCAAAAAAATGGATTTTTTTGTCTGGAAAATTCCATAACACTTAAACCTCAATCATCAGAGGCCTGACAAAACTGGCTAAGCCTTTTCGCGTGTAATTTAATAGAATTCTTGACGACCAGATATTTCATGGAATTGTTTTCCTGTAGAGTATTTTTGTAGCCGCAGGGAATTTGGTGAACAGAATATGTATCTACATAACAAAATATAGATTCAACTATTTATCTGAAAGAAGGTGCAGATTGTCAGTAACGTGAAATTGTCCGAAACAATTTACAAGTCAAGATTCACGAAGTAAAATTTGATTTAAGTACCTACTTACATACCTTTGCGGTATTGGATACACAATTCATTTTTCATAAGCAAATATTTTTATTATCTATCAGAGTTTAATTTTTAAAGAAAACTTCATTTCCAAATATTTGAGCAAATATATTGAGATGAACTTTGTCCAACAATATCCAGGTCTCTGCATTTTTTTTTTTGGATCGATTTCTTCATTTGTCATCAGCTTTTACTATGTACGTTTTCCTCATCTAACAAAAAACATTGTATCAACTTCTTAATTAATGTTTAACTAACCTAAACGACGCAGATAATTTCCGAAAACTTGAGTACGTTTACGCGTTAGCTGTTGGGTGGAAAAAACCAGAGCGTAGGAACACTATTATTCAAAACTTTGCCCTTTATTTCGCTTTATATTTCTTGTTTAGAGGACGAAAAGACCAAGACAAATTACACTGCTTTTTTGTCTTTATACTACCCGATTAATTTTGCGCATTTTGAGGTTCAAATCAGGGTTACTTTCACGCCCCCAAATAGGCCGCAAACATTCAAATGTAAAGATTCTTCCAGAAGGCGAAAGTAGAATACAAAGCGGTTTATAGAACAAAGAAGAATTTGCAAATGTGCTGTAAAGTAGAGTGGCACCTTAACTTCTATTGGTAATTGTCAATTCTAAATAGATATACCTACCATATTGAAATAGAAATATGCGTTATACAAAGTCGTAATCTGAAATTCACGATTTCCATAAAGAATTAAAAGCTCCTGACTCATGATGGTAATAGGGATAAGGAGGCCTTTTTGATTTGTATAATTTTGTCATATCCTCACGTTAATTTTGCGTGACATCCACTTCACCATAAGGAATTCCTCCTTTTACGAATTAATACTCCAACTTTGCCTTTCTATTGAAGGGGCCTTTGTGTATAATCAAAATATGATTTGTTGATGCCGTAGTTCACGAAATGTCATTTCCTATTTTTAGTAATTTAAAAATCTCTTGCAGTGGTTAACGCATTTTCAACTCTATCGTTTTTGTACTTCTTTCAACTCTATGTATCATTAAATCAACGACCCAAAATTGCCATGACTTTTGCTAGCTTTAACAACCAAATGCATTGAAACGGCCACCATTCGTAATACCAAACATAACTTGGAATCAATTTTATCTGAAGATTTTTTTCTGAACATCTTCCATCCATTTCTTGGTGTCATGTCTTTCACAAATAACTGCATATTCTTCAAGATACTTATTTCAAATATGTTTCCTTCCAATTGGCTCTTCTTTCAAAACTTGGACTTCTTCAGATTCTATCTGCACTTCTTGATTGGTGTATACCGTATAGTCCGGGGGCCGAGGACCTTTTTTCCAAATCATTAATAACAAGCTAGTTTTTTCAATGCAGCTTCATTTCACCGAGACGCCCAACTTTTTTCTCTTCGAAAATTGCGAAAACAGGTAGCTAACATACTGCGCAGGTGTAAAACATGTCGATTTGGTGACTATGAAAATTTAATTAATAACAGTTAGTTTTTCAGCTAAATGTTGAGATAATTTTATGAATAATTTGAAACAACATTTGTCCGACAAAATAAAGGGTTTGGTCTACGATGTCCCCCCCTCAAACATGTAGCAATTACGTTGCATAAAAAATGATTAATAACAAGTTGATTTTTTCAATGTAGGTTGGTAAATATTATTACAATTAAATAGTCACACTGTCCTACAAATAAACAGGTAGCTATTTTCAGTCCTACACTCAAAAGTTGTCGATTTCACGATTTAACTTTTTCTTCGTGAGTATCTTCATTTTGATAAGACGCCCAAATTTTCTGTTGCGAAAATTCCAAAAACAGGTAGCTAACAGAGTGCGCAGGTGGAAAACATGTCTATTTGGTGATCATACAAATGTAAATAATCACATTTAATTTTGTAGCTGAATGTTGAGATAGTTTCATAAATAATATGAAACATTTTTTGTCCGACAAAATAAATGGTTTGATCTAGGCTGTCTCCCTTCTCAAACATGTAGCAGATACGTTACATAAAAAATGATTTATAACCAGTTGATTTTTTTAATGTAGCTTAGTAAATATTACTACAATTAAATGGTTACACTGTCCTACAAATAAAGAGGTACATTTCTCCAGTGCTACACTCAAAAGTTGTCGACTTCACGGTAATACTTTATTCATCAATCACCGTACACCGGCTTAATCTTCTCGAGCATCTTCGTATTGATAATACGCCTAACTTTTCTATTGCGAAAAGTTGAAAAGTAGTAGCTACTAGAGTGAGCACTAGTGAGCACATGTAAAATACCTTGATTAGGTGATTATGCAAATGTAATTATTAACAGTTAAGGTTTAAAGTCAACCCCTATTTTCTGAACCTTGTGTTCAAAAATTCCAAAAAAAATATATGTTTTATGGTTACCGGTATACATACTTGAATCCACAATTTTTCTAACCAAATTTGACTCGCCATTTTTGAGTTATATCGCAAAAACTGAAAAAAAAGTAGTTTTTCACCATTTATTTCAAAACGAATAGATGAAGTTTCCCATTATTTTTATTACGAACTACTATTGCAATTCTACGCGACATATATTTTTTTCAAATTTTTTGAACTTGTAGTTTTCTCGCTACTACAAAAATAGTTGGAAATACGCCCGTAGCTACACTGTTTAGAAAAAAATCCGACTGATGATCGTTCAAAATTATTTGCGTTGGTCGAAACTACAACCCTGTTTATGTAAAAGAGAATATTACTTCGAAGTTCCGCCAAAAAAAGAAAAAACGTTCCATCACACAATTTAATCAAATGAAGATTTCTATTTTTTTTTTGACAGTTAGGGCACACTATAGGGGCGACAGCCAGTGGCGTAACCAAACCAAACGAGGCCGTCGGCGACATCCGAATTGCGAGGCCATTTTTATGTAGGGGGGCAGTGGCGGATCCACGGGGGGGGGGGGGGGGGTAATGGGGGGAAATTACACCTTTCCCAGCGAGGCCCAAGAAAATTTTAAATATTAAAAAAACACACAAATTATTTTTTTGGAGGCTTAAAATACGTTTTGGGCGTGGCACCCGAAAAAAAAACTGCTTCCGGCCGCAACTACGGTGGGCATCGCCTATTGGGTCCTACTTTGGGTGTGAACCCCTTCAGGTTGTTGGGAATCGGGAGTTGACCGATGCGACGAATGTTGAGTACCTGGAGTTTTCCGCGCGCTCCAATCTCGTACTTCGATAATTTAAACTCGGTATTGTATAAAAATGTTTCATTTATTAAAATTCTCGTTGAGGGGGGACACAGTTAAGAATGTTGAGAGGCAACCCGACTGTTCAGAGTGAAGCTCGAAATCTGAATACCTTGTCTTCAACTATCCTCCACCGAGGAAGGCAAGTTTGGACCTACCTAAAGAAGGGTATTTTACAATTTCCTAAAATTAACTTATCCTAACAACATATTTTATTTAGGTGCTAAAATGTTACGAAACGTTTGTACAATTATGAACCTAAAATTAGCCTAGGGGTTGTAATTCTCGCCATCTGTATTATAAAAAAGGCCTGGGAAGGTAGTATGTCTTTGGCGGCAAGAGCACTTCCCATGGGCTTTATTTGACTTAGTTTTTTGTATTTACAACAATTGGGGTTTCTGCAATAGAAGTACCGACTTTTGAGGAATTGGTGTGGACAGGACATTGGTTATACAATCATTCTAGCCGGCATCGTCTTTAAACCCTAACAGCATAAAGTATTGTTATAATAAAACTTGGGACTCAATAGACCTATCTCTCATGATTAGAAAAAGGAAGCTTCATTGTAATAAATACAAGTTAGAAAACAATAAAAGATGACATGCGCGCGCAACTCGTAGGCTGCAGTGTAGCTAGATTGTATTGTTGCAGAACAAATGTAGACAATACAAATCGAACATTATAACATTAAAGAATTATTATAGTCTCAAGTGTTTCACAACGCCTTAAATCAGACAAAAGAAGAGCTTTAAAGTGAATAAACATCGTTTGCACTTTTATTTTGATAAATGTTTCATCCGGCAACATCGCTCAATGAAATTGCAAAGGAGTATGTCAAGTTAATTCTAACATAACCTTAAACGAAACTGCGGTGAGTTCAAGGAATATGTGAAGTATTAGTTTGCTCTTTGTCAAATTACACGTTACAAAGAAAGAAGGAACGATTCATTCTGAACTGGCCCCTGAATAAGAATATGACGCAAGCCTTGTCATAAACTTGCTTCTCATTGGCCGCTCACCTGCAGCCTACAAGCGACGCACGCAGTCCAGGTAATAGGAGATCGGTCTATTACACAGATGGTGGAACTTGTAGAAGAGAAAATGTAGCGAACATTAGGATTATTGATAATATAAGTAATAATAAATTCACTAGTTCACAGCAAGGTATAGACCACGAGCCGCAACTGGTTGAGAAGCTCTACCCCTCCCCCCCCCAAAAATGGTTGATGCCATAGATCCCACTGCAGGCTGGCCATATCTCTTGTGAAAAAACTGGATATAACGTCAGGGACGGGTAGTCAGTCGCCAACAAGCCCTCCGAAGCGAAGGATAACCGCAGAAGGCGAGAATTTTTTGAGGCCTATCAACGGTATTCGATAACAATATTTAGTCAAAAATATCAATATTTTTTCGCTAACAAATCCTTCCAACAAAAAATAAATTTCTCATTTATTACAGTATTACACAAACATGGACCAACAATTTTTGATAGAAATTAGGCAATTTTGTAGGTGACCTAAATAATTTCCAAATCTCTGTATGTTAGCAGGTTTGCTGAACGAAATCAAATGCTGGACAAACTTTCAAATTACTGTAGAATGTACAATACAGCGAAATACTGCACGAGTTCTATGATATCAAAAGAAGTTTCATATAGGATTAAGTTTATTCTACGTTTCATTTTGGGAAATTGAAAAGTGCCAATTTTCAGGTTCGGTAACCTATTTTTTGCGTGGCCCCTTTGGGCGCGAGGCCGTCGGCGGTCGCCGACATCGCCGACGCCTAGCTACGCCACTGGCGACAGCATTGACATCTCGCGTTGCTGTAATAAACTATAGGCCTGACTTTAAACCTTAACAGTTAATTTTTCAGGTGAATAATGAGATAATTTTATAAATAATTCGAAATTCGATTTGAGCCACAAAATAAATGGTTTGGTCTTCAGTGTCCCCTTTCTCAAAAATGTAGCAATTACTGGCTCATAAAAAACGATTTATAACCAGTTGATTTTGTTACTGTAGTTTGGTAAATATAACTACAATTGAATGGTCACATTGTCCTAAAGAGGTAAGATTTCTCAGCCCTAAATTCGAGAATTTTGAAAATAGCCTTATGCATATTATACGTAAATATGTACAGGGCTTTCATTTCAAAACTTACCACCCACGTTATCTGCGTAAAGAGACAGATTTCTGGAAAAAAAGATTAAATTCAAGAATTTTACCTTTTGTATTTTGAAAAATATAATTATTAAAATATTTGATTTTTGATATAATTTGAAATGATCATACCTATCTCTTTTATTTTTGAGCTGTCGAGAAAATATTATTTGGAAAACTCCTGTATTTTTTTAAGTTCCACGTTATTTAAAAAGAAAAACTCTAACTTAGAAAACCCCCTGTATTCACCCTATATACAGCAAAAAAGCGCGCCAGATTTAATACATTAAAAAAGGAGCTCTATTTTTTTTAAATATCTTTAGAATTAAGATGAACCGGTTGGATCAAACCTTCTCCATCTGGGTATGGAAAATGACAAAGGGCATGGCCCCCTCTACTTTGATGGCATGCCAAAACTCTTTTTCGAGCAATTCAAATCTGGCGCGCTTTTTGAATCACCCTATACTACGATACTGTGTTATTTACGAGCATGCGCGTCGATGCGAATGGAAACCATCGACATAAATGTAGGTATGTGTACATACACATAACACATATACTGTTATACACGCATCTGTATACGTACATATGTACATACAGGGGCTTTCATTTCGAAATTTGCCACCCGCGTTATCTGCCTAAAGAGACAGATTTCTGGAAATCGCCGGAACACGTCAACAAATTAACGCACCCCCTCAATAAATTTGTTGACACGTTTCGGCGATTTCTAGAAATCTGTCTATTTACGCAGATAACGTGAGTGGCAAGTTTTGAAATGAAAGCCCTGTACATATTTACGTATAATATGCATAAGGCTATTTTCGAAATTCTCGAATGTAGGGCTGAGAAATCTTACCTCTTTAGGACAATGTGACCCTTTAATTGTAGTTATATTTACCAAACTACAATAAAAAAATCAACTGGTTATAAATCGTTTTTTATGAGCCAGTAATTCCTACATTTTTGAGAAAGGGGACACTGCAGACCAAACCATTTATTTTGTGGCTCAAATCGAATTTCGAATTATTTATAAAATTATCTCATTATTCACCTGAAAAATTAACTGTTAACTGATAATAATTACATTTGCATAATCACCTAATCAAGGTATTTTACATGTGCTCACTAATGCTCACTCTAGTAGCTACTACTTTTGCAACTTTTTGCAATAGAAAAGTTAGGCGTATTATCAATACGAAGATGCTCGAGAAGATTTAGCCGGTGATTGATGAATAAAGTATTACCGTGAAGTCGACAACTTTTGAGTGTAGGACTGGAGAAATGTACCTCTTTATTTGTAGGATAGTGTAACCATTTAATTGTAGTAATATTTACTAAGCTACATTAAAAAATCAACTGGTTATAAATCATTTTTTATGTAACGTATCTGCTACAGGTTTGAGAAGGGAGACAGCCTAGATCAAACCATTTATTTTGTCGGACAAATGTTGTTTCATATTATTTATGAAATTATCTCAACATTCAGCTACAAAATTAACTGTTATTATTTATATTTGTATGATCACCAAATAGACATGTTTTCCACCTGCGCACTCTGTTAGCTACCTGTTTTTGGAATTTTCGCAAAAGAAAATTTGGGCGTCTTATCAAAATGAAGATACTCACGAAGATTTAGCCGGTTATTAATGAAAAAAGGTAAATCGTGAAATCGACAACTTTTGAGTGTAGGACTGAAAATAGCTACCTGTTTATTTGTAGGACAGTGTGACCATTTAATTGTAATAATATTTACCAACCTCCATTGAAAAAATCAACTTGTTATTAATCATTTTTTATGCAACGTAATTGCTACATGTTTGAGGGGGGGGCATCGTAGACCAAACCTTTTATTTTGTCGGACAAATGTTGTTTCAAATTATCCATAAAATTATCTCAACATTTAGCTGAAAAACTAATTGTTATTAATTAAATTTTCATAGTCACCAAATCGACATGTTTTATACCTGCGCAGTATGTTAGCTACCTGTTTTCGCAATTTTTGAAGAGAAAAAAGTTGGGCGTCTCGGTGAAATGAAGCTGCATTGAGAAAACTAGCTTGTTATTAATGATTTGGAAAAAAGGTCCTCGGCCCCCGGACTAGTATATCTACATGTTCTATATCCTCAACAACTACCTACAACAACTTACTGAATTTGTGAGGAATTTTAGTTCTGGTTGGCCAATTGTGAACAAGTTTTCATCAAATTTGACATAAATTTGACCTATGTGAACACCATAATCAGTATCCGATAGAAGATGAACCCAGATAGAACAGCTCTCTTCATGAATGAGGACAAACAACACAACCAAAAGTTTTTTTTTTTATTTTTTAGTCTTAGCTTCTCTCCAAACCATAATTCTGCTGGAACAAGTAGAACTTCCAGATATTTGGTTGCACTTCTGCTTACCAAGTAAACCACAGTCAAAACTGCTTCCGACCAAAAGTTTTTATTTATTGATGCGTTTCAGCAAACGTCTAGTGTTTTCAATAAGAGTTCTTGTCATCCTTTCAGCAGCACGGTTCTGTTCTACAATTGGATCTTTCCCATTGAAAAATTCTCGAATCAATCGATGAATCAATGAATTTGACCAGAAACATCCCTGATATCAGTTCAAGTGCCCTCTTGGCTATCGTTCTTGATAGCCAGAAAATTTCGCACCCATCGCCGATGTGTCCAAAACGTTCGTGCAAAAGTCCTGATGTGCTAAAAAAAAATTCAGAATGAACTTGATTCTGTTAAAACATGGAGGCCAAAATTGGTTCGGTGACTTGGGAAGTGGAAACTATCTGTCTATCTGTAGATCTGATGGCTCTAGAAGGGACACGTACATACCTATATCAACTTTGTGTAGCAACTCTGGAGCTGCAACTCTACCATGTAATATAATAATGTGGCGCTTTAGCCAGCGTGTACAGAATTCAAACCTGAAAATCTAGAAAATACTGCTTTGTTCAAGAAAGGAGATTATCGCGTTCATTCTGGATTTTACAAGAATGGATTACGGATATATAAAGACCGGCATTAGATAATAGTTTTTAAGTTTAAGATTTGCTGTGATGTGATTTAGATTTTAGATAGTGATTATTGTAAAGAGTTAAGTTGTTTGAGTTTTCATGAAGTAATTAGTATCAGAGTGTACATTAACGTGGAATAAATTATTGTTGTGTTAATTGGACTTTGATTCTTGAATAAACGGACCCAAGATTTCTATTACGCACCTCACAGCCGTGACATTGGTGTCAGAAGTGAGATATAATTCGAGGATTGGACAGTGAAGTTCGATTGCAGAATAGTGCGGACACTAGTGAGTAGTGTGGACACTAAGTGAACAGAGAATTTGACCGATTGTGTAAATTACCCCGGAAGTGACTGTATACCCGATTTTGACTGTGATAGTGAATTTTCAAGTAAGTTCTAGAAAATTCTATTTTAGAAACCAAGGGACATATCGAATTTTTGACTTCAACGAAGTGTTTGCTATATCAGTCTACATTCAGAAAAGACATTGCAAGAAAATTCTAGAACATTCAAGAATAAAGCAAATTATCCAATATGTGACTTCACCGACCTGTTTCGAAGATCAATCAAAGACCCGGGAAGATATTTGAAGAGAGTTTGAAGGATATTCCAGAACATTCTGTATATGTCTATTACGAGACAACAAGCAAATATGGAAGAACAAAAAATTGAAGAACTTCTGCGAAAAATGTTGGAACTTTAAGACGACAACAAGAAAAACAAGACGAAGGTGCTAGGCGACAAAAAGAAAAACAAGAAGATGAAGCTAAACGGCAAAAAGAAAAACCAGAAGAAGAAGCTAAAACGACAAAAAAAAAACAAGAAGATGCTAGACGACAACAAAAAGAGGCTGAACGACAAAAAGAAAAATAAGAAGAAGAGGTCAAATGACAACAAGAAAGGCAAGAAGACATTGGACAACTGCGGAAAATTTTTCATCTCAAACCATACAAGGATCTGTCACTCACCTAGAACAAAAGATTCAAGAATTAAAAGCCAAAGTAAGGGACGATGTTCAAGTCAAGCAGTTAAAAACGATGTTCAAGAAGTTGAAGAGAATGTTTAATAAGTTAAAGACGATGTTCGAGAAGTTAAAAACGACGTTCAGGGAGTAAAAGCTGAGGACAAGGACGAGGTTCAGTAGTTGAGACAAGAAGTTGAGGACCGAGTTCGAGCACTTGAAGATAAGGTAAATAAATTAGAAATACAGTCCATCAATCCATGTAGTGTTGGAGCATTCTCTAGTATGAAGATGAAACCACCAACTTTTGACGGTTCTAGGTCCTAGACCATGTATTTCCGACAGTTTGAAGCCGCTGCAAACACCAATGAATAGAACGATCAAGAAAAATCTACAGCACTGATCCTGGCGCTACGAGGACCTTCCTTAGATCTTCTTCAGTCCATTCCTACAATCTACCATCAGAATTACCAGTTTCTAAGTCAGACGTTAGAATTGCGCTTCGGAGACCATTACAGTCCAGAAGTATTTAGAACTCTGAGTAGCGCTAAGTGGTATCACCACGTTCCGCTACTGCGCTGGCAGTCCGGTTCCAACAATGAGTAACAGATAGCATGATGGCGCCTCCAGGATCAAAATATTCCGGAGGTAAAATACCCGACCACTCGGATCTCCGGGCGTCGGGTGATCCTGGGGGTCCTTCATGCAAAGATATAAAGAGAAGATCAAAAACTCAACTCGGAATTGATTTTAGCAATATAAGAGGAATAAGTACAAATATGAATTCAGTTCACCAACATCTTGAAGAACAAAGACCTGACCTCCTTGTTCTCACTGAAACTAAAATCAGTTCTGCAACACCTATTGTGAACTATCTTTATCCCGGCTATGACCTACACCACCGATTTCGACATAATTTTGGGATCTGTGTGTACATTAAAAATGACCTTTCATGTCATCGAGAGGGGAAGCTAGAACCAGCGAACCTTGATATCATATGGCTAAAATTCACCTCAAAGTCATCGACCAAGTTTATCTGCTGCCTCTACCGACCGCCATCTAACACCGAGTACCAAAACTTTTTCGCGACATTATCCGAAAGCTGTGATAGTATACAGTCAAACTATCCACAGGCGGAAATTGTCTTTTTAGGCGATTTCAACGTCCACAATATACCCTGGCTGAAACACCACAACAAAACAGATAACGAAGGCAGAGAAGCAGAAGCTTTTGCCATAAGTTGTGGTCTAACGCAGCTTGTCGATGAACCTACCCGTATCTCAGAAAGGGGCGAATTTGCAGCGCTTTTAGACTTGTTCCTAACCACAAATCCTGACTCGTACACAATTCAAGTAGATGCTCCACTTGGTTCGGCCGATCATAAACTTATAATAACAAAGTGCGAAATGCTCATCCCACCAAGCCAACAACCAATTCCTCGTAAAATGTGGCACTATAAATCGGCAAAATGGAATGACCTAAAACAGTTTTACCTGGATTTTCCATGGCAAGAGGTTTGCTTTAAAACAGCTGATCCCACTATTTGCTGTAATGAAATAACACAAGTAATCTTATCTGGAATGGATGCATATATCCCACATACAACTAAACGTAGAGCTAATGCAAAACCTTGGTTCAACAGCCAGTGTCAAACGGCTGTACAGAAAAAACACAGAGCATATAACCTTTGGAAACGACAACAAACCGCTCAAAACCACACAGAATTTATAGAAGCCAGAAATAGTTGCAAAATTACTATTGACTCCGCTAAAGAAACATACAATCAAAGAATAAAAAACAGGTTGCTGAATTGTCCAAGTAGTTCTAGGTCCTTTTGGTCTCTTGCAAAAGCTGTTGGATCTAACTTCACCAAGTCATCCATACCACCACTTACAGATAAAAATAATCACTTAGCCACAACATCAGAGGAAAAAGCCAATATGCTGGCCCAAATGTTTTCCTCCAACTTCAACCTAACAGTGCCAAACGGAAAAACTCCACCGTTCATTGAAAGGGTTTCCCATAGTATGCCAGAGGTACCCTTTTGTCACAGAGAAATACAAAAATCCCTTAAAAAGCTAGATACAAACAAAGCAATGGGTCCGGATGGCATTCCCGCAATAGTACTCAAAAATTGCGCCAACGAACTCACCCCAACTTTCGCAAAATTATTCAATTTGTCTTACAGGCAAGGAGTATATCCATCATCATGGAAGTCTGCCGCAGTCAGTGGCGGTTCCTCCATAAGAGCACATGTGCACGTGCACTCCCAAATTAATATCAAACAACTTTAAATTTAATTTTATCATTCTTCAAATTTTAACATTCTACCTGTAAAGTATTAATTTAAAAAATTAGTGGCCAAATGCGCCAGCAAAACAAACGCAACCGGCAACGCTGGAATCACAGCGTCCACCGCGTCGCCTGAACGCCCCGTTCACTGCACATTTCAATATTAAATCCAATTGGTGGAACTATGCCCCCCCGCACTCTTTGTTCCCCGCGAAGGTCTAGCGACGTTCGATGTTTTAAGCTGGCTGGTGTGCACATGTAGTCAGTGCACTTTGGGATCGGAAGCTCTTGTTTTATATTTATTTCGATTTCGAGCGCGATTTAACTGAAAACTGTGTGTAGAATGGCGGGATTTCTGAACCCCGATAGCCTTAGCGTGCAATATTTAAAAACAATTAAATTTTCTTCGCTTTCTTTGGAGGAAAAAATCCAAATCAAATGGGTCGGCCGTCCAAAGCCAAATTTAATAATCACCAACATAACAAAATGCAAAAGTCGTGATTATAAACGAACTTTTAAAATGGAAACTTACGAAAAAACTGACTGGTTGTGCGGTTGTGATGTTAGTAATAGTCTTTACTGTTTTCCCTGTTTGTTATTTGGAAGCGATGAAGCATCAGAATGGACAAAATCCGGCGTTAAAGATTTAGTAGATACATTTATCCGAAAAAATTAAAAAACATCAAAACTCAAAATCACATCTTACTCTTATCTTTCAATACAAAACGTGTCTGTGAGATTGAAAACTATAATACATTTATGTATAAAAACAATTGTTAGATCAGGACGATGTACTCAGTGAGGTAAGTTACTTTGTTACTTAATTTCTAGTTTATTGATATAAGATCCTTCAATTTCCACGATTTGATAGACCGAAAAAAGTATTAAATTGAGCTTAGTTGGTTGTTTGGTAGGGTAGATATGAAATCCCTTAACAATATTTTTAATTATTGGTAGGTAAACACATCACATAACTCATACGATCACTTACAATAAATTATTTTTTTAAAGGCCTAAAATAAACACTTCTGGGCGTGGCGTGGCACCCCAAAAAATTTCGCGCCTCCGGCGGCGCCTGCGGCGGGCATCCCCCTTTCGGCATTTATTATGAATTACAAATTATGTGCACCCCCAATATGTTATACCACGAGCCGCCACTGGCCGCAGTACAACCCATTCCAAACAAAGGAAAAAAGACAGATCCGTTAAACTATAGACCAATTGCTCTACTTCCGGTGATATCAAAAGTAATGGAAAGAGTTGTGAACAATCACCTAACCAAGTACTTGGAAAAGTACAAAATTATCAACGATAAGCAATACGGATTTCGAAAATATAGGTCAACTGGCGATTTACTTACATACGTCACTCACTTATGGCAAAAAGCGATTGAGTTGCGGGGTGAAACAAGAACAATTGCCTTAGATATATCTAAAGCATTCGACAAAGTTTGGCATGAAAATCTGCTCAACAAGCTCAAAGCAATGGGATTATCGCCGAAACTTTGCACTTGGTTTGAAAGTTACCTATAGGACAGATCCATTTATGTTGCACCGGATGGCCAGAACTCCAACTCTTACCAAATAAATGCTGGTGTGCCACAGGGAGCAATCCTTTCGCCAACTCTTTTTCTGATTTACATAAATGACCTCATAGATAAAACAGTAAATCCACTTTATTGCTTTGCAGACGATGGCAATGTAGTCTCCTCACTCATACCACCCACATGTCTTTCCGCACGTGAATTCCATCATCTTAGACTAACTCAAATATCGCAGATAAATAACGACCTGGAGATAATAGAGGACTGGGGTAACAAAAACCTTGTACAGTTCAACGCGCAGAAAACCCAAACAGCTCTGTTTTCAAAAAAGACCAGCACCGGTGAGCCAAACATCATGCTATCTGGAAGTGCTGTCACATTACAGAGTCAGTTGAACATCTTGGGGGTTACTGCAGAGACCAACATGTCTTGGCACAGTCACGTGGCAGATATTGCTATAAGGGCGTCCCAAAAGCTGGGGGTGCTATTTCGTACAAGACATCTGTACACAACAAGCCAATTGCTGACACTCTACAAAGCCCAGATTCGACCAACTATGGAGTACTGCTCACATATATGGAGTGCAGCACCCAAACATACCTTAATGCTTTTGAACACCGTGCAAAAACGAGCTATCAAGCTGATCAATGACCCCGCACTTACTCGTAACTTGGATGGTCTCGAACATCGCAGATCTGTGGGCGATTTATCTCTCTTCTACAGGTACTATCACGGAAAATGCTCTGAAGAGTTGGCACGTATGATTCCACCGAGAGTAGCGCCTACCAGGCGAACCCGTCAAACAGACGGTAACCATGAATTTACTATTAATTAGGTAACGGCCCAATTAAGGACCGATTGAGAAGTGTTTTATCTCTGCAAGACCATCCGTGGACGCGTTTCGCTGGATGGAGACCCTGTCTTCATTTTACTTGTCATGAATTTACTGTCAAACTAGAGGCACCAAGAACCTCATTATATCAGAATTCATATCTCTGGAGAACAGCATCGCTGTTGAATAAACTCCCTGCGACGGTTTTCCCTGCAGGTTACAACCTGAACCGTTTCAAGACCAACATACACCGACATTTCCGCGCACTCGCCGCTTCTCGAGCGTGATAGGACATTTCCTTGCGAGTGCGCATACCCGTAAAAAAAAAAAAAAACTCAAGTTAAATCAAGAATTCAAAAACCCGGCGAACCTTTGCAAGAATTCGAATCGGAAGTTAAAAGGCTAGTGAGTTTGGCGTTTCCTGCAGCTGGAGAAGACATGCAGGAATGGATGGCAGAATCTGTGTTCATTGATGGTCTCAGAGATTCCAAGATCCAGAAAAACCTGAGAATTGTCTAAGTTCAGTCGAAGTAGCGATGCCCTTGTCCGATAATTGGAACTGCAAGCAATCTTTGGTGCCTCACGATCCAGAATACTAGAATACGAGCAGTGTCCATTGAAGACCGAAAGGGTAAACACTCGTCAAATGGGGATGGTAGCTTCGAGAAGGTTATGAGAAAGGACGAAATGAAGAAACTATTAGACAAATGGAAGACGACTCCAAACAAACACCGAGAAACCGAATAAAATGTTACCGGTGCCATATGCAATGGAATTGTTGACTAAGGATGTCCTCTCCATCTAGGGATCGTTCCCAACGCTTTATCGGGCAAATTCTACATCTTAAAGAAAATGATGGATGTCGGCCGGAATGGAGGAAAGTGACGAACAAGAGTTTCATTTACAAAGCGTTGTTGGCTCAGTGAAACTCTCTGGCTGTACAAAATGGTTTACTGAAATGAGTTTGGGAAAGTGCCGATGGGAAAATTACGAAGAGCCAACTAGTTATTCCAAAAGATCGAGTAGAAGATTTATTAAAAGAAATACATGACAGAACTTCAGTGACACATTTTGGAGTTAACAAGACTATGGACAAAATTGGAGAACGTTTTTACTTGGTCCATTATCATGAAGACGTAAAAAACTGGTGCCGAAAATGCGACATCTGTGCTACTAGTAAAGGCCCTAAGCTAAGATCTCGGGGGCCCACGAAACAGTACAACGTCGGTCTCTCATTTGAAAGAATAGCGAAAGATGTAACCGGACCGTTCCCTACTGAGTCAGAGCGTGGTAACAAATACATCTTGGTTATCATGGATTACTTCAATAAATGGCCAGAAGTTCTCGCTATTCCCAATGAAGAAGCCATCACTATTGCTCAGGTGCTAGCGGACAAAGTTTTTGGTCGTCATGGTGTGCCACTAGAGTTACATTCAGAGCAGGGACGAAACTTCGAATGATAATTTCGTAAGACAAGGACAACACCTTTACATCCACAGTCTGATGGAACGGTAGAACGATTTGATAAGACCATAGAGGAATACCTGACAAAAGTAGTCGCAAAGAACCAGCGAGATTGGGACAAACATTTGCCCCTATTTTTAATGGCCTACAGAGCAGCTGTGCATGAGTCAACAGGCGAAAGTCCAGCTAGAATCGTTTTTGAAAGGGAATTCTCATACCTGAAGAAGAACGGAAAGAAATTCGAGATTATGCCGACGAAGTCAGGGCACGACTTCTGGGGATACGGATACATGATTTTACTTAGGGGCATGTTCAGCTGGCCAGTGACCGAATGAAGACTAGATACGACTTGAAAGCCAATTCAGCCGGATATCAAGAAGGTGATTTTGTGTGGCTCTATAATCCAGCAAGAAAGAAAGGAGTGTCGCCGAAATTGTCTTCAGCATGGGAAGGACCCTATAGAATAATCAAGAGGATTAATTTGGTTTATCGAGTTCAGCGCAACACTAGGAGTAAGATGATAGTTGTACATCATTTGGACAGATTGACGAAATATCAGGGGCGCGAAGTTGATCGGGACGATTAACCTTAGGAATCTGGCGGAAGCGCCAGGGTGTACAGAATAGGGAACTTTAATAAAAAATTGAATTGATTATTGTTATTGCAAACTGTAGAAACTCGAAAAAAAATGTATACGTATTTTTTTATTTTGTCCAAAAATCTTGGACAGATGATTCTAGATTTCACAGTGCTATTCGGGAAAAAGGGCTATCGCGGTAATTCTGGATTTTACAAGAATGGATTTCGGATATATAAAGACCGGTATTAGTTAGTAGTTTTTAAGTTTGAGAATGGCTGTGATATGATTTAGATTTTAGATAGTGATTATTGTTGTTTGAGTTCATTAGTGAAGTACTTAGTGTCAGAGTGAATAGTAACGTGGAATAAATTATTTTTGTGTTAATTGGACTTTGATTTTTGATTAAACGGACCCAAGATTTCTGTCACGCACCCCAGAGCCGTGACATTAATATAAAAATTTAGAGCTCCCTTTTTTTGTGACGCGATACAATTGGCGACATTTTGAGCAAAGTTAGTATTTCAGAGTTCGTATAGTGATCGGGGATATTTGATTTATATGCCACTCATTTTAAGAACTTGGGCTCCTAAGAGAATACATATGGGATCCGCATAAAAGGAAGACCAGACGGCCCAGACGCAAGTGGCATACTTCAAATGAGGAGGGTCTTATTCACCTTCGCACAATAAAGTGTCTTCAAAGCCTTTAGATTAGTGAAGTCTTGGATGGTCCTTCTAAGAAAGCCCAACATTTGAAAAGCCTTACTGACAACAAGGTCTGTTCTCACAGAAATCACAAATCAGTCAGAGCGTTTTCGATTGGTGCAAATCGCGTTTTCTGACTATTTTGAACCAATGAAATTTGCTCTGAAGGGTTTGTGATTTCTGTGAGCACAGACCTATTATCAAAATATCGAGAAAACTGGAGAGTTGCATCCAAAGTGATACCCCAGTCCTTCATAAAAGATATATTCTCGAAATAGCATTGGCTGATCATGTACTGAAAATTTATTGGGGTCTTGGAGCGCGGAAAGGTCATGGCCTTATATCTGGTAGTTTTGAGATCCATTATTCCATTGTTGAGACACTAGTCATGCAGACTATGCAAGTCATACTGATGGAGTTGATCAATAAAGAAGGAGCACCATTTTTTACCATTAGTGCTGATAGCCATTATACTGAGATAGATGTAATTTTTATAAGATTCCTGCGTTGTTTGCACAAACGCCTCTACCTATCAAACTTCCGATAATCATCCTTTGATTAAGTGGATTCGAATTTTTTGTAGGCAATTTTCTTCTGAATTATACAATCCTTAAGATTAGCAGAGAAACATATCGGGAATTTTTTGGCTGAGTACTTTTTCAAAGGTACAAACCTATCAATGGATACTAAAATAACATTATACAAAATATTAACAGTCCATTTACTGTCGTATCCCTTAATAAAATGTCGTAGTTAAGTTATAGTCTAAGAACTGTCTTATTCCATGAATATTTGTGGAGTTAAAGTATCTGTAAAATCCTTCGAAGTTGAGACAATCATCAGCTTCAGAAATCATTGACATCAGATGAAAACGAATATGAAGAAGAGGTGGGTGGATAATAGGAGGAACCAGGAAGAAGTCGACCAGGCTGACACTTGTATCTGGATCCTGAGTCAAGACTAGATCCAATAGGCTGTTATGCGATGACAAGAAATTTTCCGTTGGAAGAGGTTGTGAAAGTTGCAACTATTAGACATAATTTGAATGCACGCTGCCTCTTGAAAATATGCTGCATCGCTAGCTGTCAAAGTGGAGTTCAATGCATTGTCCTGCCATAGAGCGCGCCTTGAATGGGCCACTTTCACATTTTTCAAAGACATATTTAAATTATTCTTTTAGTCATTCTAATACTCTGTATAATTTTTTCCCGAAAAAAACCGCTTATTTTTGAAAAAAAATTTATTTAAAAATCGAATTTTTAAACTGGCGCGAAAACGCGAACTTGGTTTGTGACGTCACAAACCAGAAAATCAACAAAAATGCGAGGATGCCAAATTTCTCATTAGTAAATCATTACACATTTCACTAGCTAGAAACTATTTTCGTCCTTTACTACATTATAAAAAAATATTAACTCATTTAAATTTCGCATTTCTACATGTGGCATCAAAAACGTCAAAATCGGCTTTAGCCAATCATAGAGCGTTTCCAATCACGTGATTTTTCGTTTAAATTTTAAGTTTTTATTTATTAATTTATTTAATAATCTGACTAAAATCTTGCAAAATATTGTTCATTCTCGGTTGCATTGATGTATCTGCGTCAAAAAATATCATAATTTGCCATATTCCCGGCACGTGCAAGTGGCCCGAGATAAATAAACTGTTCCCAGGATAAAGCAAGCCAGTACCAACTGAAACGAAGATCTATTCACTAGTTTCAGGAACTTTCAATCTTTTACTCGGTATAGATTTATAAATGACTCTTAGCGTTCCACCCCGTCTCTTCAAAATACTGGTCTCTGGTGAACGATCCTTACCATAAATGAGAAAATTGATGAAGCAGAGCTCTGCGTCAAAGATGCCACGTCGAGCTAAGCTAAGTACGAATATTGTCACACTGGCAGGCAGAGATTTTTTGTAGCAGCTGATTCAGTTTTGTTCGCAAACCCTGGATATTTTGGTAGTACATGGAAAAGTTATTAGAAAACTAAGCAGATTTTTTGTTGTAGTTTGGTATCCCCTGCTAATATCTAATCTGAATATTATTTCCTCCATTCAAGACACATTCATTCAACTCAGCTCTAACTTTAGATTCTGCTTCAGCCTGCATTTTTGTTAGGTCAGGATTAATGATAAATACTTTTTACCCTTTAATTTAGGCACTTTTAGAGCGGACAATGTTCTGCGCGTCCTGAACGTCCTCCTTTTTTATGCAGAATTGCATTAAATGCCTTGTGACTATTTTTGTTTGGCTTACCGATTCTCGCCAGATTCTCAACTTCAACATTGGTAGCTGCAAGATCACTGTTGACATCGTTAAGATCCTGCTGTTGGCCAGGTAAATTGAAAATATGTAATTATGTTATTAGACCGATTTTGACGTTCCTGTAGTTCGATACAGAAGTCATTATTCAGAGTGGTAGATGTATAGCGATGGTACTCCCAGAACCTATAGTAGCAGGTGGATCCTCTTTAATGTCCTCTTTAAATGTTAAGCTAGTCCAGGGCCTTAAGAATTGAGGGGATTTGGATCAAACCGGATTTTGACAATTCTCACAGAGGAATTGTAAGGTACGTTGACCCTTGCCCTTGAGTTCGATCACTCTCCTCCACTTTGTCGCATTTCAAGTAGGGTTACCAGATTGAAATAACTACAAATCGGGTATACCAATCAAAAAGCTGTTAAAAAATCGGGACTTTGAATAAAAATCGGGACACTTTTTTTTTAAGGAATAATTTAATGTAAAAATAAAACTGAACAATAAAATTTCTAATAAAATTTGAAAATAAAAAATAACGCAGAATGCATTAGTTTAAGCTCTGTTCCAACCGACATGAGAACCGTTCTAGAACAATAATATCCAGTTGATCAATTCATTTGTCATTTAGGATAAGCGCTCAACTTATTGAAAATTAGGTGGGCAACCGGAAGTTACCGTTCTAGAACGATTCTTATATTGCTTGGAACAGAGCTTTATTATTCTTATCCTCAAAACCAAAAAAATCTTGATAATAGTACCTAATAGATAATTAACAAGTAGGTATAGTTCTCGCCACAGATAATCGAGATTCCCACAAAAAATGATTTCTTTGTCGGCGATGCCCGGATAAACAAAAACAAAAAATTGATGCTCTTGGTCTAAATTTATTCCCAACCCTTTTCTGTAGAGTTTTTGCAGCGGTTTTTGTTTATCCGGGCATCGCCGACAAAGAGATCATTTTTTGTAGGAATCTCGATTATCTGTGGCGGGGACTATCTACAATAGCACAGCCTCCTATAGTTAACAAGCCATGAAGTTGGAAATGACGGCAACGTCGCATATGGTGCTATTTTGTTATTGGGTTATGTGTTTCTGTGTATTGCTTTCATTGTGTATTGTTGCAATTTAGTATTTTTATGGGCATTATTGACAAAAAAGTGGATAGAAACACACCAATATATTGCCCATATTTAGTTGATACCTGTTCCTTTGTGCTTTGATTGCAAATTTTTAGCAAATGGGTACAGGAGCAAAAATGAAGGTAAGTTAAGGTAAAACAATAAAAACAATATTAATATTTGTCTGCAAGAGCATAGGTCTCGATATATTACCTAAGATATTTAAACTTGTTCCAGATGCCATGAAACTGCTGTGTTCCTGGGTGCAAATCGAACTATAGGAGTTCCTTAAAAACTGAAGAAATGCAAACATTTTTATTTCCAAAAAAATTCTGAAGTGCAAAAAATGTGGATGAAAGCAATACACCAAGATAATTATACCCGAGATTATACAATAACGAAAAATTCTGTGGAGTGTTGTAAGCATTTTGAAGAAACCGAAATAATTAGATTTGAAACAAACAAGGATAAAGGCGTAGTTCGAGAGTTCAAACTAAAACGTCCAACTCTTAAAAGTAGGTACCTCTTATTTTCGAAAATCAGCTCAAGTATTTGAATGGACTTGCCTTCCGAAAAAATCCCGAAGAAAGAAAAAGTTAGATTTTCAAAAGACATACTGAAACATAACACTTTGGACTCTAGAAATATATTCATTTAAATCAATTATTTACTGTTCTTATTTACACAAATAGTTAAATTATTCATTGAATTACTGTTTTTGGCCCTTTAGTACAATAAATTATGCATTTTTTGTGATTCATATTAATAAAATAAAAAATATATATTTATACAAACAAACACCACCAGTACCACTTGGCGGTAAGATTGCGGTGTTGCCTTTTTAACTTCATGGCTTGTTAAATGTAGGAGGCTGTGACAATATGGTACCTGCATGGAAAATTAAATTGATTATTGTTTATTGCAAACTATAGGAAATCGAAAAAAAATCGTTACTTTTTTTTTTTTATTTCGCCCAAATATGATTATTCCGGAAGTTATTCAAATATTATATTATTATATATAGATCTACTGAGCATGTGCAACGTCACTAATTTATTAGATAAGTGACGTCATAGGCAGAATTCAAAGTGTTGTATCTCCGTCAATTTTTGACGAAGAAGAAAAAGAAAAAACACGTGTTGACTTATTTTTCATGGACTATCGAAATCAGCAATAAAAAAATTTGATGCAAGGAGCCTATATTCAAAAATAAGTGACTTTCAAAAGAATTTCGAAAAATCGGGACATTTAGCGTCCCGACGTATAGTCCATCGGGACATGGGACAAAATCTCCAATATCGGGACTGTCCCGTTAAAATCGGGACCTCTGGCAACCCTAATTTCAAGCACTGCATCTGTTGCAAATCGGCCGGACACAAACACAGTAAAATAATTCGCGAACTATCAGTACAAACTACGGTCTGACTATATTTTATTTAAGCATAGAGACCACTATATTTTAAATCTTTAAAATGTTGAACACAACACTCCAAAACAATAACATCTTTATTCAGGCAATTAACAACAAAACACATTTATCACGCATAATCCAATTAAGATTATTTATGTTTGTTTATGTAAAATCTGTTTCATTAAACTCTCCATGTCAAGACACTAATTATGCTTTAGTTCTCCAGCTAGCTACAAAGGCCCGAGCAGGTATCACATGACACATAGTTAAATATTCCCGGGTATGCATAAATTCAATCCTAATTTATCACGGTGAGCGGCTAGAAGAGCCAGTTATTAAAAATCTAATAAATTTCAAAACTAAAGTCGTTTAATTGATGGTTGGAACCAGAAACTAATGAAGTACTTATTTGTATGTTTATAGGAAAATCTGGTGTAATATTTAGCGATACTACGGCTATGTATAAAGCAAAATATTCGTATAAAAAAAAATGTTAAGTTTTATTGCAGCTTGAGGAAAATGGCCACAACTTATCTAAACAAATAACTGTTTTTCGTTAACCTTATAAATCCAAATCCAAATCATCTGAAACTGTATTAAAAATTAATACTTCAAATCTCTCGATAATCTTCTTGCCATGATGCAATTTGGATAAAATGGCTTCGGCCTTTCAAACTTCAATTCTATTATTTGCTTGATCAACCAGGAAATGGAAAATCTATAAATAGTTATTTATTATACAAGACGGTAAAAAGATTCTTTACCTGTGAGTGGAAAATGTTGATTCACGAGCGACGAAGGAGCGAGTGGATTAATTTCACGAACAGGTAAAGGTTTTTTACCGTCGTGTGTAATATTCTATTTTATTCTTGAGCCACTTTTCATTTATCACTTACTAAAATCATAAACTAAAATGTGCTAAAATTTTACATGGATTATGACAAATTGACAAAATACCTGACAAACTGACACATTTCTGGTGTTGTCAATCATGCAACATATCAGATTTCTGTCAAAAACACTATAATTATTATAAAAGATTCGAACAAGTGGGTAAAATTGACGTATGAGTGGGTAAAATTGATGTATGAGTGGGTAAAATTGACAAATGAGTGGGTAAAAATTGTTCGATTTCACTACTTCAAATAAAGTGTTACTTTAACAACGAGTTTTGAGTCGATTAAATGATAGTTTACCATTCGCGATGGAATAAAATTAATTTAGTTCACAAATTATTACAGTAAAAATTACAGTAACTGAAGGTTAGGTATGTCTTTAGTTGTTCACAAATTTAATGCTCAGTTATGTGTAATTTTGTGAGTAATGGACCTCTTGCATAAATTTTTTTCATTTGCTTATTGGAAAGAGGAGTTAAAATAAAGCTCAACTGTATTTTTTTCCGATTTTTTTCGGACTTGCAAAGGCTCTAAATTTCGATTTGAAGTTCAAATTTCTTGGTGCCGTGACGTCACGGCACCAAATTTCTGATTGGTCAATTTTATCCAGTGTTGCCTAGATGTCAGGAATTTCATGTAAAATTTTCCTGGCGGCGATAACTGAATCGATATAATATCGAATCCACAGATTTGTAAGTATCGGATATGAAATCGATTCTCATCCCTATGAAAAACTTAACCCAACTTTATAATTCAAAATAGGTATATACAATCATTATTTATTTTTATTTATTGAATCATTAGAATGTCCAAGACTCCAAAACTCCAAAACGGGCCGAGCAGAAGGCACGAAGGCACACAAAGGTTGCTCTACCTGCATTTTAAAATGATTTTACTAATACACAATGCTAATATTTAGTGTTCTGCTGTGAGCTTTAATTTTACATTTTTAATTTTGGCATTGAAATAGGTATATAATTACCTATTAAAATTGTTGTTATTTTTCTTCTAAGTGGATTATGGGAAATAAAACAGGAGTATAATTTTTATGTGTCTGTACCTATTCGATACCAGTTTCTCTAATACAGCCGGTGCTACCTAACTCCCCAATTCCTAATTTCTATTCTTATTTTGTAAAATATCAGGTATCGATTTGGTCCTGTTACCCAGTTACCTAATTTTTTTCCGTCCACCAAATATATAAGACTAGATTATAACACCTATTAATAATAACACATTTCATCTAAAGTCTATAAACTATCTTGGGCCAAGAATTTACAATAAACTTCCCCAAGAGTTCAAGAGCAGAAATGGAAAGGTTTTTAAATCCATAAAGAAAAAAATTTCTCAGTTCATTTACGGAAATTATGTTCAAGTATTCACCGAGCTTTTTGGGACCTAGGCAGTGACGCTTTAACCCTTCTCTGGCCCGTAGGTCAATTATTTGGTATGGCCTTTCATGAGTGATTGTTCTTTTTTATAGGGTTTAATAAAATCATTCAGACGATTTCAAACTACTAAGCTGGCAAAATATGAAGACAAAAAATGTTGCCAAGTAGTATTCGGTAAAATCAAAGAAAGGTACTATAAAATGATGGAACAAGAATGGTCACAAAACAAGCTATATGGTCGGAACGTCCTAAGAGAAAATGATGGCATTGAGCTTCCAGCCTACCAATCACCACATTTGGATGCTGGGGACTAAGTGTACTGATGGGTGCTTGGGAAGAATAGCTGCATGGCTTGGGATCAAATCCATTAGCGAGGAAAAAATGCATAAAGGGTTGCAACACTGAGGAAAATTCGTACCACGTTGCCTGTGCATGTCCTACAAGCTCAACAACAACAAGGCACGACTTCGTGGTGCACTGGACCCTTAAGACACTGCTCAAGTCCCTGGATGCTCCAGAAGAAGCTCGAAGAAATTACAATTTGGCAAAGCAGCGCAAACACTAAAGGTAGCATTCCGATCCAAGAGACCGCGACAAGCGACCGAGACCGAGCGATCGCGACGTGCGACCGCAACGGACTGCTTTGATAGATTTGTAGGCAGTGCAGACCGATGCAAGCGACAGCGACACGCGACCGGTAGGCGGGCCCAGCTTGCGACAACGATCGCGCGACCGGTCTGCTCTAGAAGCAGTGGTGCTGCGAGACTAGACAGACCTAGAATAGATAAAACTTCTTAAAATGGTAAAGTTTTCTGCCCAGGAGGACGAATTGTTAGTAGATCTAGTATCATTTACTGAACTCAGTACAAAATTGAACTGTTTATGACTGTTTAGTCTACAATACTTCCTGAACTTTCCATCCGATGTTTCATCTTTATACTTTTTTTAAGATAAACAGTTGGATGCATCCCTCATATGATTTTGATGTGTAGGTTTGGATCAATTTTTTGTCTTTTTCCTGGCGACAACGTCAACAGAACTATATCCTCTTCTGCTTCGTCTTCCAATAAACGTTATCTTAAATGTTTTCTTATTTTGGTGTTTGACGTGGTTTCTGCAAGTTCACACCAATGCAGAATGCAGCAGTATTTTGGGGCCCTGCTGGGTCGTTGGTCCGGTCTCGAGCCGGAGTCGTGTGTACTCGTAAGCTATTTGTCGCCTCGCGACATGAGACCAAGGTCGCAAAGTCGTTCGGTCTCGGTCGCTTGTCGCGGTCGCTCGGATTGGAATGACCCCTTTACAGTTTCCTGCTGTAGTCGTTTCCAGTTGCCACGTGCTCGTGTGCTGTGCTAATGACGCGAAGGCGATTCAGCGCAGCTCGGTGACTCTAGGGCGTATTCCGGATTGATGCTTGATGGAGCGAGCGGAGCGATTCTAGAGCATCGTGACGTCAGGCAGTCCACTCTGGCCAAACCAAATGTGCTTGTGCAGTGTGAATTATAAGAATTAAATAGTATTGAAATATATGCTAGTCCTGCTATTAAACAAGTCGATGTTTTTAGTATAGTGGGCTTTTATATTTTATATTGTAAATTAAAGGCCAGCAGTTGGCCTTCATTCTCTAGTGGCCCGTAGGACATGACCTAATTGTCCTAACGGATAAAGTGTCCCTGGACCTAGGTGGCTTGTCAGGTAGATTCATGATGTATTTGTTCTGTTGTTTAACAATGTTTTTTGCTAAAGTAAAGTAAGCATCCATTCACCCCATATACAGATTAAAATATAATGACCAAATAAATAAAAAAAAAGATTGATCTTCTGTATTCATGGGTTTTTTATTTTAATAGAATATAGGGGTTTTTTATTTCAATATTGTTTTGTTTTCAACCAACACAAAATCACAACAAGACTATGAATGAAGCCCTTAGAGCAGGTAAAGGTAAAGGGGTAGTAACATGGAGTTAGAAAATGAAGCGGAGCGGGTATTTTGGTACCAAAAAAATTGTGGTATAGAAATTGGCTAAACCGATAACGCCATCATTTAATAACACGCTGTTAACTTGTTATGAATTAAGCTCTAAGAAATAAAAATTAGAAATTAAGAATTAAAGGAGTTGGGTAACACCAGCCTAGCTTTTTACATTTTCACAGACAAAAACAACCTTTTTCCATTTTATTCAAACTACACACAGGGTGACTCCGGACAAAGTATCCGGACTACCTTTCGGAACCGTTTATTGGTTTATTTTGAATAATTCCCCAGTGCCAGGGTTAATTGATTATTTTGATAGATAAATTGGCCAGAGGTCACTGACCTGACCCAATAGTAAACAAAAATCATCATGACAAATAATTAATTGGTAAAAAAAAAAATTTAAGTCACAAGCTTTTATAAAATGCACTAAAAATTAAAAAAATAATTTTCCAGCATTCTGATATTATCATAATAATAAAAGCGATGGCCGACTCACCAAGTAAATATCACTATTTGCAAGAATCTGTCTAGCAGAAAAATACAAAGGTAAGTTACATTCTCATAAACTTAGAGTTCAGCAGTTTGTTACTTTGTTTTCAGAACTAGTCCGACCGTTGCATTTCTTGGGAACAGCTTTGTCAGCAAAGCTAATAATTATAAATATTAATTTTACTTAGGTTTAAGTCAGTTGTATTGTAACCACCATTGAAAATAAAAAAAATTTAAAAACTAACTCTCAAAATTCGAGTTGTCAACTGGCGCAGTCGGTAGGATATTGTTGACGGTTTCGCGCATCGTGCGACAAAGTTATCGGTTCGTTCCAACGATTTACGGCAATATCGAACGAAATTTTCGAGAGTGGTGCAACGCAACTCACCCAGACCAGGGAAACCGGGAACAAAAATCGTCCTATTCCTATTGGTGCGAGCAAACGGAACAAAAATCGTCCAGACGCTCATAAGGTAGTTCCAGGGAGAAGACAAGCATCGCTTTTCCTATTGGGCTTAGGTTAAGAAAGAAGAAAATCATCGTATTCCTGCTACTCTAAGTGAATCCTTTCAGTTTCCATTTTTATTTTTTCCTGATTGTTTTATTGCTATACACTGTTTTGACAAGTTAGGAAAATCCTAATTTTACTTTTTATATATTTTTACCTTATTACTTAGTTATTTAGGTACTTATTTTTCTTAAAACCAAAAAACAAAACAAAAATTTTTGTTTTTGTCAATTTTAATTTCGATTCTTTAAGAAAATAATTTAAAAATGGCAAATTATACTCTAGTTCGTTATCAAGCAGATAAAATACCTAGTTTTGATGGTAATCCAAAACAAGTTAATAGATTTATAAATGCTTGTACTAATTTTTTAACAGCTCATAGCGATCCCAATAATGCTGGCACAGCCATTAATATTGCTCTTTTCGATACAATTTTAAGCAAACTAGTTGGTAGAGCAGCAGATTTAATTGCTTCTAGAATAGAATTAAACTCATGGGATTTAGTAAAAAATGCGATTATTGCAACTTTCTCCGATCAAAGATCAATTGATTGTGTTATACAGGACATCATTACAATGAAACCTGAAAAAAATGAAAATCCTCAACAATTTGGTATACGTTTGCAAGACGCCCGTAGCTTATTATTTTCAAAAGTTAATGTTTCTAACGATACTCGTGCTATTAAATTATTAAAAATCGACGAGTATGGTAAATTAGTAATGAAAACTTTTATTACTGGGCTCAACTATCACATGCAATAGATTGAAAAATCCTGATTCTCTTGAGCAAGCTATGTCATTTGCTTTAGAAGAAGAAAATTTTCTTCAATTTAAAAATAGTTCTAATCTTATGCATAAGCAAACACCTTCTGGGAATAATACAAATTCTCAATTAAATGCGAATAAATTCAAAAGACCAATGCATTATTCTGCTAATGCATACCGTCCGCAAAATGTACCAAATTTTAACAATAATTTACCAAGAAATAATAATTCAAGCTTCTATAATAACTTTAACCCGAACTATAACTCACAAAGAAACCCAAATTTCAACCAATTTAGAACAAATGCCCAAAATTCTGCACAATTTAAACCTTTCTCAAATAACCTCAAAAATTTCAATAATAATTTTATAGTTCCCCAAAATAATTCTAGCGTATCCCGCAGAACAGTGGAACCAATGGATACAACTTCCATAAATACTGCAGCCAATCGGTCAATACAAAGATGATTCGCTCAAGCGCCCCAACGCAATTTTAATTCACAAGAACTTTTCAACCAATCTGTTGAACCCTTACCAAATAACACCGAAATCGACCCCAATGATCAAATTGATTATTCCCAATTTCAGAATCAATATTCCGAACAGCAATATTACCCTGATTCTGATGATAACCAAATTTCATTTGAAGAAAATGACTATGACAATTACAATCCCTATAACCAAAATTACGAAAACGCTAGTAATTATGGATACCCATCAGGTTATGATGAAAATTTTCAAATAGTGACCCCAACCAACAATGTGACGTAATAAATCTCAATAATTATTCTAATTCCGATTTACCCGTTCTTATATTACCCGAATTAAATGCCAAATTTCTCATCGACACTGGCAGCGGAAAAAGTTTTATCAAACCCAATCTTGCTTATCAAATATATCCAAATTCAATCGACTTTGAACCATTTTCAGTGCGTACGGCACATGCCACATCAATTCATAATGAGGTAGTAAAAATTCCTATATTTCCTTCTTTTAATAGTCAAGGAAATCACAAATTTTATTTATTTGATTTTTCCCCAAAATTTGATGGATTATTAGGAACAAATTTCCTTATACAAATTAATGCGATTATACAAGTCACTGTACATTATTCCCATATGACACGAGAGGCTTAATAAATGATAAGCCTTTTGGGATTATCGCGCTTGGTGGCATTTATAGCAAATTCTATTATAGAAAATTTTTAAAATTTTAAAGTATTAAAGCTTAGTTCGTTGTATAACCTTTTGAATACCACTCGATGTTTTAGGTATTAAATATTTCAGGTTATCAGTGGTTTAATTAAAACACGATAGATACGTTTTAAGGCACGATAATATATTTCAATGTTTCGTCTTAAAACATAACAGAACGACTAACTTAACTTTAGCTTTTATATTTCATCTTCACACCCTAAACCTTTTCGGGGTGTGGGAAAAATACATTTACAACGCAAAAAGTAATACCCAAGTACAATAAATAAATAACGCAATAAATACCAACCTTTTGGGTTTATTGCTCTTTGTCAATTCTCAGGTCGATTCCTGGTAAGGTAGATTTGTTTTTGTATATTATATTATCCTTTCGGATACATATTTCAATACTCCCACTCAAAAACAAGATCGAAAAATAATAATAATAATAGATAATCCTAAAAGCTATCATATGTACATTTAAGTTAATTGAACCATTTTATTATGATACAAAAATTGCGAATATATTAATTACAAATTAAGTATACAATATGCATTTTTTAAATATTAGCAAAATATGGTTTTAATCTAATTATAACAATCAAAAAAAAAAACTTACTAAATTATCAAAAAAAAAAAAAAAAAAATATATGTACATAAATAAAGTGTTCTTGGAAAGGTAACGATTTTAATCAACTTCATTCTAGTCCAATACTATTCCTTACATTGACAAATTTAACTGCTGGTAATGGTTTTGTAAATGCGTCAGCCAGTTGTTCACCTGTAGGAATATATTGAACTGATATCTTATTTTGTATGATCTGTTCCCGTGTAAAATGATACTTAATGTCAATATGCTTGGTTCTTTTGTGGTTCGTAGGATTGTTGGCGATGCTTATACAACCGTTATTATCTTCAAAAATTGAAATGGGTTTTGAAATGTTTAAATTAAGGCTATCTAATAAACTTCTGAGCCAAATTGCCTCTCTCACACATTCAAAAAGAGCCATATATTCGGCTTCAGTTGATGAAGCGGCAACAGAAGTTTGCCTTTTCGAATTCCAAGAAATCGTGCAATTTTCGAAGACCCTAAATAAATACCCGGTCGTACTTCGTCTGTCAATCTCATTATTAGCCCAATCAGAATCCACATAGCCTTCGAGCATATTGTCAAAGTTTTTACGTTTGAAAGTTAATTTCAAATCAATTGATCCTTGTATGTATCGAAGTACTCTCTTTAAACATTTCCAAAGCTCTTCATTACATTTACTTTGAAAGCGACTTAATATATTTATAGTTATACATAAGTCGGGTCGTGTACACAGCATAGCATACATTAAGCATCCTATTAGATTTCTACATGGTAGGTTCGAATTAGGCTGATCAATATTTAATTCAACATAATTTAATTTATTTTCTAGTGGGGTTGAAACTGGTTTACATTCAGCCATATTAAATTTATTTAATACAGATTTCAAATAATTCGTCTGATCCAGAGTAATTGTATCTCTGTTTCTCTGTACTCTTATTCCCAAGAAAAGCCTTACTTCATTTAAATCTTTCATATGGAAATTACTCATTAAATATGATTTAAATTTTGACATTGTAGTCATATCTTTTGTTGAGATTATTAAATCATCGACATAAGTATAACATATAAATTTTTATTAATATTACCTTTGTTAAGAAAGTACAAACAAGGATCAACTGAGGAACTTCTAAAACCGAGCTCTTTCATTGTTTTATCAAATTTTTCATACCAACACCTGGAGGATTGCTTTAAGCCATAAAGAGCCTTGTTTAATTTGCATACTTTATTGGCATCGGCTTTAATACCCTCTGGAAGTTGCATAAATATTTCTTCCTTTAGGACGCCATTTAAAAATGCAGTTTTTACGTCCATTTGATGGGCTAATAAATCATACTGATTTGAAAATGCCAATAGAAATCTAAAGGTAGATATTCGTGCAACTGGCGCAAAGGTTTCATTATAATCACTTAAATATTGTTGACTAAATCCCTTTGCTACCAGTCTTGCCTTATATCTTACTGGATTACCATGTTCATCGATTTTTGTAGTAAATACCCACTTGCAACCTACTATGTTTTTATTTGTGGGTTTATCGACTATTGACCATGTTTTATTTAAAAGGAGGGAGTCAATTTCATCCTTTATAGCTAGCTCCCACTGATCTCGGTCATCCCTTGCCTTTATTTCATCAAATGAATTTGGTATTGCATTGGAAAGGGACTTTGCATAGAGCAAATGACTGTATATGTCATTGTTAATATTATCATCGAGATCTTCTTTATAAGTGGGAGTAGGATGATTTTTAACTCTTTCACTCCTCCTTAAATTTACGTTATTTTCGGGAAAATGTGAGACGCTTTTAGACGATTCGCCTTGTTCAAAATGAACATCTGAACATTCAGAATTTTTATGGTTCGTATTGGGCAATAAGGTATTCTCAACTATTGTTGGCCTTGTAATTTTAAAATTGGTCTCGTCAATGATTACATCGCGAGCCGTCAGAAAACTTTTCGTATTAACATTCCACACTTTGTACCCATTAGGATTATACCCCACAAAAATGCCTTTAAAAGATTTGTCATCAAATTTAGTTTTTCTCGTTTTATTATGTATGTAAACGGTAGATCCAAATACTTTTAGCAATTCTAATTGTGGCTTTTTATTATGCCACATTTCGTATGGCGTCTTATTTATTTGCAGAGCAGAAGTTGGCAAGATATTAATTAAATAAGTGGCTGTAAGTACAGCTTCACCCCAAAAAGATTTATCTAAGCCAGAGGTAATTATCATCGTACGTGCTTTTTCAGTAAGTGTACGGTTCATGCGTTCTGCAACACCATTTTGTTGTGGGGTGTGTGGAACTGTTAAATGAAAAGTAATGCCCTTTTGAACACAAAATTCTTTAAATTCATTGGACAAATATTCACCCCCATTATCGGAATACAGGTACACTACCTTACAGTTAAAATGAGCTTCGCCTTTAGCAATAAAATCTTTAAAGACGGAAAGAACCTCTGATTTATATTTTATCAGGTAAGTAACTGTGTAGTGAGTAAATTCGTCAATAAAAGTGACAAAATAATTTTTATCATCGATAGTAATGGGTGATATGGGTCCACAAACATCCGAATGAATTATAAACAAAGGTCGTTGAACATGATTTTTGGATTTAGCTTTAGAGAAAGGCAATCTTGTTTGTTTACCATATATGCAAGCCTCACAGGTATGGTTTGCAGGACTAAGATTGTCAATGTGGTTAACATCTTCTACCATTTGATGTTGCTTTAATTTTAAAAATGATTGGCTACTGACATGACCTAAACGTTCATGCCAAAGTTGGTAGTGTTTATTGTTAATCACATTAATCTGTGGCTCAATCTTAGAACTGCAATTTCTTATTATTTTGAATGAAATTCCAGTTAGACTATTTAATGGCTTACCTGTTGCCAGAAGTTTGTTACCGTGTAGAATTTTATCCCCATCTTGGTCAAATACAACGGTCATACCACACGCTTGAATGCGGCGAACTGAAAGAATGTTGTAAACTGCATCGGGAATGTATAAAACATTCTCTAGTTTTCCCGGAACACCAAGATTGGATTCGACGTTGATGGTTCCTTTTTCAAAGGCAGTAACAGTGGTTTCATTCTTGGCCACTGCGAGTTGAATCGGCGTGTCTAGTCTCTGGATACTGGCAAACGGATCCCGGCTATTTACAATGTGATCAGTTGCACCCGAGTCTAACAAGAAGGTCAATGTTTTGTATGATTGTTGCTCTGAAATTTGTTTATGTCCAATCATAAAAGCGAAGCCATCAGAAGTATTATTTGATGATGGGATTCCGTGAACTGTTTGCAAAGTTCTCTGTTTTTCATCAGAATTCCTTTTGTAAAATCGGCAGTTTTTCCTGATATGGTTGCTTCTACCACAGTAGTCGCACTGAATATTGGTGGTTTTATACTGAGAAAAATGATGGCTCGCTTTGTTTTGATGTTGGTAGGATGGTTTCCTGAAATGCTTTTTCTTTTTAAATTGCATTTTACCTTTACCATCTGCCGCCGGTAAATGTGTTCCAACATTGAGCACTTTTAGACTGGTGGTCGTCCGATCATTTTTTAATTTAACCTCATGATCGAGCAGCCTGGTTTTGACAAAGGATAAGTTGAGATTATTCTCACTCAATGTTTCCAAAGCTGTGATAACTCCGTCATAGCATGACGGCAGAGTTAACAAAAGGTGTGAAACTTTGTCCATTTCATCAATTTTGGCTCCAGCGGCTATTAATTCGGTGACGATATCATCGAAGTTTGTGAAATGCTGTAACAAACTAATATCTCCGTGTAGTTTCAAAGTCAGAAGTCTCTTTCTTAATGCCAACTGTGAGGCCAAACTCTTCCTCTCATATATTTCATCTAACTTCTGAAATACCTCTCTCGCTGTAGTTGGTCCTTTAGCGAAACCCAAAAATGAGTCGCTCAAGTTATCAATGATCACACTTTTTGCAATGTTATTGTTTTTGAGCCACTCATCACTACGATCACTGGAAATTTCACTGTCAACCACCTGGATAATGTTTAATTCCGTTAGCAATGATTTTACTCGAAACTTCCAAACACCGTACCGGTCACCATTAAAAGGTTGGATGTTTCTTTTGCTCGCGCCGCGATTTTCCATGTTTTCGAAAGTCTATTAATTGCGTTTATTCACCACTGAGTAACAATATTAGTGTTACGCGAAACTGGGGACCATAACCTATTAAATATTTCAGGTTATCAGTGGTTTAATTAAAACACGATAGATACGTTTTAAGGCACGATAATATATTTCAATGTTTCGTCTTAAAACATAACAGAACGACTAACTTAACTTTAGCTTTTATATTTCATCTTCATACCCTAAACCTTTTCGGGGTGTGGGAAAAATACATTTACAACGCAAAAAGTAATACCCAAGTACAATAAATAAAAGGGGCAATAAATACCAACCTTTTGGGTTTATTGCTCTTTGTCAATTCTCAGGTCGATTCCTGGTAAGGTAGATTTGTTTTTGTATATTATATTATCCTTTCGGATACATATTTCAACATTAGGATTCCCTAATACTTTTACCTGACACGTCTTTGCTGACATTCAACGCGTTACCAGCAACACCACTCCTCCTTCGGAATCGTGGTGTTGCTGCGTTTCGTGACAGGTAAAAGTATTATCCGGTAATCCTGAAACCTCTTGTGGTATTACATTCGATTATACAACTCACTGTACATTATTCCCATATGACACGAGAGGCTTAATAAGTGATAAGCCTTCTGGGATTATCGCGCTTGCTGGCATTTATGGCAAATTCTATTATAATTTTTTTTTTTTTTAATTTTAAAGAAATAAATAATGGCAATATTGTTATTGATAATAATAAAAATTAATAAATCAAGTTTAGTTCGTTGTATAACCTTTTGAATACCACTCGATGTTTCAGGATTACCTAATACTTTTACCTGACACTCAACGCGTTACCAGCAACACCACTCCTCCTTCGGAGTCGTGGTGTTGCTGCGTAACGTGTTTCGTGACAGGTGAAAGTATTATCCGGTAATCCTGAAACCTCTTGTGGTATTACATTCGATTATACAAGTCACTGTACATTATTCCCATGTGACACGAGATGCTTAACAAGTGATAAGCCTTTTGGGATTATCGCGCTTGGTGGCATTTATGGCAAATTCTATTATATATATTTTTTAAAAATTTTAAAGTAATAAATAATGGCAATATTGTTATTGATAATAATAAAAATTAATAAAGCAAGTTTAGTTCGTTGTATAACCTTTTGAATACCACTCGATGTTCCAGGATTACCTAATACTTTTACCTGACACTCAACGCGTTACCAGCAACACCACTCCTCCTTCGGAGTCGTGGTGTTGCTGCGTAACGCGTTTCGTGACAGGTGAAAGTATTATCCGGTAATCCTGAAACCTCTTGTGGTATTACATTCGAAAATTAATCTGAAAAATAAATACTTGAAAACGCCAAACGCAACGTTTCGTTTGTATTTTCAAAGCGAATTGAAACCCGAGAAATCATTACATCATTTTGAAACATTTGAAGCTATTATTCCGCCTCGAACTTGTCAAAAAATAAAAGTACCAGTTAGTGAAGAAAATGGTATAGGTATTTTAAGTTATACAGACTTTGGTGCCGCTGAAATACCAGAATCTTTAGTAAATATAGTCGACTCTTTTGCATTAACAACCATATTAAACCCACGCGAAAACCCTGTGAAGATAAGCATATATAAGCCACTAGATATTGAATTACTTGACGACGCTGAGATTAATTTCTATGAAAATATTGAGGTCAACAATTATAACGTTAATAATAATCACCATTTCGATAATTTGCAAAAACAAAATCTTAAAAATTTAAGATTATCTCATTGCAATACTGAAGAATACAAAGCCATTCGAGAACTTTGTTATCAGTATCGTGATATATTTTTCTGTGAAGGTTCGCCCTTAACTTTTACCAACCAAATTAAACATAAAATAAATCTCACTGATGAAACTATTATTCAGCATTCTACATCACCTTGGAGTAGTCCTATATGGATTGTCCCAAAAAAAATGGACGCCACTGGAAAAAGAAAATGGAGAATCGTAATCGATTATCGGAAACTTAATGATAAAACGATTGACGATAAATTCCCATTGCCCAATATTTCCGATATCTTGGATAAATTAGGCAAGGCGCAATATTTCACGACACTCGATCTGGCCAATGGATTTCATCAAATCGAACTTGATCCCCGTGATATTTCCAAGACAGCTTTTTCCACCGACACCGGACATTTTGAATTCAAACGAATGCCCTTCGGTCTTAAAAATGCCCCTTCGACCTTCCAGCGAGTCATGAATAACGTTCTCCGAGGCTTACAGAACGAAACTTGTTTAGTTTACCTCGATGATATAATCATTTTCAGCACTTCTCTAACAGAACACATTCAACGACTTCGTAACGCCTTTGAGCGCCTCAGACAGTCAAACTTCAAAATCCAGCTAGATAAGTCTGAATTCTTACACAAAGAAGTTGCATATCTTGGACATAAAATCACTAACGATGGAGTCAAACCCAACCCCGACAAAGTCGAAGCTGTAAGACATTTTCCAATCCCGAAAACACAAAAGGATATAAAATCTTTCTTAGGCTTAGCCGGTTATTATCGCCGATTTATTAAGGATTTTGCCAAAATCACAAAGCCCTTGACCTCCTGCCTAAAAAAAGGTGCAAAAGTCATTCATAATGAACCTTTCATAAAATCATTCAATCATTTGAAAGAACTTCTTATAAATGCACCTATCCTGAAATACCCTGATTTCGAAAAACCCTTTGTACTTTCCACAGACGCCTCAAATTTCGCCCTTGTAGCCGTCTTGTCACAAGGAAATCCACCTCACGATCAACCAATCGCTTTTGCGTCTAGAACACTCAATGAAACCGAACAAAGGTATTCCACAATAGAAAAAGAACTTTTGGCTATTGTTTGGGCCTGTAAATATTTCCGACCCTATCTCTACGGTCAAAAATTTAAAATATATACTGACCACAGACCTTTAGTCTGGCTTTTTAACGTGAAAGAGCCAGGATCCAAGCTAATAAGATGGCGCCTCAAGCTTGAAGAGTACGATTATGAGATTATTTATAAAAAAGGCAACCAAAATGCAAACGCCGATGCACTTTCTCGTATATCCTTACATGCTATTGAATCTGAATCTCTCATTAATCTTCCCAGAAACATTGATAAAGATATCAATCAATTTTTAAACGAAAATCTCGATCCACATTTCGATCCCAATAGCGTCACAGATGAAGCAGTGATAGAAACCTTACGAGAAATCGAAGATATTCCAAAAACTCCTGAAGTTCCTAAAGTGAATATCGTATCGAACGTTCAAATTCGAACACCAGTAAATTTCGAAAGTCGTCCTTCCACAAGTAAAGCCAACTATCAAGCCCCTATCATAATTGATCCAAAGAGAAACCAAAATGAAATTGAATCCCTTCCAACTCAAACAGCACATAGCACAGACGCTGTAGACAATTACTCAAATATGACTATGCTAGATGAAATAATCAATAATAAATCAATGCAATTTATTATTAAAAAATCTTCTTACGACGCCTACATTAAAATAGAACCTGAAAATTTTGATGGTAATAAAATCATTCATGCAACTTTACCTACCCAAATTCCAGCAATTTTGAAATTTCTAAGAGAATATCTGCAGACAAAGTCAACATACATTTATTTCTTTTCGAAAGATCTTAGAATCTATTTCCAACAATGCATGAAAAATCACTTTAAAAACCTAAAACTAATTGAATGTACGAAGTTAATTAATAACGTACAACCAGAAGACCGAGAACTCACAATTAAGTACCGACACGAAGGTAAAACAAACCACCGTGGTATTGACGAAACACACAAATTTATAAAAGCCAATTATTATTGGAAATCTTTAAAACAAGATGTTATCAAATACATCAATAACTGTGAAATTTGTCAAAGAACTAAATACAATCGTAAGCCTCCTGACCAACCCCTCGTGCTTACCGAAACACCAAGTAAACCTTTTGAAATCATTCATATTGACACTTTCATAATAGGCAAACAAAAATTCCTCACGTTATTAGATAAATTTTCCAAAATTGCTCAAGCACTCCCCTATTCAGGAAACGCAGTTTCGTGCGGAGATCAATTAATTCAAGTTTTCCAATTTTTCGGTGTACCAAGACAAATTATTTCTCATAATGGATCGGAATTTAAAAACGAAGTAGTCAATGGACTTCTTAAAGCCCACAATATAAAAATACATTTTACCACCCCCTATCACCACGAATCTAATTCGCCAGTCGAAAGGCTACATTCTACTCTAATCGAACATATTCGAATATTGCGAGAATCAGACCCAGATTCCGATGTCACCAAACTTATGCCATACGCTATTATTGCTTACAACAGCACTATTCATTCTAGTACTATAATAATAATAATAATAATAATGCTTTATTGTCAAAAAAATTATAACATAATTTGTAGACAAAGCCTTAAAGTTAAAAATATATATTATATACATCTACATGTATACAAAGTCAAAATAAAATGATATAAACATAAACAAATAACATGAACAAATATAAAAATGAACAAATTACCTATAAACTATGATCCAGTGTGTGGAACGCTCAAAATTAAGTCAGAAAAAAGTCATTTACTTTATATAAGGCTCTCTCTGATAAATAGGATTTTAGAGCTATGCGAAATTTAGGAAGAGATGCTATGGACTTGATGACTACTGGCAGATGATTGTGCATTTTTTTTGCGTTGTATAGAATGGAGCTCTTAATTAACTCGGAGGATGGAGTTGGCAGATGAAGATCATGCTCCGCGTTTCTAAGTGGATAGTTATGCAATGGCCTTTCTGAAATACTGGGTAGGTGTTTGCGGATAAGGCAGACTGATTCTAGTATGAAAAGGGAAGGAAGTGTTAATATTTTATATTTTTTGAAAAAATCTTGGCAATGAGCTCTATTTTTTAATTTTAGGGAATATCTAATAGCTCTCTTTTGTAATTTAAAAATACGGTCAAATTGAGTCGCACAGCACGAACCCCAGAATGGAAGGGCGTATCGAAGATGTGATTCGAAAAGGGCAAAGTAGACTGTTCTAGAAGTTGACAAGTTGAGTTCCTTGGAAACTGATCTTATCGCAAAGTAAGCGGAACTTAATTTTTTTGATAAAGAATCGATGTGCGAATTCCATTTTAGGGATTTGTCTATAATAAGGCCCAAAAACTTTACGGAATCAACGACGTCAATAGTAGTAGTGTTATTAAGTACAATAGGTTGCATCGTACTTCTATATGATAGAACTTTTGTTTTCGCAGCGTTGAAGCAGAGAAAGTTAGAGTCGTACCATGTTTTAATGGCCAACAAGTCGATGGACATGGTTCTATGAAGAGCTACAATATCCGGGTTGCTCCAAGTGAAACTAGTATCATCAGCAAAAAGACAGATTTTACCGCTGATGTCTAGACTAGCAAGTAGTGTATGATGGTTCGTTCTACGCCCTCCGACGCCTCCGTGACGTCTGCGCATGCGCCAACCAGGGCGTCGCGACGCCGTGACGTCATCAGTCAGCTGGCATCTGTCAATGTCAGTCACCTGTCAATGTCACCTGTCAATGTCACCTGTCAATGTCACCTGTCAATGTCAGTCACCTGTCAATGCCACCTGTCAATGTCATCTGCCAATGTCAGTCACCTGTCAATGTCACCTGTCAATGTCACCTGTCAATGCCACCTGCCAATGTCAGTCATCTGTCAATGTCAGTCTCCTGTCAATGTCACCTGTCAATGTCACCTGTCAATGTCAGTCACCTATCAATGTCAGTCAGCTGTCAATGCCAGCTGTCAATGTTAGCTGTCAATGTCAGCTGTCAATGTCAGCTGTCAATGTCAGCTGTCAATGTCAGCTGTCAATGTCATCTACCTGAACTACTCCAACTTACCCGCTCTCTGCGCCATCTATAAACCCCGTATAACATTACTGTGTATTTTTTATATTTCTACATGTACAGATGAAAAAAATACGTGAATTTATACATGAAGAAATATAAAGAAACAGATGGGCAAAAAAATACTAACCTCAAACAATTTTTTATTTAAAAACATACATTTTTTAAGACTCGACTATTTCAAAAAGCGATATTTGGTTTGGTCGTCCTACATCCTTCTGGCCTCTGTATATTATTGAATATTTTCCATCTATAAACTGCTCAATATGATCTTCCAATGATTTGGTGGTACGTTTTGGAAGAAACACTGCCTTATCGTCAAGTTCTATGAGGATGCTCGGTCCGAATTTACTTTGGGTTTTTTTAGCAGAAAATATTGGGTACTTTCTGCCAGGCTCCATGTCTTGTAATTTCACAAGTGTTTTTTGATCCTTGAAGAGGCACGACTCGTTGATTGATTTCAAATCCATATCTAAAAAATATTCTGTAGGTATTGATATTAGTATTATAAAAGATTTACTTACTTGTTAAAAAAAAAATGTGCAATAATTAATAATTTTAATGTTCGCTGTTGGACAGACAGAAAAAGACTGAAGCTCGAGTATCATAAAACCGATTTAAACCTCAACGTACATACAATAATAATTATTACAGCAGTGTTTGCTTTACAATGACCTCCAAACGCGTCTCGAGTACCACATTTAACTATAGTCCGAGAGCGAGCGCCAAGAAACAGCTATACAGGTCTAGAGATAGGGTTGTATACACCGATACAGGGCTAGAGGCCTGTATACAGCAGTGGTGAGCAAGGGTTGGTTTGGGTTAGTTATAGGTTAGCCCCCACGTCGTCGGGTTAGTTGATTAAATAATTAATAATTAGGTACTATAAAAAATAAGTATTATTTTAAAAAATTATCAGAAAAAGATGATACCTACTGCCTTGTATATTTTAAGCTTGCAAACAAGTCTCAACTTGCTCGATGATGAGAAAAAAGAGACCATAGAAGAGTTGCTAACTGAAAATTTGTATCAGGATCGGAGAATTGTAGGGAAGCGCGAAATCTCTCCATCGTCGTGTAGACTTATAGCATATGATGTCATTGTTTAGTCTACGGGCGCAACGTTAATAGTACTGGAAAATAAATAACGATAAACAAACTTGGTAATACACTTAGTTAATGTATCCGACCGCGGACCATTTTTTTTCAAAGAATTTCAATAAAATAGCAGCCAATCGTCAATACAAAAAAAAAAAATGTAAAATAATGCCTCATTAAACTCATATGATGTCATTGTCTACTAGTCTGGAAATTAGGACTGAAAATGACAATAAACAAACCCGGTAATATACTTAGTTAATATAAACAAGCAGCTCCAACGAATTACTATTGGTGTTTTGATAATTATTAATGAAAAGCATTTTTATTAGGAACTTTTATTATTTAAAAAATGTATAAATTAGTCAACTTCATCATAACCTATATATTTTAAAATCATATCTTCACACATACATATATTTAGCGACATGCTGTTTTAATTGTTCATGTAGTTCATATTTATTCATTAGCACACATAGGTCCTCCAAGGAGATGGAATTATCCAGATATAGATTACAACAATTGACACCATTTTCATGTTTTTCTACATCTTGCATCCAGCTGAATCCATTAGAGGGTTTTTTCTCAAGTTCAAAAAGTTCTCGAAGTAAAAAGTACATGTCTGATTCTAATCTAGTACGTAGCAAACAAACGGCTTGTCTTATACAGGAAGATTGATCACGGCGTTCGTCACCAGTAATACATTCAGACATTTTGGCTCTTTGAAGGTTGCTATTAGACTGTGAATAAAATAAGAAGCAATACTGTTTTTAAATATTTATTATTACTACTAATTACATTGGATACATGCGTTGAGCTTATCTAAATCCCTAACAATTTTATCTAGGTTCATAGAAGCAAGTTCTAGAAAGTAGCAGCTACATTCACACTTATTCAAGTTACACATGCTGATAATTGATTGCATAAGATTATTGTTGTTGTTGTTGTTGTGAGTTACATTCAAATATTGTAGGTAATCATCATAGTATACAATGAAATTCAAATTCTTAACTAATTTTAACCTATAATTGATAAGATGACTAACAGTTAAAATTTGTTTAACATCATCTAAACAAAAACACAATGTACAATTACCCGACTTCAGAGTTAAAGTTTGTTCACCGAAAAACGATATAACATATAGAGTGAAATTCTCAGATAACGCCTGTTGGCCAGACACTTCTTGTTCAGCAGAGTCTTTGACGGCAGCATCAGATTCATTCACCATCTTGGAGACCTTTTCCAGAAATTCGTACCAGTCGAAATCTGCTAGAGTTATGCAAGTTTGGTCTTCAGGTAAATTAAGCATGGAATTTATTATTTTGACTGCTGGCAGCATTCCTCGAGCAACGCTTAGGCCCACAATAAATTTGAAATTGCCCACATGGTAAATAACTTCGTTTAGTAAACGTTTCTCTTGAGCAATTTCCATTCGACTTCTTAAAATCATACTGTCGACATATTTCCAATAATTTGAAGAACACTGCGAATCATCGCTGTCGTTGGCACTGATATCTTCATACATTGCGTAATTCGATAAAGAGCTGTGATATACCTTCTGATTTCACCGTGACTACGTTTAAATAATGAAAATGTAGTAATTTGAGGTTTATAATCGATATAATGCACTACTTTATTCAACGAATGCTGAGCGAGAAGTATAACAAAAGACTCATGAGAGGTGTTATTTAGAATACCCCCACCATATTTATTTTAATGGTTTGAGCTTGTTTAGGTTAACCTCTAGAAATAAGAGTTTAACTAATGACCATCCACTATCTCTCTCCTTGAATTCACTAGATTTGGAAACTATTACTTGTTTAAATTCATCGAGTACCTTGAGCAGATCCGTATTAGGAGAAATTACAGTAAAACAGGTATTAAAAGACTTTATTTCCTGCATCTCTCCCAAAATATATAAACCATATAATTCCATATTTAATTTTATGTTGGACTGAGTGGAAAAATTCTTCGTTATCAGGCTTATGATTTTTGTTTTCAGTTCCTCCAAATAAAGTTCGACACTGGTTGGATACAGCTTTGTGGATAGTCTATAGGAAATTAGTCGATTTTTAACCGCTGTTTTAAGACTATGTATTTCAGGTTCAAGTTCATTACAACACTTGTTTTTATGTTTATGACTTAGGTTATGCGAATAAGAAGAAATGACTTCCTCACAAACATCACAGTACAGATTCATGATTTTGAATGTATAAAAAATCTCAGTGAGTTACAATTTAAACCACATCTCTGCGCATATCAATCCAGCTGTTATGCGATGTATCAAATCCTAACCATTTTACAAACATTTTATTTCCTGCCTTTCGTAACACTTTCTCCACGAGAAATACGTCTGGTTGTTTTGTTTTCTGTAATTCTTCTTCATAAAAACCTCCACTTATAGGCTGACCTTGCAAGTCTTCTAACAGATACGTTATCGGATTCGTAATATGAACTTTGGCTATTTTAAAGAGCTCTGTAGTCCAATTTGGGGTATATCCTTTTTGAAAAACATGTTTATACTTGCTTATGCGAACTACGTCACCAACCTTGAACTTTTGCTTACCGGCAACTTTCATATGACTATAAACAGTATTAAGTATCGCCTTTTCATTCTGTTTATTCACTTTACTCGGCTTCATATGTATCTTCTATGTTTGCTATCATTATATGCATCAGTTATAGACCGTATTAAATCCAACCATTTATGGTTCCCATTCAATGTAAATTGCTTGAAAAGTTTTTCTTTAATGGTTCGAATTACTCTCTCTGCAATAGATGCTTTCAAAGGACTAAACGAACTATAATGATGTATTCCATATTTCTTCATTAGACTTGCAAATTGAGCATTGTAATACTCCTTCCCATTATCGGAAATAATTTTTTTGGGAATTCTTCCAGATGTTTTGAATATCTCCGCCATAGCGTTGGTAACATCTGGTGCAGATTTCGATTTAATGGAACGCGTCCAAAGGTACTTGGAAAAACAGTCGATTACAACCAATATGTATTTGAATCCATTGTTTTCTCCAGCATACTGATCAAGTTGTGCCAGATCAGTGGCAAAAGTATCGTCGAGGCCATATTGTATAAATCTTCTACGTTTGAAGTTCTTACGAGCCGGTCGATGAAGCTCCTTAACCACCTGTTCTCTAGATATTTCACAAAGACAACTAAATATATATGTATGGGAGTACGTATATTTATAATAACTATTACACAATATTCAATGTATGTTTAATTTGATCAATTCGATGGTTGATGGTTGCTTCAAATTGTTCCATTTTCTGGAAACGTTCCTCGCACGTCATGGCCAGCTGACTCATCTTTTCTCCAGTCTCCCTTGCTAGATCACTAAGGCCCCGAAGGTCATCGTGGACGTTTCTGTTCAGTAATTGATCCAATTCCTGAATGCGGTTCATACAGCTTTTAACTTGATCGCTCATATTATCCACTGCTTCTCCAAGAGCGCCAAGTGCTTCATTTGCGATGAGCACCTTATTGTATAGACTGGTAGTTGCCAAGTCTACATACTTTTTAGTGGATGCATCATTGTCGTCACTAGGCATTCCAATATTGCAGAGCCTATGATTTTCAACATTATAATCACCATCGGTAGTGGTGGGCAAAGCTGGTTGAGGGCGAATAATTTGAACGGGCCTACGTGACGAAGAAGACAGCGAATGTCCAAACTTATTCATGGCTAACAGACTAATGAGTAAACATGAAATCTGAAGACTATTTTATCCATAAATTATTACGCCTAGCTCTCTCAACTCTTCCAAAATACTCAATATTTCATTTGTGTGATTTCCATTTCCAGCCTCTTGAGACGCATCCAATATAATCAACCTATCAATCAGTTCGTTTACGTCATCGTAATACACATACTGTTTTGGTTTTTCATTATACTGCATCATTAACGACGGTGATGATGATGATGACGATGTTGGTAATCCAGATCCCGACAATGATTTTTTATGAGATTTTGATTGCTTTGGTGTTGCTGTTGTTGTTGTTGTTGCATATGGCTTTATAAAATTTTGATATTTTTTCGAGTTGGCCCCCTTTATCTGACCTGTCGGTTTATATTGTCTTCTATGTGCATTAGTGTTAGATAAGATTTCATTGAATTGTTCGTTGTCTTTCTGCGTATTCAGTCGAGGATGCTTGAGAAATAGCAAGTCATATAGACCGCGACTCTTGGGATAAGTTATGTTACCAACATTAATATCACCATTTGGTAGAAAATCAACTCTTTCTGTGCCCATAGTCCAAGAACCGGTTTCCACATTATATTTCATTCCATAGGTCGAATCAATTTCATTAGAACCAATCAAGTATTTAAGAACATAGTCTTGAGCTATCTCTGGACATTGTTTTATAAATTCTACATAACTCGGAGTTTGTTCTCCAATTGATTGTTGTAAATCGACAAACACTTCATCATTTTTTGGTTGCTTCTTAGATTTTTCTACAAGTTTATTTAGAGGGCCGGTTATAGGGTTTAAAAGTCTATCCAATGCTTCATCTTCGTTACTTTTCTCCAGCTTCAGAGACAAATATTTTTTCCGTATGTTTCTAGCAACAGTATTAATTCGTTTCTTGACATCTTTGTCAGCTTTACTCAAAACAGGCGGAGTCATTGCACCACCAACAACAACAACTACTTTAATACAGGTCCGTCTACACAGGCAGCTTCTCTTAGGACAGGTCTGACGACAGCTTTTCGAGACAGGTCTGTTTATGGAGACAGCTTTTCGAGACAGGTCTGTCTATGGAGACAGCTTTTCGAGACAGGTCTGTCTATAGAGACAGCTTTTCGAGACAGGTCTGTCTATGGAGACAGCTTTTCGAGACAGGTCTGTTTATGGAGACAGCTTTTCGAGACAGGTCTGTCTATGGAGACAGCTTTTCGAGACAGGTCTGTCTATAGATACAGCTTTTCGAGACAGGTCTGTCTATGGAGACAGCTTTTCGAGACAGGTCTGTATGCGATAACGCCTTTACTAATACTGAATCTAGTGTAATCATCTAGGGGATTATATAGGTATCAAACTTGTTCCTGTACCGCCCTTTACATATATCGCAATCCTTGACAATAACCAGAAATCCATATTTATCTTTCCAACACTCTGAACAGAGGATTTTAAATTTTTCCAGCGACATATCTGTATTTACGTGATCATTGTAGACATGTTTTAGATTCATATCGTCTTGCTTGAATAAAATCAACACGTTTGCGTTATCTCGCACCAATTGTTTGGGTACTTTGGAATATGTTTGACAGAGGTAGAATGAATCGACTGCATTATGTCGGCCCATGCAAAAGTAGTTTCGTATCTTGTCCTGTTTCTCGCAAGCCACATCGTCAAATATAAATACAGAATCTGATTTTGTATTTTCTGGATCCAACACTGTGATTATCACTGAAAGCCTGAAATGTTACACCTGGAACATTTTTCAACACCTGCTCGAGGAACTCGTATTTATCCTGATAAAGAGACTTTGAATAAACGTAGACATTCTCGAATCTGAGTCCATTCGGATCGGTTAACAGACTCAGCATCACATTGGTTTTTCCTGAATTACTAGGGCCACAAATAATTGCTCTAATGGTATTTGGAAGAAGCTCGCTATGTCTTTTCCGATTACTCACAACTTTTTGTGAATCAAAGTTGTCAACTTTAATGGCAAGTTTCTGTTTTTCTGCACGCATCTTATATAAAACACTGTTTACTCCACGACTACCTCATTATCAATGGAGACATCGAAGGGTAAAGGTCTCTTAAATAGTGCTATCAACAAGCTACCGTTCGAGCTCCATCTCCCAGGCTATTCCTATTGTGGACCTGGTACGAAGCTTGCTGAACGTTTAGCCCGAGGTGATCAGCCTATAAACAAGTTGGACGCAGCTTGCAAAGAACACGACATTGAATACTCTAAAAACAAGGAGTTACATAAAAGGCATCAAGCCGATAAGGTGTTGGAGAACAGAGCGTGGGAACGAGTTAAAGCTAAAGATTCTAGCTTCGGTGAGAAGAGTGCAGCTTGGCTTGTGACAAACGTGATGAAGGCTAAACGTAAGCTTGGTATGGGTAAACGAAGTCAAGCTAAGCCATTCAAATCTTGCATCTTGAATAAAATTAAAAAACATGTAAAAAATTATGGAAAAGGAATACCAACAAAGGAAAACATAAAATTGGCTCTGAAAGCTGCTCGCATGACAATCAAGCAAGTTGGTGGCCGAAAGAAAGTGAAATTACCTCGAGTAATCCCAGTGCCCAAAGTTGGAGGAGTCTTACCTTTAATTCCTATATTTGCTGGTCTCAGTGCGCTGGGTGCATTGAGCGGAGGAGCAGCGGGTATAGCGAAGGCCGTAAACGATACCCGAGCAGCAACCAAGAACCTTAAGGAATCTCAAAGACATAATCGGACCATGGAAGCCATTGCCTTAGGTAAAAAAGGAAGTGGTTTATATCTTGCTAAACACAAGACCGGACATGGATTGTTTTTGAAAAAGATGCCAAAAAACTACCAGTGAAGCTACCCAAACGACCGCTAAGCGATAAAGACATTAGAAATTTGATATCAAAATTGAAAATAACCAATTTTCGTGGAGTGTTTATGCGTGATACATTGCCGTCTAGACCGAAAAAAATCGAATGTGGTGTAATTAATTTGGACACATTCAGCGGATCTGGAACACATTGGGTAGCTTACAAGAAACGCGGAAACATGGTTGAATATTTCGACAGTTTTGGCAACTTGAATCCGCCGAAAGAAGTTGTTCGCTATTTTAAGAATTGCGAAATTTTCTACAATCACGATCAGTATCAAACGTTCGATACATACAATTGTGGACATTTGACTTTAAGTTTTTTATACAATAAATGATTATAAAATCCAGTTACTGTTTCATTCTACATTAGTCATGTCCCAGACGTTCACGTTGAAAGGTCGCTCCAGCTGTTTAACTGTTGACATTAATCCACCAATAGAATTAGATTCTAGATACAGCTATTCTCTGGCCCTAATTTCCTTAAGTACCTGGAATTCTATTCCAAACATCGAAACAGGTCGAAACAAGTTTTACTACTATTTGAGTGACAGAGACGAGCAAGTAATTGAAATTCCAACAGGTTCCTACGAAATTGCCGATATCGAAAGATACCTCCAAAATCAATTGGCTACGAATGGCAGTAGTGGTGCTGATGGTGATAATTTACTGTCTTTGAAACCGAACAATAACACTCTAAAGTGTGAGCTCAAGAGTGTTTACGATATAGACTTTGAACCTCAAGATAGTATCGGCCAACTGCTGGGCTTCTCACCACTCATCCTAGATGCAAACACGCTACACGAATCAGATATTCCAGTTGAGATTATACAAGTAACTACTATACGAATTGAATGCAACATTATCTCCGGATCCTATTATACAAACAATCCTTCACATACATTATACGAATTCACGCCTACAGTTGATCCAGGATATAGTATAATTGTTGAGCCGAGAAATCTGATTTATCTTCCGGTGAATAGATCTAGGATCGATAACATCACTTTGAATATTTTGGATCAGGAAGCAAGACCTGTCAATTTTAGAGGAGAAGAAATCGTTGTAAAACTAGAACTAAAGAAACATGGTTTTAGTTTTTAATCATCAACAGCAAAGATATAATAAAAGTAGTGAATACTCCAACCCATCTTCAGTCTTTAGTCGGACACCGAAACAGTCACTCACACACAAGAGTCTGATTCATTTACGCTCTCTATCGCACAAATATGGTTTTCGTATCGGAAAAACTTCAAATATTTCACCCGGTCAACGTGGATGAATCCATTTCTCGAGAAGAATGGCATACATATCATCCATTCACAAAATCATTCAACTACAGTGATGTGATTGAGATAGTTATCAACCAGCAAGATGTCTTTATGGACATTAGTCAAGCTGAGCTTTACATTGAAGCCAACTTTAAGGAGGACAATACGGTGGCCGGTGCGGGTGGTGGGACGACAGGAACATGTTCGTTGACAAATAATGTGGGAGCCTTTCTGTTCGAGACCATAGCTTATGAATTAAATGGCAAAGAAATTGAGAAAGTTCGAGACCCTGGACTGACAAGCACAGTAAAAAGTTTGCTATGATTTAATGAACAGGAAAGCAAAGCACTAGACATCGCAGGATGGAGTACACCGCTCAAAACTCTGAATGAAACAACAAAAGACTTCAATTTACTGATACCGTTAAATTTTCTACTAGGAGTTTTCGCTGATTATACTAGTGGCGTTATGGGAAAACAAAAACTGAAACTTGTTCGAGCTAGAAATGATGACAATTGCTACGTAAACCTTACGGGTAATAAAAAAGCTACTATAACAATATCGACGATTGAGTTGCGAGTTAAACATATTTATCCCAACGATGTCCTAAAACTGCAATTATTAGAGGAAATTTCCAAAAATAAACCAATCTTTTTCGGGTTCCGTGATTGGGAAATTCATGAATTGCCTGCAATGAGAAACACGAAGAAAGATGTTTGGACTGTGAAATCGATGTCGGAGAAAGCACGATACGTTATTGAATTTTTCCAAACTGACCGTAAAGACAACTATCAGAAAGACGTTACATATTTCGATAATGTCAACATTACTGATATTAAACTATACCTAAACTCTGAAGTTTACCCCTACGAATCTTTGAACCTGAATTTTGACAACAGGCAATATACCGAAGTGTATCGCATGTACACCGAATTCCAGAAATCCTATATGGGAAAGACCTATGCTGAACCGTTACTGGATTTTACCTCATTTGCAAATCGATGCATGTTTGTAATAGACTGTTCGAAACAGAATGAGGCTCTAAAAAGTAGCACAATCGATGTTAAGCTCGAGATTCAGAGTTCTGAAAATTTCCCAAAAGATACTCGAGCTTATTGCATCATTGTACATGACAGAGTTTTGGAGTATTTGCCTTTATCAGGAATTGTCCGTAGCTTGATCTAATCAATCACCGTCGAGCATTTGAAGATGAAGTTTGTGGTACTAGATGCTCAAGGCTACTTTTCTGCTGATTTCCTAGTTAAGGAATTAGCTATCTATGATGGAAAGCAGGTCAATAGTTGGATATTTAAACCAAAAATATTATATCGCGACTTGACTCACGCTCAAAAGAAAGAAGTAAACTACGTGTTCCACAACCTTCACCGCATCTCCTACAATGTGGGTTATGTAAGCTATAACCAACTTAATCAACTGCTTATGGATAATTTGAAAGGCATCGAAACTGTTTATGTTAAAGGACACATCAAGAAAGACTTTCTAATCAAAGTATACACAGAAATGAACGTGGATCCTCCAATTATTGTTAATTTAGAATATTTGGGTGGAGTAGTTCCTAAGTTAAATCCTAGCTTTACACATTGTAAAAACCATAGAATTAATTTTTGTTCATGTAGTGTTAAGAATGTCTATGCATTATATAATTATGTCCCAAGTCTTTTAACTCAATAAATTTTTTTTTTCACAAACTTCGTTTTTGTTTTCTATAAATTACAGAACATCTGACTGAATAAGCTCAGTCTATTTTCAGATCATGAGCTGTATAGTAGCTAAAAGAATCGAAAGTTATCTGAAAAATCTCTCTAGCTTGAGAAAAGATATAGAATTTTACGAGCAAAAGAAGTTGCTAATTAGGAGTTTCCAAAATCTTGAAATGGATTCGAAATGGGATAATGCATCAACCTCAAAATCTGAAACAACAACCAGTGGAATAATTACTTCCGAACCAGTTTATAAAGAATATAACATCGAGAATATTGTGCAAATCAAATACAGTGATGATAAAAATGAGGTTATCTTACAGCACAGCAATGAACCCGCAATAAAATTTACCTATGACGTGGTTTGGAGACTTTCTATATTTTCTCGAAACTATCAACGATAAAGATGGCCAGTGTGATTAAATTCTACATTGGTGATTACATTTATGTGAGCTATTGGCAGGAGGAAGAAAGTAGAGGAATGATTGTAGCTGATTTTCGAACCAATGAAGTGATGGCTTTGAACGAAAAATATCTTGAGTTAGTTTTGAGACATAAATACAACCTGTATGAGATATGTTTATAAAATGAAATAAAACAACAACTGAGTAAAACAGAAAACAGTGTTTTTATTTAAAAAAAGTATAATTTAATGTACATACATACTTAACTAATCATTTGTAAGAATATATCATAAAAAAAAAATGGCCACTACTAAATACATGAAAATAATATATACACCAAAAAAAAAATCATCTTTATAACATAGGAAAAAATAACTATCACTAAATACATGGATATAATAAATAACGAATTCAAAGAAAATATATACATACCTTAGTGTAAAAATCTTAAACTATAATCCTCTAGAAGCATCGTCTTATCTACCGTTACCAAAAGCAATTGAAGCTAAGAAAGCTACCTCAATCAGTCTTGACCCTCAGGAATTTCCGATGATTCCTTATACTTTTCTAAATCTCGATGACCCCAAGCAAGCGTGTACTCTGTACCGGGTATAACGTAACGCTTGTCGTCCGCGTAAGACAAGGCTACTTTATTTTTCAGTTCGATGTACATATCATGTTTATGTGAACGGAAAGTATTCATTTGCCGATGAATAAGCGTACCTTCTACGTCAACCGCTGTCTTGTAGTCTTCAAGACTAAGTTCTTTCTTGGTGACGTAGTCAGACACGCCTTTGGCTATTTTAGTCAACTCTCCTTCCACATTAACACAATACGCCTTCGCTCCGGTTCCATAGAACTCCCACACGATCTTTCCTGCATACTCATCCTTCATTCTACCTAAAATGGATTCGTTTACAGGAAGACCGTGTGGGTTGTCCTGTGAGTAATTGGAAGTATCGAATTTGTCTAAATTTTCTTTCATATCATGATAAAAATTTGGTGTCTCTAAATTTAAAATGAGGGAGTCGGTATCTGTATATAGTAAGGTTGCTTTATTTCCATATTTAGGCTTAATATAGCTATACAGAAAATCGTACATGATTGTTTTGGAAATGTCCAAGATAGCGAATCCTACATAAATAGGTTTATCGTATATGACTTTCTGTTTAGCCATATGAATAGCAACTAAATTTTCACCAAAAATAGTGACGTCTTTGAAATGTGGTTTCGAAATCCATGCTTCGGCCCCCAGTTTCCTACCAATATTTTCCCAATGGGTAATCAGCTTGATATCTACCCTTTTTTCCACGTTTTCCATGGTTTTCCCAAACACAGCATTATTCATAAGTTTGAAAAAATCTTTTTCAAACTTATTTGAAGCAGCATTCCGTTTGGCTGTGTTTAGGTCAATGTAAATTTTAAGCCAGGGAGATTGATTGAAAGTGAGAACGCGATGAATTTTTTCTAATTTTAAGCCATGTTGTAAGGCTTGCTGCAAATTTTGAAGATGAATGACGTATTTTTCTTTTCGGTTGAAATTTGGGATAAGTTTTTTGATTTTAGAACCTTCTGGGGCAAAGGACTCTGGACAAAAAGGTAGCTCATTATGCCTATAATGTAGGTCTTCCGGGTATACTAAATCAACTTCGAAAATATAACCAGTTTCTGAATTTTTATTTAATTTCAGATAATCTAAATTTTGAATTTCATCCGCGTCAAGCCATTTAAAGTTACCCGTTGGCAAATATTGAGACATGGCTGCACCATACAAGTTGGTAGCATCCAAGTACATGAGGTATGAAGTAGGTTTGGAAGCATCATAATGGGGAATAAATTTAGTGTTCGCGACAGCCTTCCGTACACTACATTGACTGACCCCTCCGCGAATACCGCGTTTCAGGAAGTGTATCATGTCTATATCTGTCAGTAATTCCAACTCCACAGCTGTTGTTTTGAGAGCAGCGTCGAAAGATAGCCCTGGAGCTGTATAGTACTGACAAGGATCTAGACCGTAAGTTGTTTGACACACGTCTCTGAAATTTTCAAAAACATCAGCTAAAATCAAAACGTCGGATTTTAAATAAATATCTGAATATTCACCCAAGGTTTTACATTTAAACAAGTTCCATGCTTTCTTTGCACGCTTGTAATCTTCCTGCTTGATGCCTTCTTTTCTAAGATCGTTATAGAAGCCATCAATAGATGGGAGCTTGATGTCTTCTAATTTCGAAAATGAATCTACGTAAGAATACGGGAAAACGCCCTTCTGACGAATAATCTGAAACTCATCTTCCGCGGGAAAAATTTTTCTAACTTCTCGACACTGTTCTGGTTTTAAATTTTGTGATAATTTATCTAGACTTGATGCCATGAATCGAAAACTGTTGAGGAAGCGTAATTTTAAAAATACCTGTTTTTGTTTGCCTGATTGATCGAGAGGGATCTTATCCACCAAAACATGTTTGGTAAATGAAATGTACCGCTCCTTATTTTGAGGGATAACATCCAATTTCTCGTTTTCTTGAGCCAACTCCTTGACAAACAGGTGAGAATCAAAATTGGACATACAGTGAAAGAAGATGGGGATGAAGTTTGGGGTTTTAAAATTTAGGTTACATACAGAGTGAGCTGCAGCACGGAAATTACCTGTAAAGTGGCAGTGGTCCCTTACTCTCTCGTCTTCTACTTTAAATGGTTTCTCGCAAATATGACAATTTTCCGCATTGCGAAACTCATTTTCTTGTTCTTGACTCAGAGGATGCATAGGCACTATGTTTTTCATAAATTGATTATAAATTGACTTACAGTCAGTCTCTAACCATTCTACAAAAACTTTATGCGCATCAGGTCCTCTGAAAGTCTTGAAAATCGAATGAGAATCGTCGAAATCGCATTTAATGTAGTAGGCGAAAGAATAAGGAACAGCCTTGTGAGTTTTAACGGTATAGGAATTTTCGGGGTCCAGCTCATTTTCCTCTGCATCAACAGGTTCAATGATTGTCTCGAAATCGGCATAGCAAACAAAAGGCACCTTTAATTTCTTTTCGAAATTTATAAACTTCAGAATATTCTCAGGGACCTCTTCTCCGTATTTATTTTTCTTCAAATCTGTTGTCGGTAATTTAACTGAAACATGGGCACAATCGTGTTCTTGATGAGCTTTCAATTTTTGCTCAGTTGAAAAATACACCAAACAACCATCACAAAAATGTTTAACGTTATGATGCTTAGATAATTGACTTGAGATCAAGCGAGACATGTTTCTTATTAAACAGTAATGACTATCACCAGAATCATTACTGATTAATAACAAATTTACATGATTCGCTTTCCGAGATTGAGTAAAGTGTAAGGGACCAACAACTTCAATAATATTTCTACCATTTTCATAAGCGTTATCTAATCCATAAACATTGATGGAAATATTATTGAGCTGCTCAAATTTGCTAATATCTTTAAGTTTAATCGGAAATTCCATACCTGTAAAGTCCAACTCGTTCTCAAAAGGCAAATAGTTCGCGACTCTATCTGCATGCTGAGTCCAATGAATTGGATGTAGGTGAGCCAAGACTGACCACATGAAGCATTTTTGGTCCTGATTTTGAATGTTCAGGACAGCTTTCTTCGCATCTATCTCTTTAGGCAGTGGTAGATATGAGGAGGCTTTTAGAGTGTTCACCTTATTAATACTTATATCTAGATGGAGGAGTTGTTGGAGCGTCCAGCCTGTAAAAGACATTATTTAGCATATAAAATTGCAATTGAAATAATACATACCACTTTCTTTCTCCTGAAATTCTGTGGACTTCTTGTCCAGGATGACAGAAAACTGCTGGAACAGCTCCTCCAGATCTGCACCATCGCTCACCAGTCGGAATTTGACGTTGAACGACTTGACCTCTTCTTGGTCTTTTGTCTGCAGGAGGAAGCGTCCGAAAAGCTCCACACCGACTTTGATATGGCCAAATTTACTGACCATATCCCCTACCACCTTGACGAATTTCACTTTGAAATTTCCCAAAAAGTGCTTTACACTGGTAGAGTCCTGCTTTGATGAAAGCCGGTATGTAGCAATTCGGTTCCTGAATGTTGTTCTGACAAGGCTAACGTCTTCCTCCTGCTCCACACAGGTGTTGGCTCGGTGCTGGAGACTCCGAAGATGACCAGCCCATTGATTTATCGGAGTCTCCAAGTCGCAATCCTCGCACCACCGGCCTGTGGCTGATGTTGATGGTCCTGAAAACAATTAAATTAGATTTTAAAAGAAAAAAAAAAATTATTCAATTTAAACTTACCGGCAACTTGGTCAAGTCTCGCTTGCTTCGTCATGGGGGTGGCAGGATCTCCAGCCTTTCGTTTCGGGGCTCTCGGGGCTGGGTGTTTTTCTTGAAGGTGGCGTTGGAGAGCCCCCTCCGATTTGAAAATCCCACCACATTGGTTGCAGATCCTGGCAGATGTTCGGCAATCTCCATGACGTTTCAGGTTATCCCTCCTGGTGAACGATTTGGTACAGAAATCGCAGCTAAACATTTCCTGAAGCAGATATTCACAAAACTATTGGAAATAAATTTCAATCAAAAAATTACTTTGATATTTGAAAATAGTACTTACTGTTTTTTCGAAACCTACGCAATCACTCACAATAAACTAAAATTAGTATTGAATGCTGTTGTTGCTGCTGTCTCTCCAACTGGCTGCGGTCGAATTGAAGCGCAAACTTGTTTGTTCTAGTTATATTGACGCCAAGGAGAATAAACTTTGAATCATCAATCAATCAATCATCAAAAAACACAGAACAGCACTTTACCATACTAGAAATATTGATATTAAAAGTAATCACCAACAAAAATATACAACACAACTTTTATAGGTTCATATGCTTGATTTTGTTGCTAATACCTAGCAGGAAAGTGATGTTCTCTGTTCTCAGCAATCCAAATAAACATAAATACCTTCCTTATGAAGTCGGGTCCGCGGTCGGATACATTAACTAAGTGTATTACCTAGTTTGTTTATCGTTATTTATTTTCCAGTACTAATAACGTTGCGCCCGTAGACTAAACAATGACAACATATGCTATAAGTCTACACGATGATGGAGAGATTTAAACAAACACTGCTGAAATAATTATTATTGTATGTACGTTGAGGATTAAATCGGTTTTTATGATACTCGAGCTTCAGTCTTTTTCTGTCTGTCCAACAGCGAACATTATAATTATTAATTATTGCACATTTTTTTTTTAACAAGTAAGTAAATCTTTTATATACTAATATCAATACCTACAGAATATTTTTTAGATATGGATTTGAAATCAATCAACGAGTCGTGCCTCTTCAAGGATCAAAAAACACTTGTGAAATTACAAGACATGGAGCCTGGCAGAAAGTACCCAATATTTTCTGCTAAAAAAACCCAAAGTAAATTCGGACCGAGTATCCTCATAGAACTTGACGATAAGGCAGTGTTTCTTCCAAAACGTACCACCAAATCATTGGAAGATCATATTGAGCAGTTTATAGATGGAAAATATTCAATAATATACAGAGGCCAGAAGGATGTAGGACGACCAAACCAAATATCGCTTTTTGAAATAGTCGAGTCTTAAAAAATGTATGTTTTTAAATAAAAAATTGTTTGAGGTTAGTATTTTTTTTTTTGCCCATCTGTTTCTTTTTATTTCTTCATGTATAAATTCACGTATTTTTTTCATCTGTACATGTAGAAATATAAAAAATACACAGTAATGTTATACGGGGTTTATAGATGGCGCAGAGAGCGGGTAAGTTGGAGTAGTTCAGGTAGATGACATTGACAGCTGACATTGACAGCTGGCATTGACAGCTGACTGACATTGACAGATGACATTGATAGGTGACTGACATTGACAGGTGACCGACATTGACAGGTGACTGACATTGACAGGTGACATTGACAGGTGACTGACATTGACAGATGACTGACATTGACATGTGGCATTGACAGGTGACTGACATTGACAGGTGACATTGACAGGCGACATTGACAGGTGACTGACATTGGCAGATGACATTGACAGGTGGCATTGACAGGTGACTGACATTGACAGGTGACATTGACAGGTGACATTGACAGATGCCAGCTGACTGATGACGTCACGGCGTCGCGACGCCCTGGTTGGCGCATGCGCAGACGTCACGGAGGCGTCGGAGGCGTCGGACGGCGTAGAACGAACCATCATACACTACTCTAGCAATATCGTTGATAAACAGCAAAAATAATATTGGACCCAACACGGAACCCTGTGGAACTCCACATTCTATTGGCTTGCATGAAGACATCGTCGTATCAACCCTCACAAGCTGTTTTCTGTTGTTAAGATACGACTTGAACCATTCCAGAGGAGAGCCTCGAATTCCATAATGCTGCAATTTGTTAATTAGGATATTATGACTTACACAGTCGAATGCTTTAGAAAAATCACAGAAAATTGATGCTGTGGAGTGCAAATTGTTCAAGCTAGAGAAGACATTATTGAAGACAGAGAACATAGCATCAATAGTGCATTTGTTGGTTAAAAATCCAAATTGGTGGATAGTTAGTATATTATATTTATGCAGAAATGATAGAAGCCTTTTCTTAACCAATCTTTCAATGATTTTGGATAACGTAGGAAGAAGTGCCATTGGACGATAGTTCGAATCTTTGTCCTTATCACCTCCCTTGTGCAGAGGAATAATTATAGCCGTCTTGAGGCAATCTGGGAACACTCCTTGTTGAAAAGATTTATTTATTAAAGCAGTGAGGAGATTTAATGTACACTCCGGTAAATTGAAGAACATTTTTAAAGTTAGTCCATCAGTCCCAGTTGGCACTTTGTTTTTTATGTCTTTAATTGTGCTGAAAAGCTCTAGTGTTTCTACGGGTGTTAGGAAGAAACTGTGTAAATTCATATTGGTACTGGAAAGATATGAAAGCGGATCGCGAGAAGGAGCTATAGTGGTCATCAAATTTTTTGCCACATTTACAAAGTAATTATTCAGGTTCTCAGGGGAGGTAGAGGTTATACTGGAAGAGATAGACTTATTTCTCAAGTCGTTGACAATAGACCACGTTTCTTTGGCAATATTTTCAGTTCTAGCGATCCGGTTGTTATAATAGGTGTCTTTGGCGGCTTTTATAGTTTTATGATAAATTTTTCTATAGAGTTTAACGTAATTTTGAAAGAAGAGACTGTCTGAAAATTTTTTTAGGTGTGACAATGAGCGCATGTTCTTTGCCGATGTCCGCAAGCCTTTAGTAGTCCAGGGTTTATGTTGCTTATTTTTGATAGGCCTGAGGGGAAATGCTTTGAAAGCTAAACCAGATAATTTATTTGAAAATGTTGAAAATGCATTATTGATGTCATCAGAGAGGCAACCCCAGTCAATTGTTTGACATGAGCGCTTGAAATTGAGGAAATTTTTTTCCGAATAAATTCGGCGAAACTTACGTGGGGCAATTCTGCTATTGCTCTTTAGAGAAAAGTTTGTGAGTACTGCTTCATGATCTGAAAACCCTGAACTTAAGACAGTACAGTCAACAAAGCTTGGATCAAAAGATGACACGACGTAGTCGATAGTGCTAGATCTGGTTTTAGTTATTCGGGTTGGAGATTGAACATGCATGACCATACCAAAAGAGTCAGGTATAGACTGGAGAGAATCTTGAGCAGCACACACACTGGAAAAATCTATGTTAAAGCCGCCACATAAAATTATTTTACTCTTAAGAGGGAAGGACTCAAGCAAGCTTAGTAAGTTTTGAAAAAATGTAACCAAGTCAGCGTCAGGTGTTCTGTAAATACAAACAATGTAGAGGTCGTAGATATTGTTGTAGACTATAGAAAATTCGAATAATTTTTCAGATAATAAATTGTCGAACTTGGTTATCGCCGAAAAGTTGTTATAAGTGGACATTATTACAGTACCTCCATGAGATAGTATACTTCTAGTATACCTAGATACTGTAGTGTAGTTTTTGACAAACACAGGCTCGTCAATATTGAGCCAATGTTCTGTTATGGCAATAATTTCTGGAAAATGTAGGTGTTCTAATAATAAATATAATTCATCGGTTTTGTGTCTAATGGACTGAATATTGATGAGAAATACACTAAGCTTGCTATCGTTTATTGTTTCAGAGGGTGCTTGTTCCTCTATTCGCGTCAAACTATCTAAAAATTTTTGTTATTTGGAGAACCACCAGAAAAGTACTTAGAATGACTCTCCCTAATTTTAGTCCCTACGAACTCGTATTAGGACACACAGATTCTAGAGACCCTATGAATTTAGTATCATCCCACGTATTTACTGAATATCTTAATACCCACAAAAGTAAAACTCAAGTACTTTATGATGAAATTACTAACAAAACCCAACAATCAAAAGAAAAACTAATTAACAAAATAAACGAAGACAAAATCTCACAAAACTTAAAAGTAGGTTGTCAAGTTTATAAAAAATCCGACAATCGAGCGGGAAAATCTAAAAAGAAATTTTTAGGTCCTTTCACTCTCACTCAAATTCTACCTAATAATAAAATTGAGATAGAAAATTCGAAAACAAAACATAAAGAAGTAATTCATATAAACGAAACCAAAATTAAACCCCTTGTTTAAGATGGACATGGACCCTTGGAACCAACGTAAAATACCATAACTTGAATAAAAATCCAGGAATCCTTCCTTTTAAGTTGGGAACCGCCAAAATGATATCCAATTCATGGTCCTTTGCACAAACCTTTAACTTGACTCCCATAATAAACCAATTTGACTCTCTTAAAATACAAGCAAGACGCTTATCTTCCAATATAAGCTCTAAAGACAATTTCTATATTGAATATACGAATTCGCTCGTATCCCTACATACTCTAGAAAAACGCATAGAAAATCTAATCGAACAAATCGTCCCAACAGTAGGAAATTCAAATAGAATTAAGAGAGGATTATTTAATCCTTTGGGCTCATTTATAAAAGTCATTACTGGAAATCTAGACCAAAATGACGCCGAGAAAATCGACGAGAAAATTAAACTATTACAAGAAAATCAGAATAAGCTTAAATCGGACGCAATCAATCAAATCACCCAAATGGACTCTACGATTGATAAATTCGATAAAATGATTTCTAATATAACACATAACGAATTGGTCCTTCGATCCCGAATTTTACAAATTGAACAAGTAATTAAAGACGCTAATCTAACCCAAAACATTCGAGGTTTTTTTTATTACGTTCACAGTAATTAATCAAATTACTTTAATGTATCAATCAATTTATAGTATTCTTGATAAATTGGAAGTAGCTATAAGTTTTTCCAAACTTAACACCTTACATAACTCGATAGTGAACCCAAACGAACTTTTATCTGAAATTAAAAATGTCGAATCACATTTGAACCCGGATAGGTTACCAATTTCTCCAGTACCTGAAAACATACTGATTTTCGAGAAATTTCTACAAATTAAATGTTTCTTAAAAGATTTTAATGTCATATTTATATTGGAACTCCCACTTGTAGAAGCGGATGTGTATCAATACTTCAATCTACATCCATTACCTATCCGAACAAACCATAATCAAACCTTTTTCGTCAACATCCCACATAAGCCATACCTAGCACTAAGTGACGTCAAATACTCCTATATGGACCAACGTTGTGAAGAAATCTCGCCTGATGAATACCTATGTCAAGAAGCCCGTACTACCTTTATTGAAAACTACCTTCTCTGCGAAGTACAGCTGATTAAATACAGTACAAACATCACATCTTGTCATCCTTTCGAAGTTCAATTGCACGCACCGCAAATAACCAAAATTATTGATGGAAAATGGCTCATTACAGTTCCTATTCCACTTCAAAGTTCAACGAACTGTCAAAACCTAAAGGAAACTGTACCCATCTTCGGATCCTACCTACTAGAAGTGCCCGTTGATTGTAAAGCCAAAATACAATCAACCACCCTCGAGAGCTTCAAGCCAAGTCCACTCTCTTTTAAAGAAGTCAATTTACCGATATTGGACCTATCATTGATTAACCATAACCAATCAATGCCCTACGACCTACCTTCATTGGATTTGAACATCATTAACGTCAAGACATCCAAAGACATAAAAGAAAAACTTCATGAACAAAAGAAGAAACTTGAAGAAATGTCAACCACGACGATTTATTCAAATCGCCTCAGTCTCTGGACAATATTATTATACTTAATCATTATATTAATTTTAATTTACTTTTTCAGCTTATTGTGCATTAAGAAAATTCGAAAGTTCCCAAAAAGTGAAAGTGATGAAGTTGAAGGCATTTTTTAATTATTTTTGTGAAATCACGTTTTTTATTTTTCAGTACGTGCTTTCAACTTACACGGGAGGAGTTACATTCTCATAAACTTAGAGTTCAGCAGTTTGTTACTTTTTTTCAGAACTAGTCCGACCGTTGCATTTCTTGGGAACAGCTTTGTCAGCAAAGCTAATAATTATAAATATTAATTTTACTTAGGTTTAAGTCAGTTGTATTGTAACCACCATTGAAAATAAAAAAAATTTAAAAACTAACTCTCAAAATTCGAGTTGTTAACTGGTAAAGGTTTTTTACGTTATATTTAGGATGACGTCATAGAACAAAAAGAGACAATGTTGTCAATGCCTATTTTTTTTCTTATAATTTATCAGAATGTCACGTGACAGTAGACCTATCTATTTTACCAACAAAGAAGTAATAATACGAAAACTTCATTAGATGAAAAAAGACACAGAACGCTCATTGCACAAGACGAGGCAAAATGTACCAAATTTTGTTAAACTTACGTATGGCAATCCATCCTCCTTATTTGCACGGGATAAAAAGAGAAGAAGAAAAACCGCGTGTTTTGCAACGTATTTATCAATGAAAATTTCAAATTACTTTTGAGTGTCACTTGTCAAGCTATGTCAAGTTGAATATCAACCGTACTTTTATTTTTGTCAGACCACGAGCAATGAACAAGGACAAGGAGATGTTAATAGCTAATAAATGAGCTAATAAAAGGACTTGCCTCATGTTGCGCGCGCATACCAGGTAAAAATAGATAGGTCTTTTCTGTCAAACGAAACGGAAAATAGGTAATTTACTTACATGCCTCACAGCAGTAGGAAGCAAAAATGGTCGCGTTCCTGCTGGAAATACGTTATTAAGTATACTACCCTTTCCTGAGGCCGACTCCGACAAACCTGCTGGCATTTTCTGAGTAAGTTTACGCTACGAAGAAGTACTGAATTCTTGAGAGAACTTTTTTCTAACTGTAGGTAACGTATTTTTGGCACTTAATTAGGATTATACAAAATAGTTAATAATAAATTATCAAGACGACTGGACTGGAACTCTGTAACGGATGAGGATCGTTATCCCTATCGCTATGGCACTTGCTGTCTTCTTCTTTCTTGTCGAATTCAATAGAGAAAAGACGTCAATAGAGATAAAGAAAATATCTCTATTCGTTACAGAGTTCCCCCTCTGACAGCTTAAAATAACGAAATGAATCGACACGCATTATTTGAAAATGTTTATATGGATAGATATAAATCATACAACGTCGCGCGCCGTTGCCAACCAAAAACATCTGAAATTGCCCTACTTTAAATGCGTTGAAAAGTAGTTTTAGTTTTGTTAGGTTGGCAGCAGAAATTTACTAAATGTGACGTCATCCTAAATATAACGTGAAAAGCCTATACCAAATCCACCCAACCCGACCCAAGATACCCCAACCCCAGCATTTCGAAAAAGCATTTAGACGAACGACGCGAAGCGGAGTTCGGATAAGCTTTGAGTGCGGGAAAGACACTTTGCGCAAGTGTTAGGAACAATACTTTTTCTACGAGTGTTTAAGATTTGCATTCAGAGGAGCTGTATACCTAATCTTCTTGAATGTTTCCAGATGCTCAAAATTGGTTGTGCTAACGAGGTTTACTTGAAATTTGAATAAGTCGTGAGGTTTGTTTTTTCTGCCAAATTTTTGTATGGAGGAGTATAATATATAATATATACAGGGTGTATATTTTAAGTGATACCACTATTACTATATCCGAAACGGTAAGAGCTACAAGGTCGGTTAAATTAGAGAAAATTTGCCTTTTTTGATGCCCATTCAAAACTTGTTTACAGTGTTGTCAAATTCCTTTTAGTTTATGAAATACAGGGTGATTTCTTAAAAACGCCAAAAACTATTTCATCAACTATTTCGAAAACTATTGATATTCGAGACACAATTTAAATTTGAAAGTTTTATAATTTTTTTCGCTCTACAACATGGCATCTTTAAATTTTAAATCCGACGTTTCGTGATCGAGCTTCCATCATCAACTTCATTTTTTTTAATACGGACCTTGTCTTTTTATGCCATTTTTACAAAGGGGCACAGAAGGCACTTTCTAAAAATGACATAAAAAATCCAGGTCCGTATTTAAAAAAATGAAGTTGATGATGGTAGCTCGATTACGAAACATCGGATTTGAAATTTGATGACACCATGTTGTAGAGCGAAAAAAATTAAAAAACTTTCAAATTTAAATTGTGTCTCGAAAATCAATAGTTCTCAAAATAATTGATGAAATAGTTTCGGGCGTTTCTTAGAAATCACCCTGTATTTCATAAACTAAAAAGAATTTGGCAACACTGTAAACGAGTCTTAAATGGGCATCAAAAAAGGCAACTTTTTTCTAATTTAACCGGCCTTGTAGCTCTTACCGTTTCGGATATAGCAATAGTGGTATCACTTAAAATATACACCCTGTATAATATATATTATATATTATATAATATAGAATATATAATATATAATATATAATATATAATATATAATATATAATATATAATATATAATATATAATATATAATATATAATATATAATATATAATATATAATATATAATATATAATATATAATATATAATATAATATATAATATAATATATAATATATAATATATAATATATAATATATATTATATATTATATATTATATATTATACTCCATAGAAAAATTTGGCAGAAAAAACAAACCTAACGAATGCCTTTATTGGAACAAAAATAACATCAGGCCCTTCTTTCTGAATATAAGTTCATCAAGAAACCCACAAAACATTGAAAAATCGAGTTTAAATGCGGTAACTATGCGTAACAAAAATTGGTGCGCAAAGAGTTTCCGTGCGCAAAGTTCAACTTTGCGCACGCAACTGAGTGCGCAAAGTAACAACTTTGCGCACGCTCGTAGAAAATTATATTTTTTGTTTGGGCTGTATTGCCATCGGACCTTTATGCATATACCAAATTTTATAAAAGTCATTTGCAGTGAAGTGTGTCAAAAACGTATTTTTCTATGGAAGGGGGTGGGGGGTAGGGGTGGGAGGACATTTTTTTCCTATTGTTGTATTGTCATCGGACCACTATATGTATACCAAATTTCATCCAAATCGGATAATGAGAAGTGTGTCAAAAACGCATTTTCAATGGAAGGGGGTGGGGGTAGGGGTGGGAGGATATTTTTTTCTTAATGTTGTATTGTCATCAGACCACTATGTGTATACCAAATTTCATCCAAATCGGATAACGGGAAGTGTGTCAAAAACAATTTTTTCTATGGAAGGGGGTGGGGGTAGGGGTGGGAGGATATTTTTTTTTTATGTTGTATTGTCATGGGACCTCTATGTGTGTACCAAATTTCATCCAAATCGGATAATGAGAAGTGTGTCAAAAACGCTTCACAAGATTTGATAGTTAGACAGAACATGTGAAGCTAAATAAAAGCTTGTAAAAATCCCTTTTATCGTATTCGTACTTTATACTGCGCCGGATTAGCTCTTTCCTTGTCTAGTTCGTATTTAGACAAGAAAACAAAATTGTGAAAACTTCATAAGTCTCGTTTTATTTTTCATGTCAAAACTAGAGCTGTACCAAAGTCGATCCACAAAGCGATTTTGATATGTCTATGCGTCCTTTTTTGTTCGATGTGTTAAAAAAGAAAAAAAAAAATTCGTTTGGAATATGAAAATTTTTGCAAACAGTGAGTTTTGATTGGTGGAAAAATATGGCGCAGAATTCAAATAATCGGCTTTTTTTTCTTTCAATTTCTGCCTTCAAGATTTAAAAAAAAAAATAACCAATCATACTGTTAGAAAGATTTTTACAGGTAATGACCAACGTGAATACAGGGACACTCCGGTCCCTGTTTGGGAATCGGCCCACTGAGCAGTGGACTCAGGCTTCCCGTGCCAATCCTTGACGCGTTTCGTCCTTGTTAGGACTCATCAGAAGGACATAGGCTGAAGCTCCCTGTCCAAGCAAAATTGAACTTCGTTGACCAGTCAGAAACAACTACTCCGAGGGCAAATACCCCTACCGGCGTTGAACTACACTGATTGGTCTGAGCTTTCGTTGGCAATAGAAATTGTTAGAAAGATTTTTACAGGTAATGACCAACGTGAATACAGGGACCGAAGTGTGGTCATTACCTGTAAAAATCTTTCTAACAATTTCTATTGCCAACGAAAGCTCAGACCAATCAGTGTAGTTCAACGCCGGTAGGGGTATTTGCCCTCGGAGTAGTTGTTTCTGACTGGTCAACGAAGTTCAATTTTGCTTGGACAGGGAGCTTCAGCCTATGTCCTTCTGATGAGTCCTAACAAGGACGAAACGCGTCAAGGATCGGCACGGGAAGCCTGAGTCCACTGCTCAGTGGGCCGATTCCCAAACAGGGACCGAAGTGTCACTGTATTCACGTTGGTCATTACCTGTAAAAATCTTTCTAACAATTTCTATTGCCAACGAAAGCTCAGACCAATCAGTGTAGTTCAACGCCGGTAGGGGTATTTGCCCTCGGAGTAGTTGTTTCTGACTGGTCAACGAAGTTCAATTTCGCTTGGACAGGGAGCTTCAGCCTATGTCCTTCTGATGAGTCCTAACAAGGACGAAACGCGTCAAGGATTGGCACGGGAAGCCTGAGTCCACTGCTCAGTGGGCCGATTCCCAAACAGGGACCGAAGTGTCCCTGTATTCACGTTGGTCATTACCTGTAAAAATCTTTCTAACAATTTCTATTGCCAACGAAAGCTCAGACCAATCAGTATAGTTCAACGCCGGTAGGGGTATTTGCCCTCGGAGTAGTTGTTTCTGACTGGTCAACGAAGTTCAACCAATCATACTGTTATGTAGTATATAAAATACACTTTCGTTACAGATAAATTATATACCTAATTTTGATTGAGTGCAAGAGGTCCATTAAGGTCTTTAAATTTTTTATTTTCTACTTTACTATTATAGATCCATAATACCTAGGAAACGAAATACGTTAACACACCTATAACAACCTGATCCATAACGCCCGCTTTTGCGGGCGTTATGATCTATAACGCCCGCTTATAATACCTTAAGGTGTTTTTGTTGTTGTTGTTCTATTAATTTGCACTTTACCCTAGGCAGCCACTAAATGTCTGACCGAAAATAATTTTCGGTCTAGCCAGGATTCGAACCCGGTCTACCATCAATGTTTCCCATGTAGTCCAGCGCGTTAACCCACAGGACCACCACCGTTGCCTTACCTTATGAGATGTTTATAGATATATTAATTTATTTCGTTTCTATGTACAGGTCGCAGGTACAGGTACAGGTCACAGGTACAGATACATGTCAAAATACAAAACAATATTCTGTCACACAAGTTTAACTGATTTTGTTAATAACAAATTGATGAAAAAACATTGTGTTGAGTAGAAAATAAAGCATTGTATGCACCACGGGGATTTCAAGATTATAATGCCCTTCAGGCGAAATATATCCCTCGGGCCATAGGCCCTCGGGCTAGTTTCGCCTTCGGGCATTATAATCTACATAATCCCCTTGGTACATAAATAGCTATTATTTCATTGTAAGTGTGTTTTTGCGCGTTCGTTTTGCTCTGTAAATAAGGGCATAAGTGATAGATGATTAAAACTAGAGAAAACCCCTAATTGATATAGCGTACTTGTGTGTAAGCTGTTCAAAATCGTGTAATTACTTTTGCAAATAACTGCGTGGTATGTGGGAAGTGGTAATGTCACACCCCTATACGTTTCGTCCGGAGACGTCACAACAGGAGCTTGACCTGGGGGCGTAGGTGGGGTTCAGGTAGAGAGAAACTCGCTTGGCATAGATATAATAAGATAATGTATTGAATAATAATAATATTACCCTAGAAATAGTATCATGACGTCTCTTCTACGGAGGGACGTACTACTTATAGGCCACTCTGTATTATGTACACTCTGTACACTTGGCGTGACTGAAGACTGAAGCTGGGTTTGAGACAGGTGCAGAAGGGCGTTTCCCAATAAAGGTAGTTTGGGTTAGTTTGGGTTGAACCTAGTCTGCTGCGTTCAATGCTCCCAGAAGAAGCTAGGTTTGAGACAGATCCAGAAGGGCGTTTTCCATTAAATAGGTAGTTTGCACTGGACCTAGTCTGCTGCGTTCAATACTCCCAGAAGGGCGTTTCCCATTAAAGGTAGTTTGCACTGGGAGGAGACTTAGCTAGAGGGGCTTTTCCCATTTGAGATACTTTGCACTAGCCGGTAATGGACTTCGGCGCGGTATTTATACCAAATTAATGCTGACTCGTCGATACACTTTAGTAAAATTGATGTACAGAGTGGTATTTACTTAAGTAGTTCACAGTATCAACTCGAACTCAAAAAGTGCATTTCTATGACTACAGAAAGGTTCAGTTATTTTGACGATTAGAAAAGAAATCCTAAAGGAGATAGATTTAAATGTACGGCGTGTGACGTGAGGTTAACTCACAGGTAAATATAGGAAATAATTCCGCTAAAAAGAAAAACACGAATGAAGAGGAGGAAGAATATACATTGAATGATGTTATGCAACAATTATAGGAAATGGATAATAGGCATATTGAAATGGTTAGGGCGCGTTATACAGATTTGTTACAAAGATTCGAAGAACAACAAAAGCAAAACATAGAACTTAGTTCAGAGGTTCAAAATCTGCAAAAAAAATTTAATCGTAAAATAAATAATCGAGAACAAACTGAAGAACAATATACTTACCTACTAATTAAGGGAATACCTCAAGTGGCTGGAAATGAAAATTTGGGAGAAATCATCATAACCAAAATGGAGAACTCGTTGCAAGTAGAAGCAAACATTTTCAGCACACACATTGAGCAAGGGAGGTGTGCATTCTGCACCAATAAAAGTATGCTTTAGGGATGACGATGATAAATTAAAATTTATCCAAGCAAACAGAAAAAAACCACTAACAATAGAAGATTTGGGCTTCACAAAGAATAATCCTTGAACAGATCGACGTATCTTTGTGGATCATGACTTAACAAGGATAAATCAAGATATTTACAAAAAGGCAAGGGTAATTAAACGTGAAAACGGATACAAGTTTATCTGGATAAAGGATGGGAGAATATATTTGCGGAAGGATGAAAACGGCAGATCTGTGTTGGTGGAGGATGAAGAAGACTTAAAAAATTAATCACAATGACAAAAAACTAAAAACTCTGCGTCCAATATATGAACATTCAAAGTATAAGGAATAAATATGACGAACTTTGTTGCTTTTTACAAAAGAATGACTGTGATATAATAGTTTTGACGAAAACTTGGTTATCAAGCGAAGAAACCATGTATTTTAATTCACAAGAAAACAGTCACTCTGATTGTCTTTGAGGACAGACTGAAGAATTCTTTTTGGTTTTAATTGTAAACCTATATCTTCGGATGCTTTGCGTTTTGCAGAATTTGCAATGAACTGCTTTTATAACTGAGCTGCAGTTAATTCAGCATGACAATGAGTCAGGTTACAATTTGATACCACGTAGTATTCGCCAACAGTACACACAGCAGCTTTACAATTCGGAGCTCTGCACCTCCACTTCACCACTTAACAATTATTTATCTGCGAAATTAAATTTGAAATGATTTATTATTAAAGTTACTTTTCCACGCTTAGACACACTTTTCTGGATGTTTATATTTTCCATGGTTGAAAACACGCTTCAAGCTTACAACTGGAACTGAATGACACAAATAAAACAAAGCTCAAAGAAATTCGAGTAATTATATAAAACAATTTGTTAGGAAAACATTTAAATTGGGCGGGACCTAACATTCCATGAACCACCATGAACTTTACCTGTGAACCAATAAATATTTTTCACTATTATCATTATCATAATTACTCTAACTGTGTTACCTCCGGACGAAAGTGTATACTTGAAATTTAAGAGCCTAGACGAAACTGTATAACATAATTTATGCAAAAAGGGATTACGGACAAAAGACTTTGCTGTAATCGCCGGTTATAAGACACACATTTTATTTTATAAAATTCTATCTAGGAACTATTATTTTCTAATTCCTGAAACGGAAAAAGAATTCTCGAGTCCCTCACAAAAATGGGCTTATTTGTGTTATAAAGATGATTAAGAAGTATTAGAAAATCTTAATTAGGTGTCATATTCCTCCATAATATCATGACATTGTACCTTTTACGACCCTCGAATACTTTCCCAAATAATGTCTCGCCGTCGCCGAAAGCAATACTATTATATGACCCAGACTTTCTGTTAAAGAACCCAAAGATATTGTATGTAAATAAATTAAACATTTGTCCACCATAAACCCCAAAATTCCCAAATAATGTCTCGCCGTCGCCGAAAGCAATATTATTATATTACCCAGACTTTCTGTTAAAGAACCCAAAGATATTGTATGTAAATAAATTAAACATTTGTCCACCATAAACCCCAAAATTCCCAAATATCCTTAATGGTCATTCTTTGGGCGAACAGACTGTCATTTATTGCCAATATTTATTTAGGGTTTTCCAGTTGTAATTATGTAGGTTTTAGAAACGTTTTAGAAGGGATGTAAAGGTCGATTTGTAAGAGATCTAGTGAAGCAAGAAGACAGTCTTAAGACAGCTTTAGTCGTAGTAACACATTTTGTTAAAACTCTCTCTAAAATAAGTCTTACTTTTGCTGTAGTTCAATTTCATTCTATATTCCATTACCTAATAAAGCTACAAGTTTCAAACCAAAAAAAAAGTAGTTTTAACCAAGGCAAAACACTGAAGGATCACAACAGATTTTGGCGCGGTCGGTACGATTCAGAAGTATCTAGCAAGATCCAGCAGGATTTGGATACAAAGATTCAAGACATACCATAGTCAGCCAAAGCTATCATCAGCGTTGACCAGTATTGGATTGAATCACAGTTGTTGTGTAACCACTAGCTTTCAAGTTTTTTGGTAAGTGATTTTTGTCTCTTAATGAGGTTACTTTTGTTTGTCTAACTCCTTTATTAATACTTATATGCCACTATGACTCCTCCTGCCGTAAACTTAGACCTACAAACAATATTATTAGAAACTTTTCAAAACATTTTTAATCAACTTCCTTCGTCAAATTCCAACCCAAATAATGGTAGGTTTTCCGTAGATTTTTTATGCAAACTAATACCTAATAGTTTTGATGGCAATCGTCTTGAATTAGGGCAATTTTTAGCGAATTGTAATAATGCCAATGTATTAGCACAGGACGATCAGAAAAATCCTCTTTTATATTTTATTTTATCTCGAATCGGTGGCAAAGCTAAAGAACAGTTAGCTACCCAAAACTTTGATAATTGGGATACCTTAAAAGACGCTTTAAAAACTTTATATCAAGACAAAAAACATTACGTTCAATTAATGGAAGAGCTAAATAATTGCAAACAAAGTCCTAACGAATCAGTGAAAGATTTTTTTCAACGTTTGGAAACAATTAACTCGCGATTGATATCTACTACTCAACAAAATTGCACAGAACCGGAAGAGATTCCTGGAAAACTGAAAATGTTGAACGAAATTGCTTTAAATAGATTTATTTATCATTCGAAACCCGAAATTTCGCGAATGTTGAGATGGAAAGATTTTGATTCGATTAATTCTGCGTATAGTGCAGCTATTTCTGAAGAACGCGCTGTGGCTATGTCGCGCAGTTCAGCTCAGTTTTGCAAAAATTGCAAAAACAACTCGCATTCTACAAATAATTGTTTCAAAACAAGAAATCATGATGCAAACGTAAGAACTTTGTTTACGAATAATCAGATATTTTGTCGTTACTGCAAAAAACAAGGGCATGTTATTGAAGAATGTAGAAAAAGACAATATAATAATAATGCAGGAAGATCTAATAATTCGATGAATTTCCATGTTAATCGACAGCATACTAACCAATCTCATCAAAACTCTAATTCCCAAAACTCAAACTATCAATGTAATAATAGAAATCCAAACTCTAACTTCCAAAACTCAAACTATCAACATAATAACAGGAATCAAAACTCTAATTCTCAAAACTTAAACCAAAACTCGAGCAATCAAATTAATAGAAGACCTTATCGAAATTCGACAAATCATAATCCAGTTTTTCGCGACTCACCTCATACGAATTGAAGGCAGAACGCGAACGTTAATTCAATTCAATACAATTCTAATGTACCAAATTATCAACCAAGTCATTCAAATTCTTTAAACTCCAACGCTCCTCCAATGACGAACACCTCACTGGAGGATCATCTCAAAACTTTAGCGGTGTTCGAGAACGACGAGAACTAACAATATTTCTTGCTGAAAATAGCTCAAGTTTCATTGAACTAGAAAGTAAATATTCAAAAAATCAAAACAAAAAACTCCGATTTTTACTTGATACTGGTGCAAGCTGCTCATTGATAAAAGCCAACAAACTCAATCCTGAGATAACTAAATTTGTTCCTTCAGAAAAAATATCTCTTCATGGACTCTGTCCTAATTCTCCAATTCAAACAGTTGGAACTACCACTATTCCTTTTAACATTAACAATCAGATTTTGAACATAAAATCCCACATACTAAATCAGGCTACAAACGTCCCTTATGACGGTCTAATTGGATTGGATTTTATTCAAGATCAAAACGCAAAAATCAATTTTAAAAAACGAACTCTATCTCTAAACTCATTGCCATTTCAAATCCCTATCGGATTAAACGCTAATCCTAACACTGGTTCTTATTTTGTTCTCAAATCTCGTACGGAAACAATAATAGAAATCAACGTTCTAAACCCGGAAATAAAAGAAGGGATCATACCAGATATGGAAATATCTAAGGGAATCTATTTATCCCGAGCATTGACTAAAGTAAATTCAAATAATAAAGCTTTTGCAACAATCTTAAACTCAAAAGTAATTGATTTTCAATTAAAACCTATTTCAATCTATTTAGAACAGATTCCTAAAGAAAGCTACTGTTATTTTGCTTCGGAACAAAGTACTGAAAATAATTTTATTAAAAATAGGAGCCAACTATTGAAACAAAATCTTAGATTAGACCATTTAAACCAAGAAGAAAAGAGCTTCATAACTAATCTTTGTGAAAATTATGAAGATATTTTCTTTCTACCTGGAGATACTCTTGGTTGTACTAACACTATTAAACATGAAATAAACATCTCTGATTCTAAGCCCATTCATACAAAAACGTACAGATACCCAGAAATTCATAAAACCGAAGTTAATAAACAAATCAATAAAATGTTACAACAGGGAATAATTCAACCGTCTGCATCGCCTTGGTCTGCCCCTCTATGGGTAGTACCAAAAAAAATGGACGCTTCGGGGGAACAAAAATGGCGCGTAGTGGTTGATTTTAGAAAATTGAATGAAGTTACAGTTGGTGATGCATATCCAATGCCAAATATCGAAGAAATTTTAGATCAATTAGGCCATAGTAAATATTTCACCACACTCGATTTGGCTTCTGGTTTCCATCAGATTCCAATGAGAGAAGAAGATAAACCAAAAACCGCTTTCACTACACCTTTAGGTCACTGGGAATTTAATCGAATGCCTTTTGGATTAAAAAATGCACCCGCTTGTTTTCAAAGACTAATGAATGCAGTTCTTACTGGTTTACAAGGGTTACAGTGTTTCGTTTATCTAGACGACATAGTTATTTATGGATCAGATCTAAATCAACATGTCTCACGTCTTGAAGCGGTTTTCGACAGACTCAGAAATAATAATTTAAAGTTACAACCCGACAAATGTGAATTCCTCCGTAAAGAAATCTCTTATCTCGGTCATATCATTTCTGAATCAGGAGTAAAACCAAAACCAGAAAAAACTATAGCAATAAAAAACTTTCCCATTCCTAAAAATCAAAAAACAGTAAAAAGTTCCCTAGGTTTAATTGGATATTATCGTAAATTTATCAACAATTTTGCAAAAATTGCTAAACCATTGACTAATCTTCTAAAGAAAAATGTTGCTTTTATTTGGTCTCAAGAATGTCAAGAATCTTTCGACGCATTTAAAGAAATTCTAATAAATGAACCTTTACTTCAATATCCAGATTTTTCAAGAGAATTTATTTTGACGACCGACGCTTCAGACTATGCGATTGGTGCGGTCTTAAGTCAAGGTGAGATCGGGCAGGACCTACCTATTGCATACGCAAGTCGTACGTTAAATTCTGCCGAACAAAATTATACAACTATAGAAAAAGAATTATTAGCAGTAATTTGGAGCATTAAACATTTTAGATGCTACCTATATGGTAGAAAGTTTAAAATTGTAACCGATAATAAACCAATCACTTGGCTTTTAAACTGTAAAAATCCCGGAAGTAGACTGATTAGATGGGGATTATTACTTAATGAATACGAATTTGAGATTATTCATAAACCAGGAAAGTTTAATACTAACGCAGATGCTTTATCTCGATGTCTAAATATCAACATTATTTCTAAAAATGATACCTTTGAAAATTTTATAGAATATCATTACAAAACTTTAGATATCAATCCGCAACTTGAAATAAAAAATGGAAATCTATTCGATTTTTTTCCAAACGCAGTTTATTTCTCTACTGATTTGGACGAAAGTAATCAGTTTTCAGAGTCCATAAAAAACAAATTCGATTTCAACGATAGCATAAAATCAAACTTTGAATTATATTCAACTTATAAGTTACAAAATAAAAATAAAAAATCCTATTTAATGTTCGTGAAGACTTTTCATTTTGAAAATATTTCTTATAAAGACGTTTTTTATTCACTCCGGAACTTACGTACTGAACTAATCAGAGATAATATAAAATACTTCTATTTACCTGACATAACGAAAAATTCTCCAAATTTAAAACAATCAATGTATTTTGAAATGATACATTATCTTTTCAAGGACACGAATATAAAAATATGTGTTATTAGTTCAGAAAAAATTATTATTAGTTCAAAAGAGGAAATTTCCGCAATTCTAAAAGAAAATCACGATTCAAAACTAGCAGGACATTCAGGTTTTACAAGAACATATAAAAGGATAAAAGAACGTTATAAATGGCAGAACATGAAAACTGACATAAAAAAATATATAAAAAAATGCCCTTCTTGTCAAATAAACAAAACAAATTTCAAACCCAGTAAAGCTCCTATGATGATAACAACAACTAGCGAAAAGCCTTTCGAAAAACTTGCTATTGATATAGTTGGACCTCTTCCAATTACGGAAAACGGATCTAGATTTCTCCTTACGATGCAAGACGATTTAACGAAATATTCGTATGCCATTCCTATACCGAATCATGAAGCAATAACAGTATCAAATGAATTATGCAAATTTATAACTTTATTCGGTATTCCCAAAACTATTTTATCTGATCAAGGTACTGATTTTATGTCCAATTTAATAAAAGAACTCGTAAAATTATTTAAAACTAAGCATGTCACAAGCACACCCTACCACCCTGAATCTAATGGCGCTTTGGAGCGTTCACACCTTACTTTGAAAGATTATTTAAAACACTACATTAACGACAAACAAAACAACTGGGACGAATTTATACCTTTTGCAATGTTCGCTTACAATACACATACTCACTCTTCTACTAACTATACACCATATGAACTATTATTTGGATCCAAACCATTTTTGCCAAGCTCTATAACTAGCAGACCCGAATTTAAATATTCATATGACGATTACATAGGCAACCTAAAACTCAAACTTAACATAACTCAAGAACAGGCACGTAACAACATCTTGAAATCAAAAGAGAAATCGAAGACTTATTACGATAACAAAATAAAAAAAAATCATTATAAAATAGGAGATATGGTTTACATTGTAAATAAACATATTTCCCCTGGTCTAAATAAAAAACTGAGTCCTAACTTTAAAGGCCCATATAAAGTCACTAAAGTTTTCAATAACAATAATATTCAACTACAAATAGGAAAAAAAATTATTACGTATCATACTAATATGATAAAACCTTTTGTTTCAGATCAAAGCAACAATGATTAATAACGCTAATCTACTGTTCCTACTTGTACTAACTTCCATTTCCGTTTGTGTTAGAGGCGATAATTATCACATTACTAATCTCCACGATCATGCCGGTCTTTATTATAATAATCTTGGCCAAGTTAAACTTTCAAATTCTAAATTTGTCCTATTTACTCATCTTAATGTAACTCGATATGAAAAGAAAATAAAATTTATTTCTGGAATATTGAAAAAGTCATTCGATCTATGTTATAGTAATGAAATTGTTGAATCTGAAAATTTTCTATGCAAAGATACTATAAAAGTCGTCCAATCTCGGTTTAATAAATTGCTCGGAAAATCTGAAGTTGTCAGCGAAATAATCGGTACTAATATGAAAAAGACTAAAAGAGGAATTTTTGATGGTGCTTCTTACGCATTCAATTGGCTATTTGGCATGCCTCATGCCGATGATGCTAAATTTTATGACAAATCGATAAAAACTCTAATTCAAAGTAATAGAAATACACAACTTTTGATGAAACAACAAATTGGCATAATTTCTAGTACGATATCTAATTTTAATTCTAGTATACGAAATTTTAAATCTAATCAAGAAACTCTAAACTCTAATATTAAAATTTTCAACTCCTTCTCAGCAGATACCAATAAACGTATTCACGTCAACAAACTGAAACTTATCATCAGTTCACATATTGCCTTACTCACACAAATACTAGAAGATCTGAACGAAGAATATGATTTATTAATCTCCTTACCTGCTGATAAGTATTAGTAAGGTTAGTTATGTGCAAATGAAAGACCTTACCAAGTGTACAAGGATCACAGAAGAGGAATTCATCTGCCAAAACACTCAAGCTACAAGGATTCAAGAACCTCCTAAGTGCGAAGTCGCATTGTTTACATCATTTTCTACCAAAATCCCGGCTGACTGTCATACCGTTACTTCCAAAGCAGACTTCGAGATATGGCATCCACTGAGCGACAACTCTTGGCTTTTCGTACTATCGACGCCCTTACAGCTTACTCTGGCTTGTGATAATTTTCCAATCGAAGATATAAAAATTGCATCAACAGGGCTGTTAAGTTTGGAACCCAAATGCAGAGGCTATACTCAAAATATTATCTTGGAAAGCTCAGGAATCATTACACGGAATATTTCAAAACAAATTTCAGATATCAATATTGCACTTGACGATTGCTGCTATGCCAAAGAAGCCAGATTCAACAACACACCAATCACACTACAACCAATAAGACTTTCCAATATCAAATTGGACGATTTACAGTTTGCGAATCATAAACTTGGACAACTGGACCAATTGCTGGATGAAGAAGCCATTTATTATTCAACACTCTCATTGGTTCATTATCATTATTTCTTTTATCGCGTCAGTTGTTCTTTTGGTAATAGTGTACAATTTTCTTAAGTGGTGCGGATTAATATCATGCATTAAAAGTATGTTTTGTTGTACTAAAAGCCCAAAGCACATATCGGATTCCTGCTGTATTAAGCTTTTCAATACAAATATAAATACCACTCCAGGGACAAATCAAAACATATCAAGAATTCTAGAAGAAGAATCCAGAACAAAAATGGGCGAAGGGATTGAACTAAATAACCTTCTAAGTTCCAATGAAGCAACCACATCCACTACGAATTCCATGTCCATGCGAAGATCAGTCACCCCAAGACCGTCCATAAAAATGTCTTAGTAAAAGATATGTTTGTATATTCTTAGGTATAAGTTAGTTTACATTTTTTTTTTCTCTCTTTCCTTTTTATTCCTACCTTTATATTAAGTTAAGCTTCATATTATTTTACGTTAGTTTTTTATAATTGTATTTCTTAAAGGATTTGTTTTGAAGAAATTTCTTTATGAAATTTTATTTTTTTTTTTTCAAGGGGTGAAGTGTCATATTCCTCCATAATATCATGACATTGTACCTTTTACGACCCTCGAATACTTTCCCAAATAATGTCTCGCCGTCGCCGAAAGCAATAATATTATATGACCCAGACTTTCTGTTAAAGAACCCAAAGATATTGTATGTAAATAAATTAAACATTTGTCCACCATAAACCCCAAAATTCCCAAATAATGTCTCGCCGTCGCCGAAAGAAATATTATTATATGACCCAGACTTTCTGTTAAAGAACCCAAAGATATTGTATGTAAATAAATTAAACATTTGTCCACCATAAACCCCAAAATTCCTAAATATCCTTAATGGTCATTCTTTGGGCGAACAGACTGTCATTTATTGCCTATATTTATTTAGGGTTTTCCAGTTGTAATTATGTAGGTTTTAGAAACGTTTTAGAAGGGATTTAAAGGTCGATTTGTAAGAGATCTAGTGAAGCAAGAAGACAGTCTTAAGACAGCTTTAGTCGTAGTAACACATTTTGTTAAAACTCTCTCTAAAATAAGTCTTACTTTTGCTGTAGTTCAATTTCATTCTATATTCCATTACCTAATAAAGCCACAAGTTTCAAACCAAAAACAAAAGTAGTTTTAACCAAGGCAAAACACTGAAGGATCACAACATAGGATTGAAGCAAAAAATTGAAGCTCACCAGTAGATTTTTGTCTGGCATTAGTGGCATTTGTAATTTATTTCCAAGTTTGGATTTATGCGAGTTAGTTTTAAAATTCCCAAGGCTTTACTCACATTTTTCAATTTGCTTATAGCTCCGACGACCGTTTATTCTGACCTAAAGTAGGAAATATTTACGATAAAAGTTAGCCAAAGCGCACTATGAAGTTTGTCTATCTTAAATTAGAACATATAGGTTCAAGCAACTTTAGTAAGTAAAGATAATAAGTGAACTAAGAGGTAACAGAAGCCAATATTACGTTGTTAATAAGAATTATTATTGAAACGGCATCATAAGATAAATGGAAAACTTCTACAATCACCAAGAAAAAAGTCTAAACGGCAGAGATAATAATTGATAATTCAATTAAAATATGAAAATATCAGAGAAAAATAAAATATTATTACCATATTAATCTGTAAATTTATGAGTGAGTTTACTTAACAAAGTCGTGAAATGTTATTACAATAGGTAGGTACCTATACTTTTCCGCATCCAGTTTACTACTCAACATTCACTCTTACAGACGGAGAGAAAAGAAAAAACTTTCTGGCAATGGTAAAGTGCACTGGACATCCTGAGAGGCTACAGATAAAATAAATATATATTTGCCTTGGCAAAATTGTGATATATTTTATAATATAAGCAAAAAGTTCTTTAATTAATTATTATAGTCTAATAAAATTATTCTGCACAATATGTCTTTCGTATTTAATCTTATGTAAAAGGCCTGGAATCGTTATGTTGAGCCAAATCTATCACCTTTTCCAGGGTTGAGGAACACACAAGCCCACATATTTCAAATACCCGGCTGTGCTGCAATAAATTGGAGTAATCCAGAAATTCTGATGCAAAAGAAACTATTGAAAGGAGACCCATTGTGAACAAAAGCGATGGCCATCGGACCCTTATTGAACAGTGTCGCATTAGGTTTTCATTCGAACATTACTGAAGAAGTTTCTCAAAATTGGAAAAATAGTTGATTTTACAATAAACTGCCTGCTTGGAATTAAATGAAATAGATGCATAGTAGGTAGACCTTATTGTGACGCAAATTGGATTAAAATAGAAATAAATACTGTAGGATTGGTAATTCCGTATTACCTGGCTGCATTTTCCAACACCTAGGTATATTCACCTAAAGTGTTTTTTTTCCCAAGATGGATTTTGACATTGAAAACTTTATAGTTATTTACCTAACAAATGTGGAAAGTGATACTTTACCGCACGCAACGGCAGTTGACCGAACGACGCGAAGCGGAGTTCGGTAAAGCCGTTAAGGGCGGTAAAGGCACTTTCCGCATGTGTTAGGTACAACATTTTACCTATGAGCATCTACACCTCCAAAAAAAGCATTGATAAAATTAATTAATGAATCAGATTAATTAATGGAATAAGATTAAATTAAGAAAGGATCAAAAATCCTTTTTCTGAGAAAGAAAGGAATTTTGATTATAAATATCAAATTCTACTTTACCGCACACTATGCGGTAAAGTGGACTACAAAGTGTTCGGTAAAGTGCACTTTACCGCATACTATGCTGTAAAGTTAACTTTACCGCACACTATGCTGTAAAGTTAACTTTACCGCATAGTGTGCGGTAAAGTGATACTTTCCATTTTCAAAAACGTGCGGTAAAGTGCACTTTACCGCACGCTCGTAGGTAAAAACATAAACAACACAGAACATATCCCATCTAGAAAAATTTCTCAAATGGGAGAATCGCGACGAAGGTGTTTAGTTAGGTTTTTAGTCAACGATGGCGACACTGTCGGGAGATAAGAGAAATTTGCAGGTATCTGTGGCGTGGACAGTGATTTGTGTTGGTTGGTTTTGTCATTTGGAAATTCAAAATTTGATTTTTTGAATTGTGAAAATTTAAAAAGTTCTGGTTGAAAAAAACCCTAATTTTCTTGTGAATGATGTCAGCGTAATTATGGATGTTTCTATTGCTGCTTTAACGACGTGGAAGAAGTGCTGTAATAATGGGCGAAATACATTCCTGCGAGAGTGCTTTTTAGTGAGGTATTCATTAAGCATTAAACCTAAGGTGCGAGAAATTTGTCTTATTTTTTTTTTGTGACATTGAAATACTTTTCCTAGTGAAGAAGTTTTGCTTTCAACACAAATAATTATTTTTTCAAAAATTTTTTTTTAAAAAAAAAATGGCAACTTCGAAATTAACTTTGAGTGAAATAGGTAATGTTGGCTATTATATAACACATGCAAAATTGAGTGTTACCAAGGTTTTACACTATATTTGTTTTGCTTCTGACGGAGAGCAGAGAAAGACGCGAAAGGCTTTGCGCGCGTTTTCTGGATATGATTTTGACAATCAATCTCTTGAATATTTTGTGAAAGGAGGATATTTTCAAGAATTTTGACTTTTTAATTTAATCGCAGGCTGTCAAATATTAGGGCTAAATTATACAAACAAAAAAAAGATGTGGTTTGTAGGATTTGTTCATTTTTGACAACCTTTTCCTATCCAAACGACGATGATGAAGGAGAAGAAGAGGAGGCGGATGAATCAGAGGAGGGTAGCTCGGATTCTGAGAATGAAGACGAAGGACGTGAAGACGAGAGTCGTGATGAAGAAAGACGTGATGACGAAAGACGTTAAGACGAAAGACGTGAAGACGACAGACGTGAAGACGACAGACGTGAAGACGAAAGACGTGAAAAGAGAAGACGTGAAGACGAAAGACGTGAAGATGAAGCACGTGCAAAAGAGAGACGGAAGAAAGTAGAAATAATTAACTATGAGAATAAGCAGAAAGACGAAGAAGATAGACGTGTAAATGAAGAAGAACGAAAAGACGAAGAAGATAGCCGTACACATGAAGAAAGACGAAAAGACGAAAAAGATAGATATGCCTATGCAGAAAGACGAGAAGACGAAAAAGATAAACGAGAATACGCCACACGACGCAGAAATGAAGACAGACAGAAAAATAAAGATGAAAGATGTAACTATGAAATACGAAACTACGATAAAAGACTCAGAGGAGAAGACGATATTGAACTAATTGAAAGATGATTTGCGCAGAGAGGAAATTGCACCAAGATACGACCATAGGCGAGAACAAGAATTTAGGCGATACCTAGATGAAGGAAGATCGCGACGAGAAGACGACGATGGAGGTTATCGCTATTTGGATACCTACGATGTTTGATAAAAAACGAGACTCACTTGCATTAAGTTTTCGAGATGTGGAAGATAGCATTAGGTCTTTCGATGGGAAAGATGAATATCCTTATCCAGACGTGGATTATGGAATTCGAAGAAGTGGCAGAAATCACTGGATGGAACAAACTTCAGAAGTTGATTTACGCAAAGAAATGTCTACAAGGCCTCGCAAAACTTTTCGTATAATCTGAAAAAGAAATAAGGAATTGGTCAACCCCAAAACAAAAACTCATTGAAGAATTTGGAGTTGAGTCAACACAGTGTCGGACTGGGGGTCATTTGGCCCACCGGGCAAATGGTAAAGTGGCCCACCCAACCCTAACCCCATTACTGAACACAATTTTGATAATCATTTGTTGATTCTGGTACCTATAGTATTTGTAATACCCATTTAGAATAAATAACCCCATCCCATCCTTATTTATCAATCACGAATCAGATGAAACAAAAAATTACCAACAAAAACGAACGTCGTTTGCTGATACGTCAATTTCATCTACAAATAGGAAATTCCTAACCTAATTTTATTTGTGTGTCAAGAAGCGACATACGTTTTGTCACTAAAACGACAGGTAGTTCTAAATAGGTATTAAAAATACTATAGTTGTAATATAGGCATAAAAAAAAGGTACCTAGGTACTTAAGGTTTACTCCACCTATACCTGCTTTTTTTTGTTGTTATTTACCGATGTAGTATGTAGTTTGTAGTTGTATATAAATTATAGTCCGAGATCCGGCTGCAAATTTTTGGACCGATCGCCTAACCACTCGAAATTGCAAGAATATTGAAGTTTTGTATATAGACTTTTGAAAAATGCCATGGTGCCAGTAAAGTTTTGGCCGAAGGAGCAAAAAAAAATTTATTTATTGCTCAATTTTTCAACATTGCTTATTTTCGAGGGTCACCACAAAATCCTTGTTCCGGAATATGCGCGGCAATTATGTGATGCGAAAAATGTATTGGTGCGATCTCCCATTTGGCCGCGTCGCCGCGGCACCAGCATGTGGAGGGGTAGTTTTTTTCAGCAAATCATCCCCATCACGTATCGATTTGATCGAGGTATCAAATGAAAGGTACTGATCTATCCAATAAGAAAAACGAATGGTGCCACTTCAAATCCAGCCGGAAGTGCCTGGCACCAATGATTTTATGCGCAATTATCACGGAACGTTATCTCGATTATTTTCCAATTTTCTACCAAAACCTGCAGTACAAAGTTTTAGAGAATTATGTTATTGGAACTATCATCTAAAAAATTTGTGAATTTAGTTTTCTCTCGATTTTTTGTGGGCTTAAGTGTTATCTGAAACTTTAAGATTTATAGGTAATTGTGATAAATGAAGTCATTATTGCAAAATTGTGGAATTTAAATTAGAAGAAAAAATTGAATTATGAAAAAATTCTAGTGTATAAAAACAAATTTTTCGCTCAAAATAAGCCAAAAAATTTTCACCATTGTGAAAGTCATACCATTTTTATTTTTTCGGCATCGAGCGTGTTTTCGGTGGCAGGCGTTTTTTCGTCATCTTGTTGAGCATTTTTGTGTCCTATGCGGTTGCGGAAATCTAGTCCGGAATCAGTGAAACATCATCGACAGAAGCATTCAACGTTTCTGGCTGCAAACGTACTATGCAGCATTTTCTGTGAAAATTTTCTCGTACTCTTCTCTTTGCTTTGCCTTCACAATTCGAATTTTTCGAGGAATTTTTCTATAACGTTACAGGCCTCGTGATATCCGATACAGGCCTATGATGTATCCTCTCCTGTTATTTTAACAGCTATGTTATAGCTCAACATCTATACTTCTCTCTATTTTGACGTATAGAATAAACAGTGACAGACAACTTAACGTTGCTGTTAAAATAACAGAAAATGATACATCATCATATGAATTGTCTGACGATTCTTACGCAAGTTGTACATCTCCGTACAAATAATGCTTCACTTTTTTCACATACGAAACACTTATTCATTTCCATAAACTGACGGAATTTCATAGTGATTCCAAAAGGTAACTTTCAATTTTCTGCCAAAATAACTTTATAATACCTACCCTCCAATGTGGATCATTTAACATAATGGCCTTGTGGTGTTATGGTTTGTGTGCCTTCTGCCGGCCATATTGTTTGTCAAAATCACGTATTTTGAACAAGCTAAATACTAAAGACAAATTTATTTCCAATAACATTACGGTAGAGCGGTAGAAGTATAAAAACTGCACAGAAATGCCCTGCCTGTGGCCTATTTTGCACCTTTATTGAAAATTATCAATTTTCACAAATTTTTTAGATGATTAGTTCCAATAACATAATAGGGAATTCTCATAAGAAATAAATATGGCTTCTTTTGTTTTTATGGTGCACATTTTTGTGTAAAATATTGAATATGAGAAGTTTTGTATTAAATTTATGGATATTATAGTCATATGGCAATTATTAGTTTTAAATTGAAAAGTTTCGCGCGGAAAAGTTACGTTTAACTTGGCCGCTTCCAGTGACATCAACTGTTCGTAATTTAAGGTAAAGGGTAGTTTACACTGATCGTAAATCCACGGTCCACACTTTCGTGGTTCACTCTTGAATCGTGGAACGATTGGTCCACGATCAGCTCACGTCAAGCCACGACTGATATTGAACCACCATAAACGGGTTTATAGAGGGAAGATTATCAGACTGCGCTTTTGTAAATCCTGTATCAACCATGATGAACTATTTGAAACACAAAATGTCACAATATGGCACTAAATATGGAAATACCGCATAAATAACCGCTTTCAAGTTTCAATGCAGTCGAAGGTTCAAGCTAAGCGATTCTTTCCGACAGTTTGCAAAGTATCAAAGGCTCTTGTGAGAACAGACCTTAACGTTGTGTTTACAGACAGTTGACGTCACAAATGCCACCATCTTGAAGCTAATCGTTTTCGCGCCAACGAAAATAATTTGAAATTCAAAATATTTTTTTTATTTCAATGAGGACATAAAACAAAAAAAAACATATACATTTTATATTTGAAAACATAAGCAATAAGAAAAAAAATAGTTTGAAAAATATGATTGTTCCCTCTCTACAACTTTGATACTGCAGGTTTCGGTCGAAAATTGGAAAATAATCGGGATAACGTCCCGTGATAATTGCGCATAAAATCATTGGTGCCAGGCAGTTGCGGCCGGATTTGAAGTGGCACCATTCGCTTTTTTTATTGGGAAGATCAGTACCTTTCATTTGATACCTTGATCAAGTGGATACGTGACGGGGATGATTTGCTGAAAAAAACTACCCCTTCACATGCTGGTGCCGCGGCGACGCGGCCAAATGGGAGGTGGCACCAATACATTTTTCGCATCGCATAATTGCCGCGCATATTCTGGAACAAGGATTTTTTGGTGACCCTCGAAAATAAGCAATATTGAAAAATTGAGCAATAAATAAATTATTTTATTGCTCTTTCGGCCAAAACTTCACTGGCACCATGACATTTTTCAAAAGTCTATATATAAAACTTCAATATTCTCGCAATTTCCAGTGGTTACGCGATCGGTCCAGAAATTTGCAGCCGGATCTCGGACTATTACATACTATAAAAATTAAGAATAGGTAACATTTAAGAAAATCAACAGTATATACAGTGTGTCCGTAAAGTAACGGATAATTTCATTCAAAATTGAAGGATATGTTTCTTGAAGAAACGCTCGGACACATCAGTTTCAATTCTTAGTGGCGCTGTTTTTAAACTAAGATTATCCCAAAAAGGTATCACGTGACGTCACACTTCAAATTTTTGAATGGAATGCCCTGTATATTTTGATGAATATCGATAGAGCGCATCGAGATGAATAATTCTCGCTCTATCGATATTTATCAAAATACAGGGTGTCCCACAATCAACGTTACAGGCCATAACTTTCTTATTTTCAAAAATAAAAATTTGAAAGAAACAAAATTATTAATGGCTAATTAAGCTCCCTTCAAAAATATAAAAAAATCATCCCTTGAAAAAATCATCCCCTATTTACAACCCTTGATTTTTTTTTTCAAATGGCACCCCTATTATTTTTTTTTATTTTTGAGAAGCTTATGAAATTACAAATTTGTATGGTGTATAAAGTTTGTTTTTCCATGTCTCTTGGGGGAAAAAAAATGGGTGTCCCACCCTTAGTCTTATACAGGCAATCACATTTTTGTCTACAAAAATAAAAATATGACAAACAAAAATTAATTGTGTGCAAATTAACCCCTTTTCAAGAATATTTAAAAAATCTTCCCTAACAAACTCATTCCCTAAAAACAACTCTTGCCTTTTTTTTCAAATAGAACCCCATTATTATTATTTTCATTTTTGATTTTTTTTTCCAACGAAACATGGAAAAACTTTTCATACATCATTGGATTTGCAATTTCATGAACTTCTCAAAAATAAAAAAAAAAATTAGGGGTGCCATTTGAAAAAAAAAAAAGTGATGGGTTGTAAATAGGGGATGATTTTGTCAGGGGAAGATTTTTTTATATTTTTGAAGAGAGCTTAACTAACCATTAGTCTTTTTTTTTTTTCAAATTTTTATTTCTAAAAATAAGAAAGTTATGGCCTGTAACGCTGATTGTGGGACACCCTGTATACAGGGCATTCTATTTAAAAAATTGAAGTGTCATGTGATATCTCTTTTTTAGGTCACCTTGTATAAATACAAATTAGTTTAAAAACAGCGCCATTACAAATTAAGATCAACGTGTCCGAGCGTTTTTCACAAAAAAAAATATGATATGAATTTTAAATCAACTTATCCGTTAATTAACGAACACACTCTATATTATCTCAGAATTGGGGCTAGAGGCTAAATGTACTTCGGATTGTTCTACAGCATATTCTTTCTTCCATAAAGTCGAAGACGGTTCGGGCAATCTGGGCATTGAGTCTTCCTGAACCCCTTTTTGATTTTCTGGTATTGAAGGGAGGGCAGATTGCTGCGCTACTGCTTGATGCAGGTTTTAACAGTGGATCATTTCTTGCAATCATGGATAGTTCTTCTGTTTCTAGAATCTCTGTAGAAGTAGAACATGTAGAAGCATCCTCGAAACTTCCCTCCTAGTAATAGCGAGGGAGGCGGAGGGCAAGATTTTTAAATGATAATATTGTCTTAAAAGAGTTAATTGTTAATTTGTAAAGATATCGTAATCAACAAACAGAAAAACTATTTCAGTCATTTCAGCGTTGCTGATTATGCTGATTTTCGAAGAGTTATTGAAGCATTTTTGCGAGTCAATATTTTTATTTCTATATCTATATCTACATATAAAAACAAACAAATCAAAACCTATGTGAGAATGTGGCTTTTTTTACAAATTCACTACCCTGCCTCTGTATTTCTAAAAATCAACAACGGGTATGTCAGTTGAATTCAAATTCACTGTTATGCGGCGGGCGATTTCTACGCGACTTCGGCTTGAACTTTTTCACAGCAGAAGGGAGTTGATATTGATATGATCAAATTTGATAGTTGATTTTTTATAAGGACGGTGGATTACGCGAAATAATGGATTATTTGATGATCAATGGCGTGGGGAATGGGATATTTCAATTTATTTTTTAAATTTTCGAATGGCCCACCTACGAAGACGTCACCTGGCCCACCGGGATTTTGCCACCAAGAAGAAAGATATATGATGAAACTTTGCAACTGTATATGATTGAGATGAAAGAAATGGCAAGTCGCGCGTACATAGAGCCGGAGGTGGTCATAGAATATATAATTGATGGGATTCAAGAATATTCGTCAAATGAGATTGTGTTGTACGGAGCTAAAGATTTTGCTGATCTGAAAAAAAAAATTAAGCTGTATGAACGAATTCAGAGGAAGGTCAATGCAGTTACACGGACAACCTTGTGAAATAAAGAGAGAGAATTTCAAAAAGAATGAAGATAGTATAGTTAGAAAAGAGAATTATGATATTAGAAAAAAAAAAAAAACACTTGTCTCAATTTTGGGAATCAGGGTCATAAATCGAATGCTTGTCCTGATAAGTCAAAGGGAACGAAGTGTTTCAACTTCAATCAGTATGGGCATGTTTCCAGTAAATGTTCAAATAGATATCCAGCAAATACTAGTAGCGTAGGAAGTTCAAGCGTTAATGTGATGTTTGAAATTGAACGAAAAAACACCCTTAAGCTTACAATTGATGGATTAATATTAACTGCTTTATTTGACACTGGAAGGAAGACGTGTATAATGATAATTTTTCAAATACTGAATTAGCATCCGAGCTTATAGTATTGAAAGGACTTGGAGAAAATACAAAAATAAAAACATTAGGATCTTTTACGATACAAGCCGGTATTATTGACGAACAATTTGAAGTTCAATTCCATATTATCCCCAAATTATCTACTTCTTTCAAAGCTATAATTGGAAACAATATATTAAGGCAAGCCACTGTCCATATCAATGAAGAAGGGATAATGGTATACAAAAAATCAGAGCGTCAACTTGCATCACAACTAATTAGGCTAGATTTGTCAACTGTCGACTTGAATACGGCGACTGTCGATCCAATTTTAAAGGCGGTAGAACTGCCAGCTGTAGCTGTAGAGCCTACAATTGTAGCGGAACCTCTTGAAAGCGAAACTGTTACTACAGAGGACAATGACAAAAATCGACAAATAGTTTGCAAAAGGAGTCGGTGTTTTTGACGCTTTCGAATCGGATTAAGATTCTCGAAAGAAACGTTTCACAGAAGACATGCGACGCATCCTGGAAAAAACCCTGCAACATGTGACAGTAAAACACGAAGAGCGTCAAAGACAAATCAAAGAAGTAATGGAAGAAAAAATAATAAAGATTTTCAAGGAAGAGAGAATAGAGATGCGAGAGAAAAGTATGGAAAATATTAGAAAAGTACAGGGTGAATACAAAAAGGGAAATAATTTAAAACGAAAAAGGCGGGAAAAAAGGCTACAACGTATAACGAAAAAAGACTTAATGGCAATTAAAAGAATGCAGTTTGATCCTGGAATCAAATTAAAACGGAAGCTTTTGGAACCTTATGAAATTCTGAGGGCTAAGGCCGTAATTATGTTGGAGCTGTGATAAACGATAAAAGCAACGATACTACTGATACTAGGGAAGCAACGAAAAACAATGCCTGTGTTTGTACACAGGTGTCTATGTTGGAGCGGCGAGTCTAGAGCAGCGCTTTTTTGATACTTTTGATAGGATACTTTTGAATAGCTCTTATCACCGCTATTATCGACCCTCTCATAGCTTTTATCACAGCTCCAGCATAAACACGACCAAACACGGCCAAAGGCAGTGTTTATGTTGGAGCTGTGGTAAACGATAAAAGCAACGAAACTAGCGAAGCAACGAAATACAATGCCTGGGTTTGTACGCAAGTGTTTATGTTGAAGCGGCGAGTAGAGCAGCGCTTTCTTGTGGACCAGCGATAAGAGCGGCGAGAAGTAATTTTGTATATTTCTTTGCTGTTATCGACTATGAGTGGACGAGTGTTTATTAAGGTTTATAATATTATTATTTTTCCTGTGTGAACGAGGGAGACGAGGGAGTGTCTTTACAATAATATAATATAATGCAACGATCATGTAATGATAGCCATTGATACACGAGCCTGTTGTAGAATACGAAACGAGCCGCATGCGAGTTTTGTATAACATGCTCGTGTATTATTGGCCATTACATGAGAGTTGCATACACTTTTTTTGATAATAGAAAAAATTCTTCATCAAAATCACTCATTTTTAAAGGCAACACTTCGCTCAACTGCCTAGACTAGTATCGCAGCTCCAACATAAACGCATCAAAGAAGGATACTTTTGAATAGCTCTTATCACCGCTATTATCGACGCTCTCATAGCTTTTATCACAGCTTCAACATAAACACGGCCTAAGGCAAATGACTGATACGATGTTGTCAAAGTAGGTTAACCATGAGGAATCCATCCGAACATCAACATGTGCTGAATATATCAAACAGTGGATCGAATATAACAGCGACGAATCCGAGTCGGATTCTGAGCAGGATGGCCGAGTGTAGGATTGGTAATTCTGTATTACCTGGTCGCATTTTACAACACCTATATTCACCTAATTGATAAAGTCCGACAAATACCATTTTAAAGTCACGTGATTTTTTTTTTAACCTTGTTCAATACATCTTAAACAGCGTTGATAGTAAAATTGAAAAAAAAAAATGTTGTGTAATTATTGTTCATAATATTCTTACCTGAAATAGATTCCGTCACTGTCATCAATTAGGTTGTCAAAGTTATTTTCGAAAATACCACGAAGATACAACGAACAAACACAACTAATAATTTTGAATGTATTAGCCTTTTTCCAACTCGAAAAAAAGCAAATAGAAAACGGGTACCCAATTCAAGTTCAGAATGTATTACAAACGGACAGCAGATGCGACAAAAGTGAGTCTCGCAACAATTGCAAGTATTAAAATTCCCATCTGATTGGTCAATACTACTTCAGAAACGTGTTTGTAAAATGCTAGTGGGAACATATCCTAAAACTCAATAGTAATTAACCACCAGTAGCTTTTTGTAGGTGATATCAACTACATAATCAATGAACATACGTTTTTTGCCATGAATATCACGTGATTTTAAAATGGTATTTGTTGGACTTTATTATGTTAGTTTTAATATGGTTTTAATTAAGTACCAGTACCAGTTGTTATATTTTATGTCAGAGTGAGTGACAAATAAATATAAGACTGTCATTAATGTGCTAGAAGAACTGTGCTGTTCCATTTCACCCCTAGACAACCAACAAAAGCAGAAGCATACCTACACTTGATTCACCACCGATGAAAATGTCATTGCATATTTCCTCATAAAATTCAACTTTAGTATTTGTCTCCTATACCTTGCTTGTTTTTCTTTCATTATTTTATATCACTGTTAAATCCTAACAGACATTTCCTATTATTTCTTCCAATACATCTTCCGCAATTTATCCTGATGACTTCCGATGGCGGTTTAATGTCAATTCTATCTATTTTACCGATCATTGTTTTGTCAGGATTGCGATTTCGACTATTCTCTGTTTTTACCAGTTGAATTCCAACTGTTGTTATTCTGTAGGTTCCACGTGCCAAGAATATTTTCAATGTCCTAGTTAGTTTTTGTTACAGAACATTATATTTATTAATGTCGGGGTTTTCCATAAACATTCATCAACATCCTTTTGGTCAAGTGCGACCCTTACCATCCAGAACTTGAGCTTACCTTTGACATCTGTGTGAGATAACTGTTCTGAGATCGTGAAATTCAATTTTTATACAGCTGACTATATAATGCCCTTAACTGTCACTTTTCCCATATGGACGAACCTTCGAACCTCGATGAAAATGTGGAAAATTTCTATCGGATTGTTTATTCTGCACTTGATAGATTTGTGCCTAAACGAGCCGTCGCAGGTTTCCGAAGTGGTGCTCTACTAAGAAAACTTATTAGATCCAAAAACAAGAAGTAGGTAGGAACTACAAAAAATACAAATACTCCAGGAATCCTCACGGTTATACGAATTATTCAAAGCTACGAAGGGAAGTGAAATATCAAATAGATCTTAATATTGAATATGAAGCATGACTATACATATAATGCTCTTAACTGTCACTTTTCCCATATGGACGAACCTTCGAACCTCGATGAAAATGTGAAAACTTTCAAGTAAGCCGTAAGTGCGGAAAAGATTTACGCTCGTGTTAGGTACAACATTTTGCCTAAGAGCGTGCGGAAATTGACATATTGCTTTATTTATTTATTTATTTATTTATTTATTAACGGGCCTTACCCACTTTTAGTACAAAAATTTAACAAATTTTAACAAAATTAACCTAAATAGCCTAGAAACTCAAATTACTTGATCTGATGAAACCAAGTACCTACATTATAACGAAAAACCAAAACAGAAATTAAGATATATCTCGAGATATATTTTTATCATTACCTATTGTAGGATTTTTATCGTTGTCTAGGGGTATTTTGGGGCAAGCAGAAAATCAAACGTAACGGTCCATTGAAAATATTAGGAATTTTAATAATATTTACGAAGAATAGATAGATTAGATGGTAGATAAATACGTCATTGATAAATATACAATTGGCACGGAAAATCACAATAACAACTTCACAACTAAGTATAGGTACGTCTTCACGACCACGTCTTGGTCGTTTTACGGCTTTAGAAATATACGTCTTGATAATTAATTGAACGTCGCGTCTTAAATTTACCCCGTCTAGGAAAAATCTGGCGGCCGTCTTCCGCCTTCAGCGTTCAATTAACGATTGACCCCTCTTTTTAATATTATTCGTTCGTGGCTACTTCCCCACTGGCGCCGTGCCATTCGGTGCCACCCTGTTACCGTCACGAGTCGCTCCCGCTCGTATCTTTTATCCTCTTCTATCAACCTATATAGAGATATTCCCTTTTCGTCGCCCTGTTGCTACCCTGAGATCCAGCGCGCCTCGCCTATTCAACCGTGACGGTACAGTCTATGTAAAAATAAATAGGTACAGTCGGAAGAGAATTATTTGGAGAAATGAAGAAATATAATATTTACATAATTACAAACGGAAAAAAATACTTATACCTATAAATACAAACACAGATACCGATTAGGTTTCGTACCCTACATTCGGCCATCCGACACTGAATCCGCCTCGGATTCGCTCACATTTTCGATCCATGGTTTTAGATACTCGGCACACGTGGTGGTACGCATAGGCCCTTCATGACATCCCACTTTAACTACATCGTACCGTTCATTTCCCTTAACTCGAGAAATTTCATAAGGCCCAAAGTATTTACCGCTCAATTTTAATCCTGGTCCAAACTGCGTACGCTTTATTGCGACTAAATCTCCTTCCTTGTACACTGTTGCTTTCTTTCGTCTTAAATTATAGCACTTTTTATTTTCTTCCTGCGTCTTCAAAATCTGTCTCTTACTTTCCTCTCGCATTTTCTCTCTATTTTCATCAAACTCAGTTACAGCTTCTCTCTCAATTAAATCTTTAATAAGAATATCTTCCCGATTTCTCATACGAGTTCCCACTAGAACTTCGAATGGTGTGGTGTCAATGCTCCTCTGGTATGTGCAATTTAAGGCTTTCTGCACTTTGTCCACAAATTTAAATCACTTACTTGGATCTTCCAAACTCAATTTCGTCAATATTGGTATAATTATTCGATTAATTCGCTCCACCTGCCCATTACTACGAGGGACTCCTGTAGTAATTAGCACATGCTTGATTCCTTCTTCTACACAATAGCTTTCAAATTCCTCTGACGTAAAGGCTGTTCCTCTGTCTGTGATAATCCGAGCTGGGTTACCAAAAATCTGTTGTTGTTTAGACAGGCGATCAATCACTTCCTTCGTGGTAGTAGATTTCGTAGTATAGAGCCACACAAACTTTGAAAAGTCATCGATAACTACCAGAATATGTTTATGATTCTTATTGGTACTTGGTAGCGGTGCCAGATGATCAAGGTGGTATGTATGTAAAGGTCCTTCAACTTTTGACAATGGGTGTAAGAATCCTTCTTTCTTCCCCTCCTTCTTGCTACCTAAAATGCATGCTACGCAATTCTTAACGCAGGTCGTTATCTTTTCTTTTAATTTTGGGATAAAGAACTCTCTTTTTACCACTTCCTCTGTTTTAGCTACGGAAAAATGTCCAATATCATGAGCTTTTCGAATAATTTCCATCTGCATGTGTTTAGGAACCACTAAAGATTCACGTCCTTCTTCATATTTGTAAAGTATGTCGTTCTTGAGAAAATAGTCCTCGTGATTCTGTCCTGTCTGAAGAATTTTATTCACAGTCTTTATATAATCATCGTTATTTTGTGCCCTCTGTATACGTTTTAGAATTCCGTCTTCTTCACTTAATATTTCTGTGATAACCATAGTGTTCACTGGGTACCTACTGAGCGCATCCACGTGCGACATTTGATTGCCCCTTCGATGAACGATTTCATAATCGTATTCTTCCAATAGAAGAGCCCATCTTGCCACTCTAGTCGTGAGGTCTCTCTTATCCATCGTTCGTTGAAATGCAGAACAATCAGTGATGATTCTGAATTTATGACCCAAAAGGTATACTCTGAATTTTTTGACTGCAAATATAACAGCAAGCACTTCTAATTCATAGCTGGTATACTTCTCTTCTGCCGGAGTTGTTTTCTTACTCATAAAGTAAATTGGGTGGAACTTATTATCTTCTTCCGATCTTTGCATTAAGCAAGCACCATACCCAAATTTACTGGAGTCAGTATGCAACTCAGTCTCACTGCCTTGTTTATAAATGTGCAACACCGGATAAGAAATTAATAATTCCTTGAGTCTGTTAAACGCCTGTTCTTCTTTAACTCCAAATTGAAAAGTACTGTCTTTCTTTAACAAATCACTAAGTGGTTTTGCGATCAAAGAATAGGATGAAACGAATTTCCTAAAATAACCTGTCAATCCAAGAAAAGATTGTATTTGCTTAGTCGTTGTGGGCTTAGGAAATCGTTTTATTGCTAAAGTTTTGCCTTCAGATGGCATTACTCGTCCTTCCTCTCTTATAAAACCTAAGAACTCCACTCTTGTCTTTAGTATCTAGCACTTTTTTTTCTTTATTTCTAAACCAAAGTCTTTAGCTATCTGCGTCACAATTTTAAGTCTCTCAATTCCTTCCTTTTCGTCCTTACTAAGTACAATCAGATCATCCATGTAGTACATTACTACGTTTTGCCTCGCCAAATCTCGGAAAATGTGGGCAATAAACCTCTGAAAGCCTGAGGGACTATTGCAAAGGCCAAAAGGACACTTCAAGAATTCATATTGACCATTGTGAGTCACAAACGCCGTGTACTTGATGCTTTCGTCAGCCACTGGCACGTGAAAGAACCCGTTCCTAAGGTCAATTGTACTAAAGTACCTAGCTCCTTGGAGCTGATCCAAAACGTCTTCTATCAATGGAAGAGGAAAACGATCTTGACTATGATTTTATTTAGTTTTCTGTAGTCACAGCATAGTCTTATTTGTCCATCTCTTTTTTTTACCAATACGATGGGACATGCGTAGTCGGATGCACTTGGTCGTATAATACCTTCCTCTAACCATTCATTGATTTGCTTTTCGACTACCTCCTTCTCTGGTGCAGCTAACCTTCGTGGACTTTGATATATAGGTTCCTCCTTTTTCAGTATTATGTTCATTTTGATATCTGTTAATTTAGTTTTTACTGGCTGATAATCTCCAATTATCTTTTCCAGCTCTTTTTTGTATTCTAAATTCTTAATATGATCCAGATTAATTTCGTCTCTGTCTGCTACAGTTATTTGCATAAGGAAGTTCTCTTTCTCTTTCCTAATTAACAGAATTCCATCTTCAGTTATGGAAACATTCATTTGAGACAGAATGTTAGTCCCTATGATAGCCTTGAAACTCGACGCTTCCGTAGGAATCACGTGAAACTTCAATTTTACTTCCTCATTATTTACTAACACATCTTGACTAAACGATCCCAGAGTTTCAATCCTAGTGTGACCAATTCCTTTTATAAAAATCGTATCTTCATCCAGTGAAATATTCATGAGATTTTCATCGTAAACGTCCTTTCTTATTGCGGAAATATCGCTACCTGTGTCTAATAAGGCTGTCAACAATATTCCTGAAATTCTTAATTGGACTCCATTCTTTGGTATAGCTTCAATAACATTCATCGCTGAATTTCCAGCCGAAGCATTAACATTTTTCTTAGGACACTTGGTGGAAATATGCCCAAAGGCATTACAGTTAAAACATTTGACGCCTTTTGTTTTGTCTGGACAGTCACTGGATTTATGACCTTGTCTGCCACAATTAAAACATTTCATTAGTTTTCCAGTTTTCTTTTCTTCGTTATTAAAATTTTTGCGAAACTTTGTTCCCTCAACATTCCTGTCCTGATTTCTTCTATCCATAAATTTGCTTGTAGTTTTCTTCGCTTTGATCTGATCATACAATTTTATCTTCTCCTTAAAATCATTAAGAGTTTTAGCTCCATATAACGCTATTTTGTCTGACGTTTCATCTTGAATGCCATCTATAATATATTGTATAATTACCTCTGGCTCCAAAAGTATTTGACTACCAATTTCTCGCATTATTAGTGCATATTCTTGCACTGTTTCGGTATGATATTTCTTTCTAGACATAAGTCGTTTATGCACTTGCGCGCTACTGACTTTTATTTCAAATTCAGCTAGTAATTTTCTTTTCAACGTTTTCCAGGATTTAATGCCGCTTTCTGACTGTATGAAAAGCTTCGCTAAACCTGTCAAAGACTTTTTAGCAAATATCAATTTCTGTAGATCATTCCAACCGGTGACATCGGCAAGTTCTTCGAAGTCTGCGATCCATTTCTTAATAGGATAGTCATCCTTACCACTGAATGATCTGATGCTCTCTTCCACATCACGGAACGTCAATGCAAAATAATGATCTGTCTTCTTTGTTTTATTTGTTTTTAGCCGTCTTGCTAAATCTGCTAGAGTTTCTTGATCGTCATCCTCACCTTCTTCTTCTTCTTCGTCGTTGTCGTCTTCAACTTCATCTTCGTCAAGTTCTTCCTCGTCATCTTTTTCGTCTTCTATTGATAATTCGTTCAAAAAATCACATACGCGATCGGCCACTTCACTCTCTTCACCACTATAGTCTAAATTCAAAATATTACACACTGCTATTAAATCACTCAAATTTAACTGTTGTTTAACTTCATTCACTTTCTCCACATACTCGTCCGACTGTGTATCTAATTGAAAACCCGAAAATTTACGTACCTGTTTCCTAGCTAGACGCGGAGGACCTTGTTGACCATACGCGGCTGTGTGTAAAGCTTGAATAGTTTTAAGTTTAGCCCCTGTAATATTATGTTCAATTTTCTCAATAGCACCCAAAGTAGCCATTTTGCTATTGAAAAAAACAAACTTCAACCCTTATAATAAAAAAAAAACAAAACTCGAAGGTAAATAAATCACCCTTAAAACCTTTTAACTCAAAACGTGGTCGTGAGTCGAAAAAAATACAACTAAATAAACTTAATTTAGCAAAATTCTCAACTCAAATCAATCGATGAAATAAAAACAATTTTTCAACTAAGTAAGTACACTTCAAAATAATATACAAAAATATACAATAAACAAAGAGACAAATATTCTCTTCAAACAGTTCCTCAAAATACTTAAATATTCGAAAAAAATACACAAATAAGAAAGATGAATCAGTACACAGCCTATTCGCTAGCAAAACTAGTTATTGGCTGATAAGATCATAAACATTTTCAAATAACAACATTAAAATCAAAAATAAAGTTGATAATAAAATGCATTTCAATATTTCACTAACTTTCAGTAATATACACCACATATCTACATAATAATATACATAAAAGCCACAATCAATAATAATTATAAAATGTTTCAAATATTTTCATGTCAAAACTTTCAACAAATGTAATTTAGCACTCAAAATCTAATCTAATAATCAGTTCGTTCAAATTTTTTTTTTTCTTTATCAAGTTCAAAGTTAAAATCACGTTGAAGAGTCAAAGAGTGCACTTTTAAAAAAACAAATGCCATCCACCAATAAATAAAAATGTTAGATCCTACCTTGAATGTTCATTCAAACCACTGTCGATTGTTTTTTTTTTCTTTGCAAGCAATACAGTCTTCGCATGGACTATAGGTATCAAACTATACTTCAACTTGTTGCATCTTCTATGTCGTCATTCACTCGTCGTAAACCATATTATTGTTTCTTCTTCTGCGTCGTTTCCAAATTCTCAACTTTCTGAAATCTGACTTTGTCCTTCGTTGTTTGCGTCCAGTCCCACTATGTGTGTTTTATCTATTTCTATCTATTTTTATCGGCTTCATCCCGGTTGAGCCCCCAAAATGTAGGATTTTTATCGTTGTCTAGGGGTATTTTGGGGCAAGCAGAAAATCAAACGTAACGGTCCATTGAAAATATAAGGAATTTTAATAATATTTACGAAGAATAGATAGATTAGATGGTAGATAAATACGTCATTGATAAATATACAATTGGCACGGAAAATCACAATAACAACTTCACAACTAAGTATAGGTACGTCTTCACGACCACGTCTTGGTCGTTTTACGGCTTTAGAAATATACGTCTTGATAATTAATTGAACGTCGCGTCTTAAATTTACCCCGTCTAGGAAAAATCTGGCGGCCGTCTTCCGCCTTCAGCGTTCAATTAACGATTGACCCCTCTTTTTAATATTATTCGTTCGTGGCTACTTCCCCACTGGCGCCGTGCCATTCGGTGCCACCCTGTTACCGTCGCGAGTCGCTCCCGCTCGTATCTTTTATCCTCTTCTATCAACCTATATAGAGATATTCCCTTTTCGTCGCCCTGTTGCTACCCTGAGATCCAGCGCACCTCGCCTATTCAACCGTGACGGTACAGTCTATGTAAAAATAAATAGGTACAGTCGGAAGAGAATTATTTGGAGAAATGAAGAAATATAATATTTACATAATTACAAACGGAAAAAAATACTTATACCTATAAATACAAACACAGATACCGATTAGGTTTCGTACCCTACACTATTAAACATATTAAACATAACATGGAATAAATATATTTATATTTAACCCTCATAACATATATATGAAATCAAAGATTAAAGAATAGAAAGAAAGAGAGAAAAAAAACAAAAAAATCTTTTAACTTAAATATGTTTCAAATATGTTTTAAATAGCTCACAAAAGTACCAAAGCTGGAATGGAAAAAATCGATGCTGCCAGAATGAGAATTAGCCATTTTTGCCACGCGTGGTATGAAAGAATTAGATCCAACATTAGTTCGCCTGAAGGGCTGCTGGAATATATTTGTTGATCTAGTATTTCTAGGTGGAACCGAAAAAACCACCGATGAAATCAAAAGAGGACAGTCAACCATATAGTTCATAAGCTTAAAGAATAGTTTGAGATCTGCCTGATCTCTTCTAACCTTCAATGTTGGAAGCGCAAATCTCTCTTGAAGCATTTTAAAATCATAGCTGTAATCATCGCGGGAAGGAATATTTGATTTATAAGCCAAGTACCTGAGAAATTTCCTTTGAACTTGCTCAATCCTGTGTATATGGGATGCGTAATGGGGGTTCCACACAGTTGAACAGTATTCTAGTAAAGGCCTTACTAGGCTACAATACAAAAGTCTAATGGCAGAAGTACTTGTAAAATCAGATGTAGTTCTTTTGATGAACCCGAGCATACTTAGTGCTCTTGAAACTATGGTATCAATATGATGGACAAATGATAGTGCCGAATCCATAGTTACTCCCAGGTCACGAATGGTTGAAACCTGGGATAACAGTGAGCCTTTTATGCTATAGTTAAATTGAGTTTTGGTACGTTTTTTGGTAAAGCATATATAGTTACACTTTGAGATATTTAAATCCATCGCATTTAGGTCACACCATTCAGCTAATCTATCCAGATCAGACTGAAGTTTCTGACAATCATCCAATGATGAAATGGAAATATAGCACTTCAAGTCGTCAGCAAAACATAAAAATTTAGAAAATTTGAAACATTTTGCGATGTCATTAACAAATAATATAAACAATAGAGGTCCCAAATGGGACCCCTGCGGGACTCCAGAGGGGTTGGGAAAATTTTTAGAGGTGTGTGTTTTTAGCTCTACTGATAAGAGAAATGATCGAAAATTTGATTTTTTAATTAAGTTTGGTAACGCAATGATTTTAACAACAAAACATTAACAATTATTTTTATTAGAAGTAGAATTAATTATTTAATCTACGTCGGTGTCATTATGACACATTTAGCATTGTCATTTGAATGTCATTAGATCCTTCATAATAGCACTAGGGCGTTTAAGAATTCATAATAACACCCAAATTTTGAAATGAAAAATATACAAAAAGAAAGTTAGTTGCCAGAAGAACCTTTTCAATAATGCTGTCTCTATATTCGAAGAGACACTTTCGAACTCAGATTCACCAATAATAATATTATTTTCCACCATAAAATTGAATTTATGGCACAAAAATGGACTCCAATATTAAAGCTGCCAAAGTCAAAATTCTAAAAACCAACAAGCAGGTTCTCGACTTGTACGGGCACCTGCTAAATTTCAAATTTTAATTTGAAAAGTTTTTGCTATTTCAAGGCTAATCAAATCTATTTGAACCATTGTAGATTAAATTTTGAATGATACACGTTCGATATGAATTTTATTAATGAAACTTGTGTAACTAAACCACTCGGCTAACGCCTCGTGGTTTAACGTTACACGCGTTTCATTATGGCGTTCATATCGAACTTGTATCATTAATAACTATATGGTACCTATACAACTCGTTAAAGAGGTCGAATCGGTCAGTACAAAAACCGTTGAAACCTAAAATCTTTCTTGAAGAGAAAAAACGGTGGAGGAATTTCAAAAAGATATAAAATTTTTGAGAAGCATGACATGAAGAGAAAAATTGAAAAAAAAAAAAAAAGTCAGTGCGTGAAAAACTTTCCTCGCCCACAGCATGCGTGAAAAACTTTTTTCGCGCACGCAGTGCGGAAAAGTGGTACTTTCCGCATGCAAATCAGTGCGTGAAAACGCGTTTTCCGCACGCTCGTAGGAAAAAGATCTTTGAAACACATAAGCATCATATAAAGAACGAGCAGCACGGCTTTTATCAGGGTCGATCTACAGCAACAGGCTTGGCCATTTATCAGATACCGGTCCATTCACTAGAGGCTGGTCATAGAGTCAACGTCATTTTTATCAATATATCAAAAGCTTTCGATAGGGTCTGTCAGCAACTGCTCCTTATGAAGCTCTCCAGAATGGGCATTTCAGGCTCTATGAGGTGCTGGATTGAGTCGTACCTTAGCGAGAGCAGGCAGTATTGAGAAATTGATGTCACACATAGGTCCCACTGGCGTAGCCAGGGGGGGGGGGGGGGGAAAGGGGGCATTTGCCCCCCCCCAAGACCTTTAAGGCCCAGTTGTACAATCTCGGTTCAAAACAAAGTTCACTTGAACTCGACTGGTACTTGAGCTTTCCCATTTAAAATACATTGCTGTCAGCTATTAATCATTTTTGACAGTAATGCATTTCAAATAGGGAAGTTCAAGTACCAGTCGAGTTCAGCTGAACTCTGTTTTGAACCAAGATTGTACAACTGGGCCTAAATTTTATAAATAATTCTTCAAAATAAAAATAAATTGTCCCAAAAATAGTGTAAAGAAACCTAAAAAAAGGGCGTGGCACCCAAAAATTTCGCGCCTGCGGCGCTTTGTCTCTTTCAGCGGTCGGGATGAGGCCGCAAGAAACACTTCCTGCAAATTTGCCCCCCCCAAGACAAAATCCTGGCTACGCCAGTGATAGGTCCAATACTATTCCTCCTGTTTTTCAATTATTTGGCCAGCTGATAACGCTCAGTTTCTTTTGTACGCCGATGCCCTCAATTTTTTTCTCGAAAACGGGTCTACATGTCAACCTTCAAGCCGATTGCGTCGGCTTGTGGCATGTTGCAGGAACAATTTTTTGGAATTGAACATCAAGAAGTGCGAGTCAATACATTTTCTTGAGAACCGGACTGCCCAGCTTACGTGCTACACCATCAACAACCAGATAATTGAACATTGAGAATATTGTGAACAGAGGGGTTTAGGATGCTTGGCTTTGTGAAGCGTAATACAAAGCATCTACAAGATACTTAGGCGCTACACACTCTTTACAACTGTCTGGTGTATAGCATCCTTGGATACTGCAGCGTGATCTGGTCCCCTTTTTATAACTGTCATAAACAACGAATTGGAAGAGTTCAGGCAAAATTTGCTAAATACGTCCTGTACAAACTTTCCCTATAAAAACGACGACCACAGCATTATAGTCCGAGGCAGTAAAAACAACTACCTCATAGGTTACCAGAGGGGTGAATTGACATGTCGGTACTACCTCACATGGTGATTTCAAAACCGTCCGTCTGCCGGGCGTAAGTGGTCGCTTTATTAGATTTATTTTTTTTCTGAAAAGTCAAAAAAACGCCATCAACTACCTGTTATTTTTGGGTCAAAACATTACCAAATATGTGACTAACCAAAGTTAAGAAAGAAAACCCTGGCAGACGGTCGCATTCGAATCGCAGACGGGTTTAAATAGTCCAGTAAATGCGTGCTTAAAAGTGCTTTTCGTAAAAAAACTGCGATTTTTTTTAACGGTTTTATATGTTTTGGAGGGTGCTGAAACCGAATTTATGGTTTGCTGCCTTGTAGGAGGTCGGCTTCATAGCCAAAAACGCAAAAAAATTTAATTTTTCAGCACTTTTTCCAGTTTTTGGCTTATATCTCAAAAACTATACGTTTTTTGAAGATGAGCGTACACTACAAAATTGAACTAAATAAAATTTCCTATAAAATGCACTAGTTGTCTCTGATTTTATGATAAGCGGTCTCCGCGCTAGTGCTCAGTGAAAAACAATTTTTTTTTTGTATTTTCACAAAAACGTCTAAAACACCCACTTTCATCCCCCGCAACCCAAGAAATATAATATGTTAATAGATCCTTTTATCACGTGCGAGTACATTAAATATCATAAAAAAGATGTCTGCCATATTTAATTTTCTCCTAAAGATTATGAGAACCATTTTTCAAATAAATTACATGGCAAGCCATGTTTGATGAAAACATTAAGAAATTATATTTACAAATAATTCGGTATAGTTACATTAAACTGGAAATGAAGCACAGGATCATCATTCCTTTGAGTGGGTCCTCCATCTGAAAAACAAAATAAGGCAGAAGATGAGTATACTATAGGTTTAGTTTTGGGTCGTCCGCTAGAAGGTCCAGGTAAAGGGTTTTAAGCAATCGAAGGTCCAGACAAAGAGTCAGTAGCTGTGGAAGGTCCAGGCTGAATACTAAATTGTGGCTGTTCTTCCACTGAAAAAAAATATTACCTACATTGAGAAGTGTAGTACAAAAAAAAACCAAGTGAAAATGCATGTGATGATGCAAAATATTATATAAATTAAAACCTTCTGTCTCTTTAGCCGCTTCAGGCAGTGAAACTGGAATTGGCTCATCCAGATCGCGTTCATCGCCAGCGATAACCTTTGAGGAAGTTGATGGCGTTTTTTGACAGAATAATTGACACCGTCTGCTCCGAAATAGTGATCACTTCCAACGGCAGACCTTTACGATTTCAATTTAGTTAAGATCTGAGGCGATTTTCAGGTACCCCACTTCACTTCAGTTTCCTATCCACTGCTGCACCTGATGAAAAAACCCTAAGGGCTTGTCTTTGAGCGGCAGCTTCAGAGGAAGGTGAGAAACTACTTGGTTCCAGAAAAGTGGTGTTGGAAGTTGACAAGAAATGAGTTGTTCCCCATTACCACACCAAAACCCCCGGCTCCCGAAACACTTCTCCAGCTTATATCTTGCAAATGCAAGGCAGGTGCTGGTGCTGGTCAACGTGGGTGTAAGCAGACAGGACTGTTCTGCTCCACTCCAACATCGGCGATAGTTGTGATGCAGAAGGCGAACGCGATCTGATGAGCCAATCGGCTGAAGAGACAGAAGGTATTAATTTATATAATATTTTGCATCATTACATGCATTTTCGCTTAGTTTTTTTGTACTACACTTCTCAATGTAAGTAATATTTTTTCGATTGGAAGAACAGCCACAATTTAGTATATTCAGCCTGGACCTCCCGCGGCTGCTGACTTTTTGTCTGGACCTTCGATTGCTTAAAACCCTTTACCTGGACCTTCTAGCAGACGACCCAAAACTAAACCTATAGTATACTCATCTTCTGCCTTATTTTGTTTTTCAGATGGAAGACCCACTCAAAGGAATGATGATCCTGTGCCTTATTTTCAGTTTAATGTACCTTCCTAACTACCGAATATGTTGTAAATATAATTTCTTAATGTTTTCAACAAACATGGCTTGCTATGTAACTTATTCGAAAAATGGTTTTCATAAAAATCTTTATAAGAAAATTAAATAAGGCAGACATCTTTTTTATGATATATGTACTCGCACGCGATAAAAGACATATTATCATATTATATTTCTTGGATTGCAGGGGATGAAAGTGGGTGTTTTAGGGCCGGTATTATAAAACACTGAACCGATGGTTGAGTTTCAACCTTCGGTTGAATCCTATCAATTTGCATGGAGTCAACCGAAGGTTGAAACTCAACCATCGGTTCAGTGTTTTATAATACCGGCCCTTAGACATTTTTGCGAAAATACAAAAAAAAAAACATTGTTTTTCACTGAGCACTAGCGTGGAAACCGCTTATCATAAAATCAAAAACGACTAGTGCATTTTGTAGGAAATTTTATTTACTTCAAATTTGTAATGAACGCTCATCTTCAAAAAACGTGTAGTTTTCGAGATATGAGCCAAAAACTGAAAAAAGTGCTGAAAAATCAAGATTTTTTGCGTTTTTGGCTATGAAGCCGACCGCCTACAAGGCAGCAAACCATAAATTCGGTTTCAGCACCCTCAAAAACATATAAAACTGTTAAAAAAAAACGCAGTTTTTTTACGAAAACGGCACTTTTAAGCACGCATTTACTGGACTATTCAAACCCGTCTGCGATTTGAATGCGACCGTCTGCCAGGGTTTTCTTTTTTAACTGTGGTTAGTAACATATTTGGATTATTTGGTAATGTTTTGACATAAAAATAGCAGTGGTAACCTATGAGGTAGGTACTTGATGACGTTTTTTTGACTTTTCAGAAAAAAATAAATCTAATAAAGCGACCACTTACGCCCGGCAGACGGACGGTTTTGAAATCACCATGTGAGGTAGTACCGACATGTCAATTCAACCCCCTGCCAGCTCTCGGACTATTAGGCTCCTCCTATGTGGCCTGAAATCACTAGAACAAAGACGGCGTGATCAGCTCCTATAATGTTTGTTTATAAGCTGGTCCGGGGGCTAATAACAGGGAGTTCTGCTTTCCGAAAACAGGGTTCGTGTACCAATTCGACAAACCAGGCAATCCTAGCTTTTTTTTTGTAACCACTCACCGAACAAATTATGGCTTGGGTGCATTTGTTGACCGTATGATGAGCAACTATAATAAACACTACGCAGAAATCGACTTGTTCTTATCTAGCCTCTACACGCTGAAGCGTTTGTTGTAGAAATTAAATTCAAAGTTTCTATTTAAGTGTTCTCTATGTTTTATATTTCTTGACATTGTTCTTGTTGTTTGTGTTAGCTTGTATTTTAACATTGATCTAGTTTTAATTTTAATGTACCTTTTGTAGAATAACTCTGGAGTGCACCACGCCCAATATAGTTATTTATGTATCAAGGGAATCATGAGGGTGTTAATACCCCAGGGCAAAGTTTGTGTCCCGAGGGCCTTCGGTCCGAGGGACACCAATTGCCCGTGAGTATTAACACCTGATAATTCCCGTGGTACATAGATAGTTTTATTTCCTACTGAATTTACTGTATTTTGTCAATTTTTATAAAGGAATAAACCATAAACCAAAATTTCTATTTTTTGTCAAAATTTCACCTATTCAAGGTAAAAGCGGGAGTTATGGAAATCCTTAACTCCCTTGGGAGTTATGATATCCTTAACTCCTTTGGGAGTTAATATATATAATTATCGGTTTATAACGTTCTACGTCTTCCGATTCCCGATCTCCAACCATCTCTGTCAATCCAGGCATCCTCTTCTAAGCCTCTGTCTTTCATTTCTTCGTCTATTCCACTTCTCCAGCTCCTTCCCGGTCTGCCGCGTCTTCTTCTTCCCCCTGGTTTCCACTCAATAATTTGCTTGGGTATCCTTGTATCTGCCATTCTTTGTACATGTCCGAACCAAATTAGCTGTTTGTCCTTTATATCATCTACTATTGTGTGTTTTACGTCCATAATCTCCCTTATTCTCAGATTTGTTATCCTTTCCATCTTTGACCTGCCTGCGGATCTCCTCCAAAAGTCCATTTCAGTTGCTTCCAGCATTTTTGCGGTTCTGTTCTTTAGTGGCCAGACTTCTGAGCTATATGTGACTATGCTTTTGACTATGGTGTATATTCTAGTTTTGTTGATATTTTGGTCCCACAGTACACCATTTAGTAGGGATATTGCCTTGCGTCCTTGTATCCTCTTTAATTGCTTCGTCTAGGGTTCCCTCACGTGAGATTTTTTTGCCCCAATATTTGTATTCAGTACATTATTTTATTTCTTGCCCGTTATTCAATTTCAGAGTTTGCTGTTCACCTCCTATATATAGTCATATATTCTGTTTTAAGGGCCCCATACACTACGATGAAACACGGCGGTTTTCACCGCTACGATGAAACACGTCGTTCTAAAACCGAAGTGCTTTATAGAAAAACAAACCGAAGTGTTTTATAGAAAAACACGACGGTTTTCTACAGTGCCCCATACACTACGATGAAACACGATGGTTTTCATCGCCACGATGAAACACGTCGTTCGAAAACCGAAGTGTGTGGTAGAAAACCGTTCGTGTGTACGAAATGTTGAACCGTCGTGCCAAAAATCAAGCTCGGACTGAATTTTAAACCGACGATGAAACACGACGGTTTTATACCACACACTTCGGTTTTCGAACGACGTGTTTCATCGTGGCGATGAAAACCGTCGTGTTTTATCGTAGTCTGTGGGGCCCTGTAGAAAACCGTCGTGTTTTTCTATTACACACTTCGGTTTTAGAATGACGTGTTTCATCGTGGCGGTGAAAACCGTCGTGTTTCATCGTAGTGTATGGGGCCCTTTAGTTAGATTTAAGGGCCCCATACACTACGATGAAACACGACGGTTTTCATCACCACGATGAAACACGTGGTTCTGAAACCGAAGTGTGTAATAGAAAAACACGACGGTTTTCTTCAGGGACCCACAGACTACGATAAAACACGACGGTTTTCATCGCCACGATAAAACATGTCGTTCCAAAACCGAAGTGTGTGGTAGAAAACCGTCGTGTTTCATCGTCGGTTTAAAATTCAGTCCGAGCTTGATTTTTGGCACGACTGTTCAACATTTCGTACACACGAACGGTTTTCTACCACACACTTCGGCTTGGAACGACGTGTTTCATCGTGGCAATTAAAACCGTCGTGTTTCATCGTAGTCTGTGGGGCCCTGTAGAAAACCGTCGTGTTTTTCCATGACATACTTCGGTTTTAGAACGACGTGTTTCATCGTGCCGATGAAAACCGTCGTGTTTCATCGTAGTGTATGGGGCCCTTTAGATTGGGAGTTAAGACCCTGTTTATGATTATCGTAACCATGGTATTATATTTTTATAATAGTTCAGTAGGAAATAATAGTTATTCATGTATCAAGGGTACTAAGTAGATGATTATGCCCTGAGGGCGACAGCCTTACAAAGCCGAAGGCCTCTGGCCCGAGGGTTCGTAAGTCGCCCGAGGGTATATATCTATTAGTGCTAGCGGTACACATAGATATTTAGTGAAAAACGGCAAATTGTGTTAAAAGCATGAATTTTGGTATACTTGGTATTTAAACGATAACAATTGATTTGGCCCGTAGCACTACCCCACAACTGTCATTTGTTTATGTTTGTTTAAACAATTCACTCGATCTGTTAAAAAAGCACAAAATAGGCTCACCATATGCCAATGCCAAATAAAATTTACATTGGAAGTAATAAAAAGGACGGAAAGTCATGCTGATCCATCCAAAGGCCCATCCTGACCCAAGTCGCCATTTTGATTTTTTGTTTATACATATTGCTTACTAATTTAGTTAATGCAAAATTATTGATTTTTCGAATATTGCATGTGGGGAATCGATTTCGACTAATTAGGGGTCAAGAAGCTCGACGATTAACATTAGAACTCGTTTTCGCGCATTTTTAATACTTCAATGATACTGTTTTTGTAAATATTGCTGGTTCAACTAATTTAATTTTTTCTTCTGAATTGACCACAAAATTGAAGGGTAAATCAAAAAATAGACGAATTTTCTAGAGAGCCGAAAATTGCTGTGACTCCATTTTATTTATCTAACTAACTAGAGTACCCACAGTCACTATAACTAGCCTTGAAATTACAGTTGCCTCTTGATTTCTAGTGACATACAGTGTTGCCATTATTAGCAAAAAATACAAATATTACATTCTAAAAAATATAAGTTTTAACATAACTCCCCCCTTTGAAGGGAACCTTCAAAAAAAAAAAAAAAAAAAAATACAATAATATGCGTTAAAGAACAAATGGAAGTACTTAACTCTAAAAAGAAAGAATAGAAGAATAAATAAAATAAAATATAGATTTTTGCACTTGCACTTGCACTGCACTTTAGTTATTGGTTTGATGTTGCGATGGCAATGGACACAAATGTCTAACAGATCTGAAGCTTCTTCCATTCTTGGTAAGAACCTCTGCGACCCTTGGAATACCATCTTTGCTGGGAGAAAAACTCAAAACTCGACCAATAGGCCAAAGATATGGTGGTTGTTTGTCGTTCCTTATTAATACCATGGTACCATCAGTCAATTTGGTGGGAAGTTCCTTCCATTTATACTGCTGATGGAGTTGAGACACTTATTGTTTCGAAAATTGTACCCAAAATTCTTGATATAACTTCTGTACATGCTGCAACCTGGTTAGACCGTTGGATTTTTCTTGCAGGTTGGAATCAGGAATAGAATTAGGGGGTCTGCCAATAAGGAAATGTGATGGGGTAAGTGGGGTCAAATCGTTAGGGTCATTTGACATGGAAAAAAGAGGCCTCGAATTTAATATGCCTTCCACTTCAATGACCAGAGTATTGAACTCTTCGTAAGTAACATTTCGATTGATTAGAGCTCTTTTTAAATGGTGCTTGGCGTTTTTTACTGCTGCCTCCCATAAGCCTCCAAAATTAGGGGTGTATGGTGGTATAAAAACCCAATTAATTTTATCTTGGCTGGTTAAATCAGTGATAGAGTCCAAATTATTATGCAAAAAATATCCTAGGTTTTTAAGTTCATTGTTCGCACCCACAAATGTGGTCCCGTTGTCAGAATAAATACTCGAAGGTACACCTCTTCTTGAGGTAAATCGCCTTAATGCTGCTAAAAAGTTCTCTGTGGTTAAGTTAGAAACTATTTCTAAATGGATTGCCTTGGTGCAAAAACAAACGAATACTGCTAGATAACATTTTATTAACCTTGAACCTCTGCCTGGCTTAATTAGGATGAAAAATGGGCCTGCATAATCCAGGCCAGTCGTCTGAAATGGTAAGTTAGGCTTAATACGATTATCTGGCAGAGCCGACATTGGACAAACAGCAGGTTCGGGCTTAAATTTGAAACAGGTTAGGCAATTTTTTGTCACCCTCTTGGCCAAATTTCTACCACCAGTGGCCCAATAAAATTGTCTGACAGATGCCAATAAATGTTGGGGACCAGGATGTAATAACTGTTTATGCTTAAATTCGAAAATCAGTTTAGTGAGAGGATGATTTCCATCAAGTAAAATTGGATGTTTAATGTCATATGGCAGGTAAGTATTTTTTAAACGTCCTCCTACACGAATAATTTCCATGTTGTCTATGAATGGAGTCAAGGAAGACAGTTTATGTTTCTTATTTAAAGGAGAGGTTTTCTTTAGTAATTGAATTACAGGTAAAAAGCATTCATGTTGGGCCAATCGAATCAAAATAGCTCGAGCATCATCGAGTTCGGATATAGTGATTGGGCCACATTGTAATGTTTTATTTTGTCTTTTGAGGTTTAAATTGTTAGGAAATCGAATACAGAGAGCAGTTATACGTTGAAGCTTGTGAAAACTTGAAAACCTTGAGAACAAATTGAAATTTTCAATAACTGTTGTTTTCAAAATAGAGGATGTCTTTTTTATTTCTGGTAATTCACACAGGGGTATATTAGTACTTTCATTAGGCCAATCGACGATGCCTTCTCTGAGAAATTGAGGACCAGTCCACCACAAGGAGTCATTAATTAATTGTTCAGATGACACACCTCTAGAAGCAAGATCTGCTGGATTCTCTTTGGTGTTTACATATTTCCAGTTATTTAACTCAGTTAGAGATTGAATTTTGGCAACTCTATTCGATACGAATACTTGTAATCGACTTGGTTCTGTTTTTATCCAGCTAAGTGCCACTTGAGAATCTGTCCACATAATTACTGGCACAGAAATTGGGATTGCATTCATAACCAATTGTGTCAATTGAGCACCCAGAAGGCTAGCACACAGTTCCAGTTTTGGAATAGTGATAATCTTTAATGGTGCAACTTTACTCTTAGCACAAAGCAAATGAACCTGAAAATCACCTGTTTCGGTTTTAGACCGTAAATAGATAAGTACAAGCTGCATATGCATCTTTTGATGCATCGCAAAAACAATGAACATCAAACAAATTATATCCTTTTGGAATAGTGTTTCTAAATATTTTTAAATTATTGAGAAAATCCAAATTGTTCTGAAATCGAATAAAGTTCTTTTCTAGATCTGGTGGAATCGAACTGTCCCAGGGAATACGAAGAGACCACAATTTTTGAATGATTGTTTTTGAAACGATAATGATAGGACTTAACAAACCCAATGGGTCGTAAATCTGAGCAATTGTGGACAAAATGTACCTCTTGGTAATTGAATCTTTGTTATTACAAAATTGCTTAATGGAATATTTTAAATTGTCTGAATTGGGCACCCATTGGATTCCCAAAGTCTTGTAACTCTCATTTTTTCCAAAACTCAAAGTGGAATTTGAAATGCTAACATCATTTAATTGGTTCAACACTGCCTGATCATTAGATACCCATTTCCTTAAAATAAAATGTGCTGATGACAAAATGGAGGAAATTTGGTGACAAATAACGTTTAATTTGTTTATATCATTAGAGCCGGTAAGCAGGTCGTCTACATAAAAATCTTTCAAAATAGTCTCACTTGCTTTAGGAAACTGCACAGGATTGTCACTTGCTAATCGTTTTAGGCATTTGATTGCTAGATAAGGAGTAGAGGTAGTACCATAAGATATTAAGTTGATAGGTTGAAATAGCTTTATTGAAATCGTCTCGCCATAAAATCTGTTGCAGTGGCCGGTGATCTGGATGCATAAGGATGCAACGATACATCTTGGATACATCGGCAGACACTACATATGTATAAGTTCTAAATCTGAGTAAAATGTCTATTATGTTATTTTGGACTTTTGGACCAACATACTGCAAATCGTTTAACGACCACCCTGTTGAGGTAGAACAACTTCCATCAAAAACTGTTCTCAATTTTGTTGTTATACTATCTTGTTTAAGAACCCCATGATGGGGTAAAAAATAGGAATCAGAATTGTTTTCTTGAATAGGCAGTTTCGTCATGTGACCCAAAAACTCATACTCTTCCATAAAGTCAAAATATAGTTTCTTAAATTCCAAATTTATAAATTTCTTTTCAAGGGATAGAAATCTTTTGGCAGCTACTTCTTTTGAATCACCCAACATAGTTGAAGGATATTTTAAGGGGAATTTTACAACAAATTGACCTTGTTCGTTCCTAAATGTATCCTTTTCGAACAATTTTTCACATTCAATATCGTCATGAGATGGAGGGATGGGAGGGACACTTCTTCAAGCTTCCAAAACTTTTTTAGTTGATCATCTTCAGGTATATGTACTTTAGTAAAATTGCAAACTGTATTATTGGGTAAAATGGGATAACTGCCTGTGGCAATGTAGCCAAATCTTGTATTTTGGAGAGTAGGAAGGTTGTTACCTAATTGTATTTTTCCTTCTAATATAAGTTCCCAAAATATATTGGCACCTATCAATAAGTCAACTTCTCTGCAAATATTAAATTCTGGATCGGCTAATTGAACATGATTTGGAATACTCCAATTTGTAATGTCAATTGATTGAAACGGAATATTACTTGTGATAATTGGTGTCACAAAACACAAAATTGAGCATTCAAAATTAGAAGAATTTGAGTGCACGGAAATTGTACATTTCTTTTTAAGTTGAGACACCTGTGTGATGCCTATAATGGATAAATTGGCAGGGGAACATTGAAGGTTGAGTTTATTACAAAATGATTCACTAATCAAATTAGATTGTGCACCACTGTCTAAAAGACCTCTGCATTTATGGAAGTTTCCTTTAAAATCTTGAACTCTGCATACAATTGTGGATAAAATAACTTATTGGGTTTGTGAGGGTATCTCGGGTCTCACTAACGCATTGAAATTGGTTTCAGGTTGGCTCTGAGTTGTATCTGGAATATAATTTTGCTGAATATCAAAATGTAATAGAGAATTGTGTTTCATAATTTTATTTTGGGATTTACAAGTTTTACATGGTTGAAGATTACATTTATCAAAGGCATGGCCTGTTCGCAGACAATTGCGGCACAAATTGAGCCGCTTAACATTTTCTAGTCTATTCTTTATAGCTAGTTTTAGAAATTCTTGACATTTATAAATTGTGTGATTGCTTCCACAAAACTTGCATTTAACTGTATATAAAGCTGAGCTGGATGTGAAATTTACATTGCTTTGATCGAACTTATTTCTTGAATGATGTTTATAATTATTATTATTTACATGAGGAGTGGGTTTATAGCCAGAATTATTTACATTAAATGATTGTTCTAATGATTGTAATAGATCTACCTTATTTTTTATGAAATCCCTAAATTCACCAAGTGTAGGTAATTCATCCTCATAATCTAGTTCTTTCCACTCTCTCAAAGTGGTTTTGTCTAACTTATTTGACATTAAATGTATAATAAAGGAATCAAAAAGTTTATGCATGCTCAGCTTCATGGCATCAATAGCTGCCAAATGCTTAGTTAATTCATCTAACATTTTACTACAGTGAAAGAAGTTTTCTTTATTTATTTGAGGAAGTTTTAATAGACTTTGAAAATGACTGTCCAAGAGAAATTGTTTTTTATCGAATTTATCACAAAGTATCTGCCACGCCCTGCTGTATGGTTTGTCAACTCCGTCAAGACCATCAACAAACCTAGAAGCATAACCTCCTAATGATGATTTTAAAAATTGGAACTTTTGACATTCTGACAAACTTGTATTATCTGCAATAATTGAAATAAAATTTACTTTAAAGTTAATCCATTCGTCAAAATTACCGGAAAAGGTAGGTAATTTAAGTTTAGGCAACAAAACATTTTGTAATGAATCTACATTTTGAGATGAAAAGCTTGTTGATGAATTATTTACCTGTTACGATGCATTAACAGGATTTGCCTCAGCTAGGGGCCTATATTCTTGTTGTAAATATTGAACTAAAAAACTTTGAACTTTATAAAACCTTTCTTGAAACTCATCTCGTTCCTGATGATGAATGTCTATTTCATCTTCTTCGCATAAAGACTCTATCAATGACTCAACTTGATCGAATTCTTGCAATAGAACCGAGCCATTTTTGTACCTAAGATCGACATCAATGAAACTGGGTTTATTCGGCGGTAGAGAAGTTTTAATTGTATTAACGAACTTCTCTAAAATTGTTAACTTGTATTTAATGGTACCTCTATTTCTAATTAACCGCTTAATATCCTCAGTTTCCTTGAGACTCACCTTGACAGCTCCTGCTCCTTCAGCAGTTCCGGAATTCAGTATATCTTCATTAGGTAATGGCATTGTTTATTTAAATAGATTCTCGCCAAACAAAACTCTCCAAGAGCTCCAACACTATCAAATATAAAAAAAAAAAACCAAAATACTACTTTTTGTATCTTCAAAACCCTATAAACACTGAAATTGTTGAACTCAAAATGAAAGTAAATAGGCCATAATTATGGAAGGGATATTAAATTAACTTGGGAACATAAATTCATTACAAATTCTTGAACATTCTAAAGAAAATATATAAAAACATAGAGAAAAATCGACTTGTTTTTGGGGAAAAGTGGGTAAATAGGATACCTGCTCCTGCCAATGTGGTAATCGTAATCGTAATAGTCCAAACTGTTTCCCAAATCCGGGTAAATCTTCAGAGAAATTGAAATTTCTTACACTTTCTGCTACAATCGCCCAATTGGTTAATTAGCGCCTCGTCTGACGAAGTTGACTATGACTTTTAAATTCGACTGCTTCTGCTTGCTTGCTTACCCTTTGGTGGGCAATTTCGGTTTTTGGCGTAGGAAAATGGCGTCCTTAAAACTGTTCTGAATTGTTGGCAGAAATTCTTCTTTCAATAGTTCTTATATCCTTGCCGAAGGACCAAATGTTTTTTTAAATATTGCTGGTTCAACTAATTTAATTTTTTCTTCTGAATTGACCACAAAATTGAAGGGTAAATCAAAAAATAGACGAATTTTCTAGAGAGCCGAAAATTGCTGTGACTCCATTTTATTTATCTAACTAACTAGAGTACCCACAGTAACTATAACTAGCCTTGAAATTACAGTTGCCTCTTGATTTCTAGTGACATACAGTGTTGCCATTATTAGCAAAAAATACAAATATTACATTCTAAAAAATATAAGTTTTAACAGATACAAATTATTGAATTATTTTTTTTAAAAATTATGCTATGCGCCGCTCTTATGTGAAATAACGACAATTCCAGTGCCAGAGTAAAGGAGAGCGAGAACGTTTTTTGATAGGGTTCCACATTCATCCCTTGACAGGTGAATAAGACTTTCTTTATCAACATTGTGTTTATTTTTTTCCAAAATCGGTACGGTTTTAGGGCACTTATGACTTATGACCTTTATGGGTTGAAAATATGAAAAAATTTGCTTCAAATTGAGCTTTTATTTTTTTTCTCAAGATTTTTGATAGGGTTCCACATTCATCTTTTAATAGGTGATTACAGTAGACTCGCGCTAGTGTGAACACAAAAAAACCGGACGTGTTCATATTATCGAGATGTTCACACCATCGAAGGTCTACCCAAAACTCCAAAATATTGTCAGCAATGTTCTCTAAACTTAAAATTCAAGAAAAATTAATACAATAGATACTTGCTGCTAGAATTTTTGACTTCTCATGCGGTCTGTTCTCACAAAAGTCCCTGACAGTTGCGAAACTATCAGAAACAATACCTCAGCTAAGTTACTGATTTATCTTGGAACGACATTAATGAAAACATGCATCGGCGATGCATTCTGACAGTTTGCAAACTGTCAGAGACTCTTGTGAGAACAGACCTATAGAGAAAATTGTGTTTTTCGCCATTTTCACAAAACTGATTAACCCCAACAAACAACGAACTAAAAACTTCTAGACTTTTGAACGTGCTCTTGACTCGCTGCCACTTATGTATTCCAGATTAGAGTGAGTGCAGTAACTCAACATATCTGTGCATTCCTTGTCTCAAAACATTTAGGGAACCTCAGAATTGGACGGAAACAACCGATGAAAATAACAAGTAGACAGAAAACGGTTAAATTCGCGGTCAAATGCATTGTTCATACTACCGAGATTCCCAAAAGTTCTCACTACAGAATACATAATGTATTCATTCTGGCTGTTCATACTACTGGGAGGTTCATAGAAGCGTGTGTTCACACTAGCGCGAGTCTACTGTAATACTTTCTTTATCAACATTGTGTCAATTTTTTTTCAAAATCGGTACGGTTTTAGGGAACTTATGGCCCTTATGGGTTGAAAATATGAAAAAATTTGCTTCAAATTGAGCTTTTATTTTTTTCTGAAGATTTTCGATAGGGTTCCACATGAATCTTTTGATAGGTGATTAATACTTTCTTTATCAAAATTGTGTCAATTTTCTTTCCAAAATCGGCACGGTTTTAGGGCACTCATCGGGTTGAAAATATGAAAAATTTTGCTTCAAATTGAGCTTTTTTTTCTAAAGATTTCCGATAGCGTTCCACATTCATTTTTTGATAGAAGAATATTACTTTCTTGATCAACATTGTGTCCTTTTTTTTTCGAAATCGGTACGGTTTTAGGGCACTTATGCGGCCCTTATGGAATGAAAATATGAAAAAATTTGCGTCAAATTGAGTTTTTTTTTTGTGATGATTTTCGATAAAGTTTCACATCCATCTTTTAACAGGTGATTAATACTTTCTTTATCAACACTGAGTGTTCAATCTTTACATTTAATGCAAAAAACACGCTCATTTTACAACTTGTTACATAAATAGCTATTATTTAATGGTTTTATTAATTCATTTATCTAATAAAAGATTTTTTAAGTAAATTTTAATACTTATATATTTCCACAATTTTTTGTTAAACTTTTAACATGTTTCGCTAAACTTTAGCTTCATCAGAAAGATTTTAGAAAAATAAAATGTAGACATAAAAGTGAAATTGACAAATATAAAAAAGGTAAAAGCTGGTCTAATTTTATGTTAATTTAAATAGGTATTACACAGTAAATAAATTTAAAAGTGGTGAATTGTTTAAATCTAATTGGTCGTTCAATAAACAGTCTAAAGTTTTAAGTTTGTTTATTTCTAAAGATTCTAGAAGATTTAATTTTATCCCTTTGTTTTCATTATGTAGTATTTGAAATTCATTATTAAAATTCATTTATCCTCAGTTATTTATCCACTGTCACTTGAGCGTCAAATTTTGTTCAATATTTTCTTCTATAATACAGAAGAACAATTAAAAAAGCCTTGCAAACGAGTTCTAATGTTATTATTCGAGATTTTTGACCCCTAATTAGTCGAAATCGATTCCCCACATGCAATATCCGAAGAATCAATAATTTTGCATAAACAAAAGTGAACAATATGTTTAAGCAATTAATCAAAGTGGCGACTTGGGTCAGGATTGCCTTTGCATGGGTCAGCATGACTTTCCGTCCTTTTTATCAATTTCCAATCTAAATTTTATTTGGCATTGGCATCAGGTGAGCCTGTTTTGTGCTTTTTTAACAGATCGAGTGAATTGTTTAAACAAATATAAACAAATGACAGTTGTGGGGTAGTGCTACGGGCCAAATCAATTGTTATGGTTCAAAGACCAAGTGTACCAAAATTCATGCTTTTAACACAATTTGCCGTTTTTTTTCATGTACCGCTAGGACTATATTAGTACCCGTGGTGCATACAAACTTTTATGTCATACCAGTGGGACTTTATTTGAAATCGATGCAACTTTGCGTACACGCAAACGACGTCATTTGCGAGGTTATTGTCGACCTGATGTTTAGAATGGTACATTATGCCCGCGCGGGCCAGAATGTGTACTTTATGCCCGCACGGGCATAAAGTGATGAATTATGTAGATGGTATCTAAGGTATAAAAAGACAATAATGTACTGGTATGACATAATAGTTATTTATGTATCAAGGGTACTAAGTAGATGATTATGCCCTGAGGGCGACAGTGTTACAAAGCCGAGGGCCTCTGGTCCGAGGGTTCGTAAGTCGCCCGAGAGTATATATATCTATTAGTACCCGTGGTGCATACAAACTTTTATGTCATACCAGTTGGTTGTGAATAATAAATACCTGGGAAAAAAGTGTCACTTCGCAAATTGTCATCAGTGTGCAAACATCATAATTTTTTGACAAAAATAATATGTTTATCAGCGTAAATTTATATTTTGTTAATAAAGAATAAGTTAATTGAAAACTGTTTTTTGTGTCTTTATGCCCGCGCGGGCCATAATGTGTACTTTATGCCCGCACGGGCATAAAGTAATGAATTATGTAGATGGTATCTTAGGTATAAAAACTTGATAATGTATTGGTATGACATAAAATATATAAATAATTCGTCCCGTATATCGACTAGTTCATCAATAGCTCTATTCGCAAAATCTTGACCGTAATCACTTCAGAAAAATTTATGGTGCCCTAAAAGTAGTGGAAACATACAATACACCATACTTTTTAACTAGGTTTTGATTTTGATAGTGTTCAAGAAAAACTTCTTTGATCCTGATTAAAACTCAATTTTTTTCGCACCAAATGGATCGTACATAGGTATTTCAATAGATAAAGTAGGAAGTAGGTAGTGATTTCTAGTGATTATTTCATTCATTATAAAATAGACCCATCAGACAACGTCATTTTTTGAATGAATTTTGTTTAAATAAGTGATTATTTCACAAGACCTTGTTTATCAGCGATTAAATTTTTGTTTACCTTTTTTGACAGAATTTTGATAGAAATATTCTGACATTTTATAATAAATAGAACTCTTTGGATAGGATTGACGCCAACAATTCAATCCTAATTATTCAAGAAATAATCTAGCCGTATACCACTCGACCTATAAATTTAAATGGATTAAACTATCCAAATATTTTTTGCATAATTTTGCTTTTTGGCAAATAGTTTCATGCACAATAACTTTTAAATAAATTTTTTTTTATTAAGTTATTGTGCATTCAACTATTTTCCAAGCAAAATCATGCTCAAAATATGTTGGATAGTTTAATCGATTAAATTTAAAGCTCTTGTGATATAATATATGATTAAATACAGAATATTTACAACAATTGTTATAAAACATATTGAAACTGATATTCATCATTTTTATAATCTCTAAATCTCCTTCAAAATTAAACATTTTAAAATCATCTGACGGAAAAATGAAACCAACTATTTGCTTTAGTCTAGTCATTGTAAATATGTTCCCATTTTCCTCTTTGCTTGTTAATGTTTCAATACAAGTTGGATATTTTTTATTTTTTTGCTTTTCAGATAACATTTTATTTCCAGCTTTTGTAGAATTTTAGTTGACATATGGCCAACTTTTCTATTATTGATTTTTCGACCTAAAGTAATTCTTATAGAATAAAAATTGTTGTTCGTTTCAAATATCGAAACTTAGACTTAACTGAAGTTGACTTGTTGATGAATCTATTTAGATATTGAGGGTATTTTTTTATACTCTTTAGGATAGAGGGGAGCTTTCCAAATGTTGCCAAGCCGACATTTTCCTTTTCTATACTTCTTCTGTTAGTGTTTGATTTTCTATTTTTCATATATAAATATTCCGTTATACTTGGCATTTTGAAATTCACTCTCTTAAAATCTTATACATATTAAATATACATATTAAGTCTGAATGTCGAATGAACCATGATATTATATTAAAGTTTGGATTATCTTCCAAGGTTTGACTTTTTAAAAATGAATTATTTTTACAAAAATTACTTATTAACATTAATCACTATTATGTACGCATGTTACTTTAAAAATTAAAATTATAAAAAATTTAATTCAACCATGTTGGCAATGGAAAAGTAAATCCGCATTTGTCGGATATGGTGCCACTGAATTTTTTTTCATGAAATATCTAAAGCAAAAAGTTGGTAATAAACACAGTTTTATTAAATTTAGTTTTATTTCGCTGGCAGCCACCGGAAGTTATTTCTTTTTTCCAAGAGGTTTATCGCCAACGTGATGTAGAGGACTGGAACGATACAGCTACAAATATTTGTCCTAAAGTTCCATGAAGATTCTTAGAAAAACAGCATAAAGAATTAACAAGGAAGGTTATTTTGAAAGAAAGGAAGTGCAGTGCATACCGAAATTTAGGTGAATTTAAGTTAAATAACAAAAGGTACTGTACAGAGTGGAGGTCAGTTAAGCTAGTCCCCCCCCCCCCCAATAAAAATTTTTGGATGAAAAGTTATCTATAATTTTGCTCTTATTCTGCTCCATTTTGGTCCATAAATTTTAAATTTTGCTCCATTAGGCTTTAGAGACTATATCGGTTTTAAGGTGGGGGGGGGGGGGGGCTAAGTTAATGGTAGCTCCCCCACCACTTTTTTCCCTTTCTGACTGTGGATTCTTAATCTACTAATTTTGCTCCGTTATCGAAAAATTCTGCGCTCAAACCTTTCCGCAGTTACAGAGGTTTGAAATAGTTATTACCATTATAAGGGCAAGCGCGCACTAGCAATTTATTGTCGCGTGACTGTTTAGTCGCTTAAATGGAACATTGATATTTCAACGAACATGCACGCATTCTGCGACAAAATAATCGCTGCGGATAAATAATAGAACTAGTCCTATTTCACGGCGACGCGACTGCGACAAAACTAGTGCACGACAACAAATCGCTAGTGCGCGTTTACCCTAAGGCCGACTATTTCACTAGAGTGTATTACACCGGTTATACAACTCACTGTACATTTTTCCTATATGACACGGGAGGCTTAACAAGTGATAAGCCTTTTGGGATTATTGCGCTTGGTGGCAATATGTCATTAAAAATAATAAAAATTAATAAAGTATTGAAGTTTAGTTCCTTGTATAATCTTTTGCATACCACTCGATGTTTCAGGATTACCTAATACTTTTACCTGACACTCAACGCGTTACCAGCAACACCACTCCTCCTTCGGAGTCGTGGTGTTGCTGCGTAACGCGTTTCGTGACAGGTAAAAGTATTATCCGGTAATCCTGAAACCTCTTGTGGCATTACATTCGATTATACAACTCAATGTACCTTATTCCCATATGACACGAGAGGCTTAAAAAGTGATAAGCCTTTTGGGATTATCGCGCTTGGTGGCATTTATGGCAAATTCTATTATAGAATTTTTTTTAAATTTTAAAGTATTAAGTTTAGTTCGTTGTATAACCTCTTGAATACCACTCGATGTTTCAGGATTACCTAATACTTTTACCTGACACTCAACGCGTTACTAGCAACACCACTCCTCCTTCGGAGTCGTGGTGTTGCTGCGTAACGCGTTTCGTGACAGGTAAAAGTATTATCCGGTAATCCTGAAACCTCTTGTGGTATTACATTCGATTATACAACTCAATGTACATTATTCCCATATGACACGAGAGGCTTAAAAAGTGATAAGCCTTTTGGGATTATCGCGCTTGGTGGCATTTATGGCAAATTCTATTATAGAATTTTTTTTAAATTTTAAAGTATTAAGTTTAGTTCGTTGTATAACCTCTTGAATACCACTCGATGTTTCAGGATTACCTAATACTTTTACCTGACACTCAACGCGTTACTAGCAACACCACTCCTCCTTCGGAGTCGTGGTAATGCTGCGTAACGCGTTTCGTGACAGGTGAAAGTATTATCCGGTAATCCTGAAACCTCTTGTGGTATTACATTCGACAATAAATTCCGTATTCAGCTGACAATATTGCTACCTGGACAATACCAACAATATGGTATTTCAGCGACCATTTTTTGACATTGTCAAACTGATATTTTTAATTTCAAGTTTTTATTCATATTTTTGCATTCTATTTATTTTCAAAATCTTACGTGAAATAGTCATGACGAATACCACTCGACAAAAAATTGTGTAGGCAAAATTGTTCTTAAGGTTTTATTGAAGTTTGTTGCTTTTCGGCAATTTCGCGAATGACATTTTTGATAAAATCACTCGCCTGACGGCTCCTGATTTTGTCAAAAATGTCATTCGCGAAATGCCAAGCAACAAACTTTCATACCTTTCGAAAATTTTGCCGACAAAATTTTCTCTTCAACCCGTGGGTCGAAAGTAAAAGTCAAAAATACAATAAATTTTAAAAATTTCATTTACTTTTGACACACGAGAGGAAAGTGAACTTTCAACCCGTGGATGGAAAGTAAAAGTCAAAAATTTGAAATTTTCAAACTTTTTAAGTCAGAAAAGTCAGCATTACATGTATGATTGTAAATGAAATATTTTATTCACAATCATACATGTAATGGAACACTTTCCACCTCGGTATGTAATATACTATTTTCTATTTTGGTGTCATATCGAAGTCTTTTCGACATTAAAAGTTGTTTCGAAAAGAAGCTCTTTATGACACTCCTTTTTTACTTATCGGAAGTTGGTAACACTGGCGGACTGATGGCCATCGAAATGTCATTCGCGATTTTATAGAAGATTAATAGCGTTTTCCATTTGTCGAACCAGTGCAAAAAAAAATGTATTCTTATCCTTACATGTTACATACTTTTAGAAAAAGATGCGGATACACTCAGTGCGCACTGATTGACAAATGGAAATCGCCATTAATTCTATATTTGGCATGTAGTGTTACCAACCTAAAAATATGAAATCAGGAAATATGAGAATAAAAGGTCTGTTTCTGCAGAAATCACAAACCAGTCAGAGTGAATTTAATTGGTTGAAACTAGTTCTCTGACTGTTTCTGACTGTTTTCAACCAATGAAATTTGCTTTGACTGGTTTGCGATTTCTGCAGAAATAGACCTGAAATTTCCAAGAAAAATTTATTTTTTCAAATTAGCAACAATACCAAAATAGAAAATATAGTATAAAATATTCGTTTCATAAGACATTTTATCGCAATCGCCCATTAGAAAACTCGCCTCCGGCTCGTTTTCTAATATAGGGCTCGGGCACGTCTTATGAAACTTGTATTTTAATGTACTAATTTCAAACCTCTGTAACTACGGAACCGTTGTGGAGCAAAATGGAGCAAAATTAGTATGTAGTATTAAGATCAATTCTCACTTGCGCTTCACTCAGTTCGGCGACGCGACACGACGCTGCGGTGCAAATTGTCGCTTGATAAATATTTCATTGGTTTCAATGAATAGATTCCCACCTACACTGCGCTACACTCTACACTTTATGACGCGTCGTATTTAAACCAATGAAATATTTATCTAGCGACAATTTGCAACGCGGCAACGTGTCGCGACGCTGAGCTGAGTGAACCGCCAGCGAGAATTGACCTTAAGAATCCAGAGTCAGGAAAAAGTGGTGGGGAGAGCTGATAATTTTTTTTTTTTTTAATTCTGTAACTACAGAACGATGGTGGAGCAGAATTTTCCAATAACGGAGCAGAATGGAGTAAAATTGGTGGTATAAGAATCCATTGTCAGATATGGAAAAAAAGTGGTGTGGGGGGGGGGGGGTAATTAATATTTTATTTACAATCATACATGTAATGTTTACTTTACTGACTTTTGAAAAGTTCGAAAATGTAACTTTTTGACTTTTACTTTCGGCCCACGGGTCGAAAGTTTACTTTCCTCCCGTGGGTAAATAAAATTGTTAATTATTGTATTTTTTTAGTTTTATTTTAATTCAAATAAAAATTTCAAAATTCGAATGATTGCGTAAATAAAATAGTATACATACCTCTGTGAAAAGTTTCATTACTGTACAGTAATGAAACACTTTCCACCTCGGTATGTAATATACTATTTCAAACCTCTGTAACTACGGAACGTTTGTGGAGCAAAATGTTTCAATAACGGAGCAAAATGGAGCAAAATTAGTAGTATAAGAATCCACAGTCCGAAAGCAACTTTGACAGGCTGTAAAACCTAAACGGTTAATTTTAGACGACTGACGAAGACCGATTTCACATTCCTATCTCAGATTTTCATAAACTATCCTTAGACATCAACTTTGAATTTAGCCGGAGATTAAATTCAACTGGAATTTTTAATCATGTTGTAACTGAAGAAGCGAATAATCAATTGCGAAAGCATTTACAGAAAAAAAGAGTTTTTCTTGAAATAAAAATTGGCCGTATCCCCACTATTTCCTAATCTAGTTTTTCATATATAGACCAATGTGGTTCCCGGTGGAACACCTTGTATATTAATAGCTCATGGTAAAGCTCTGCTTTTGCTGATATAAAGTTCGATAGGTTTATCTCCTATGGTTTCCGAGAAAATAGTTACCTATTTATGCAACAAGTGTGTAAAGTGAACCTTTTTTCACGAATGTGAATTTTGACGTACGAGCCGAAGGCGAGTGCGACAATCACATGAGTGAAAAAAGGTGCTTTACGTACGTATTGCATACAAATTTTTTTCTACTACCAATCAAATATGTGTGAAAAAATAAATTTGGACAAATTCTTTACGTACTAGCGCGTAAAGTATTTTCACTTTACGCACTAGTGCGTGAAGTAATTTACCAGAAAAATAGTAGTTTGACAGTGTCGAAATCTGTCATTGACATCACTTTACGCACTAGTGTGTGAAGGGAAATACTTTACACACTAGTGCGTGAAGAGACATTTTACGTCTTCTGAATAGTGCGTGAAGCGAGTACTTTACGCACGGTAGTAGAAAAAAAATCATTTCGGTTTTTGTCATAAGAAACAATGTGTTGGAAAGGGACTTTATATCTGTAAGGAAAATGAGAAAGGTCTCTTTCTAACACATTGTTTTTTAATACAAAAACAGAAATAATTTTTTTTTCTGGAAAACTGTTGGGGATGAACCTATCGAACTTTACGTTATTGAAATCAGCCAATAATCTATTAATATACAGGATGTTCATTTTAAACTTACCACCACTATTGAATTAAGTATAACAACGGCAACGCTGGACGTGTTTTTGTTTATATTCGCTGAGGAATGGTTATCAAATTGTGTTTTTAGAGTCTTTTTAAAACAAAAAAGGAATGATACAAGACATGTTTCGTATGCGGTGACTGTGTGCTTAAGGGTGAAGTTTTTTTTTTTTGTATAATTTCTTTCAAAAGTATGCCATCAGCAGTTTCGTTTTGAATGCGGAGTGTCACGACGTTGCTGCTTCAGATAATTGGTCATGGAGTGTGATGTGTGTAAGGATAATCAAAGGGAAATATTTTCTTGTGATGGTTGTGGAGTTGGACTGTGTAAAACTTGCGCCGGTCTCACATCCTCAGAAGTGAAGGTGCTTCAACTGAAAGAACGAGTAATGGTATTTCATTCTTCATTGTAAAGCCGGTCCCAGACACTACGTGTATTCGGCGAATATTCGGTATTCGGGTTTATTCGCGTAGCGTGTGGGAGGACTTTGGCGCTTTGGCGAATATTCGTCCTTCATCATTTTCCCGCCGATTGTCGGTAAACTGGCACGAAGCAAAGGAAGGCGAAGTGACGCGAAGTCCACTACGTGTGACTTCGCACTGCTCCCAGACGCTTCGGGGGTACATGCATAGTGTTTTGTCAGTTTATAGCGGTGTGCAGTGCCGCAAGGTTGATTTTTGCATTTCTAGTTATTTTTAATTAAAATAAGAAATGCAGTGAACCAATGAATTAACGTTAGAATTTTTACAATTATTTGAAAATGAACCTGTCATTTGGAACCCAAAGATACCAGAGGTGTTTTCTGGCGTCTCAAAGTTTCGAAACATTTTTTAAAACTGGTTTAAAACAGTTTCACAATTACGTCATAACTTCTTTTGCGCGAGAAAATTATTTGAAAACGTGGATTGGATTATATTTCGAAGCGGTTTGAACCAATTTTGTGTGAAATCATGGGTTCATCGCGAGATATACTATTTCAAACCTGTTTTGAACCAGTTTCAAAAAAGTGAACGCGAGAAAATAGCTTAGATCTGCCGAAAATGACAGAATAGCGGCGGCAACAATCTGCTCTTCATCAATGTCCATTTGAACTAAATAAACGTCATACATGAAACGCCACTGAAAATTGGAAACTTCGCCGTCCATTTGCCGAATACAAGTAGTGTCTGGGACCGGCTTAAGAAATGCAAATGATTTGAGACTTCTCCGCTGCTTCAAAATACTATTGAAGACAAAACGATCATTATTGCTAGTAAAAACTGTTGTAGCTAATCCAAATATAGGTAACGTCCCGAGCCTAATAATTAGACCCAAACAAAAACAAAATCCCGAAAGGACTGAGAGTGATCTCAGAAAGAACATCAATCCATTCAAAAAAGGAGTTGCAATAAAGGAGAAGTACTGCAAATGGAGATGTAATTATCAAATGCCAGACTAGGGGAGACTTGGAGACTCTCAAGAAGGAAGCGGATGCGAAATTATTAGATTATGAAGCTGATCTAAATTAAGAAAGCCGCCTCTTAAAATTACAGGGTATGATGGAAAACTAACTGAGAAGAAACTGGAAACATGCCTCAGGGAACAGAATCAATTCATAGATCAGAAGCATGAACTACATGTAACATACATAAAGCGTATAGAAAAAATAATTTGTGCTCCATATTTGTACAATGTTCTCCAATACTGTACCATAAATTTATGGCTATAAAAAAAATGTATATCGGCTGGGAGAGATATCCAATTTATGACGACATATCAATCACACCACAGAACATATCACCTATAGAAAAATATCTCAAATGGGAGAATCGCGACCAAGGTTTTTAGTTAGGTTTTCATTCAACGATGGCGACACTGTCGGGAGATAAGAGAAATTTACAGGTATCTGTGGTGTGGACAGTGATTTGTGTTGGTTGGTTTTGTCATTTATTTTGTCATTTTAAAAGTCAAATTTGAATTTTTAAATTGTGTTGTACTCCACGGTCTCCACGCGCGTTAAAGTAAAAATTCAAAAAGTTTTGGTTGAAAAAAACCCTAATTTTTGTTCGTATTTTTTTGTATTTATTCGTTTGTTTCGTTTCGTTCGTATTTGTATTTTTTATTCGTATTTACTTTGCGATCTACCTATAGCTGCGTATCTCTTGCTAACTTACTAACTCTTTATGCACTATGTTCGACATAGGAAACTTCCTGCCAGTCATAGTTTTCAAAAAAATGAGGCGAAAAGAGCTAAGAGGAGTCAGCAAGCCAAATGCAGTTGAACATTAAAAATTATTTAAAAATAATAAAAATATATGAAAAAAAACAATTCGCCTTTTTGTCAAGAATGCTCGATTAGTTGGGTTTTCAGTCAACGATGGCGCTATAATTCATAACCGGTACATTACATTGCAGATACTTTTCTAGAGGTGATATGTTCTGTGAATCACACGGTGCTTTAACTGTCAGGAGCATTATTATAAAGCTGAGAACTGTCAAAACAATCTCGTGTGTGAATATTGCTCAGAAGAACATAGTGTTGTTGACTGTCCAAAATCCCAAAAAAAGTGTGGTAGCTGCATCAGTGCGAACAGGAAATACAGGCTCAAGTATGACGCGGAACACTCTGCAAGTGACCCTTCTTGTCCATCTAACGTATATTTGGTAAATGTATTGCGTGGAAGAATAGATTATGGTAATTTTAATGGCTCATAGTCAGGGAGAAGTTGAAATACTAGATGAACTTGAGCTACTCATAGTGATATCAAGAAGGAAAACATAGACTGTGAGCTATTGGAAAACAAACTAAATTTAGAGAATAAACTTATCAATGTGCTACATTTAAACATTGGTAGCATCAATAAAAACTTTAATGAACTTTATTTACGACTAATGTATAATGTGCGTATTATATTTGTGATTTTGGCAGTATAATGACATATGTTATTCCTCCAGGGATTAATGACGAGTAGCGGGATTAATGGTCATTATTCCACAAAAGTGTCAGTGTCAAACGTGTAGTGCTTGTGGATTTGTATTGAAATGGATGAAATTTGCTATTAAAAATCTCAAATAAAGTAATTTGTCGTAAATAAAGTAGAGTATACTACTCGCAATAATGGCTATTATTCCCTCGGAATGTTACTCCCTCGCCGCTAACGCGGCTCAGTTCGTAATAATCCTCGGGAATAATAGCTATCATTATTGACTCGTGGTATAATCTACTATTAAGCGTTCCTAGAAACTCACGAACTAGAATTTTGTGATGTTATTATATTATCTGAGTCTTGGCAGGTCTCTAACGATCAATTGTTTGTTATTGATGGTTATACCATGATATATTATAGTAAGACAGACTTGAATAAATTTGATGGTACAGTTATCTACATTAAATCTAAGTTGAACTTAAAAGTGAATGTTTCAAAATTATTCTACTCAGGTGTTTCTATGAGCATTCTAGATCTCGTTGTTCATAATGTATCTCTTTCCATTTATTGTATATATAGGACCCCATCCTCGAGTGTGCCATGCTTTATCAGGGATGTAGAGGGTTTTTTATCTGATCGCCAAAAAAATCAAATTGAGATATTTATAGGAGATAAAAATATTAATATAGGTGCTAAAAATGACGTCAACAGCTATGTCTCAATGATGAACCACTTTGGTTTTTCATCTGCCAGTAATAGCCCTACACGAGTAACATCAGAAACCAGCTCAGTTCTTGACCATATCTCTATTAGAAAAAATCTTGGAGCAAACCTAAAGTATTCTTCTTTTTTATTAAGATCATCTATTACAGACCATTACCCAATCATGTTGAACATTGATGTCTTGCACATAGATACTTCCTCTGACCGTATCCCCAAAACACATACTTTTTTAAACTGGATTATGATCTTTTTGGCAGTCTTATCTCAGACCAAGACTGGAGCAGTGTTTTAAATTTGTCTGATGCTGATATGGCCACGCAGAAATTTTCAGATATAGTGACTAGTATTCTTAATGACTCTAAGGTGCAGAAATTATACAAAATCATTGAGAGAAGAAAAATTACACCCTGGATCACAAATGGGATTGTCAGCTGTATCAAAAGGAGGGACAAGATGAAGAAGAGGCTTTTACTACATTTCAGTGAGAATGACAAGAAAGTATTTGCAGAATATCGTAATAATCTCTATAAAATAATACGAAAAAGAAAGCATGATTATTATAAGGATAAAATAGAGAATAGTGGCAACGACATAAAAAAAATAAAAATAAAATTGTGTCAGAGGCATCTAACGAGAACTATAAAAAAAGTAAAGATAACATTGAGATCAAAAATAATGACATCGATTAATCGATTCCGAAAACCACAAGGATATGGCTGATTTCTGTAATAAATAGGTACTTTGTGAAGGTAGGCGTTGAAACGTGTAAAAAATACTACACCAATTGCCCCGAATATGATTGAATCAACTGCACTTTCTTCTATGTTTCTAAGACCAACGGACTCATTGGAAATAATGAAACACATAAACTCACTAAAAACTAAATGCGTTCCAGGAATTGATGGAATCAACTCAAAGATAACAAAATATTTCCATCGACACTTAACTACAGCCTTGGTTCATATAATAAATTTAATATTTCGTACTGGTAAAGTTCCAAATAATTTCAGAACTGCAGTGGTTACCCCCATTCATAAATCTGGAGACAGGACAGAGATAAGCAACTATCGCCCTATCAGTGTTATTAACACCTTTGCAAAGATATTCGAAAAGTGTCGCAAGGATCAAGGATCGATTGGTAAGTTTCTTAAGACAAAACAGTATTTTATCAGAACATCAATTCGGTTTTACTAAGGGTCTGAGCACCACAGATGCGATTTGCACACTTTCGGAACAAATTTCTAGCAGCTCCCTTGACAATGGCGACAATTGCTTGGCTGTCTTTTTGGATCTGACGAAGGCGTTCGACACGGTACCTCATGAATCTCTTCTTGAGGTATTGCAATCTTATGGAGTCAGGGGTGTCGTGTTGGACGTTTTTGATAGCTACCTTAGGAACAGATCCCAGATTGTTAAAATGAGGAATATAAATAGTGACAATAAAAATTGATGTACCAAGGTACTGTATTAGGTCCCATTCTTTTTATAACATGCATTAATTCATTAACTGACATCAAGATAAATAGTGGGTGAGTGATTTCCTACGCTGACGATACAGTGTTGGTTTTCTCAGGAAAGTCTTGGCCATCAGTTAAGAATTTTGTTGTAGAGGGACTAAATAAGGTCAAGGATTGGTTGGACACTTTCAAGTAACCTTTAATATCACCGAAAATAAATACATTGCATTCTGAATTACGGCTGCAAATCGGCCTGACTTTCAGGATATTTATATTGATAAGCTAAATGAACGAATCAGTGTGTAGCCTGCATTAAGTATTTGGGAGTAACGTTTGATAAACACTTTAAATGGGTTCAACATGTCAATAACTTAACAAAAAATGTTTGTGAACTGATTTATAAATTTTACAATATTAAAGAAATATTGAGCCGAAGGCTTCTTATTTTGATCTACAAGGCCTGCTGAGTCACTGATAAGGTATGGCATTGTGACATGGGGTGGTCTGTACCAGAACTCACTGATACCACTAAATGTGGTTCAAAATTATATTATTAGAATTATTTTTAAACAAAACAGACGTTTCCTCACGAACTTCCTTTATTCTGAAGAAATTCTTGACGTGCGTTCTCTATATTGCTTGACAACGTGTTTCTATATTCACAAAACTAAGTGCAAATCATATGTAAATCACACTAATGGAACTAGAAATAACTTAGATAGGCACCTGTTAATGCCTGTGAACAACACATCTAAAAATATGAGATCATATACTTACCTCGCTCCCAAACTGTACAACATGTTGCCTCTACAAGTTAGGACTCTGCCATAGTGGAAGATCCGAATAGGAAAGGATCTGCACCCATCTGTTTATTGGGTGAAAATTATTTTACATCAAAGTTAGTACCTATGTTAAAAAATATATCAGGTGTGGGTTGGCTAAAAAATTCCTGGCCAGACTATTATTAATAAATAATTCAAAAATTATAATTGTCAAAGGCATTGCACTCATTTGTTTAACGAACAAATTTCATACTAATCGAAAGTATAGGGCCTAAAGAATATAGAAACGTTGGGGTGTCTATTTTTTTCCTGGCATAACTATTGGGTTGACCAGTGTCGGACTGGGGTCATTTGGCCCACCGGGCAAATGGTAAAGTGGCCCACCCAACCCAAACCCCATTCAATAATAGTTATTTTTCTGCGATTGACAAGAAATGTCAGCATTTTTGACCGGTTGACAGGTCGCAAAACTCAATATTCTGGTATTTCAATTATGTTTCAATAGTTGCTAAGGAATCAATGAATAACAATACGGGATTCTCGTATTGCTGAATAATTGGAACAGGTATTTAACCGATCGCAGAAAAAATAGTATGTGTATTTCGGTGGAAAAGCACATTCTCGGCCTTCGGTGTTTGCCAGCCTCGGCTACACCTCGCCCGTCAACTTACACCGTCGGCCGAGAATGTGTCACTTTTCCACCTAAATACACAATATACTATTGTGCAACCAGTTGGGAAAATACTATTTTTCGTAACGAACTGATTTCTGCGGAACGAGCGAAGCGAGTTCTGCAAAAGAAAGAAAGTTACGAAAAATAGTGTTTCCCAACGTGTTTCACAAAATATTTTTTCTAATTTTGACCATGTGATCCTGTTTAATTCAAGTTAAAAATATAAAAAGCATACTTCGAATAATTATGTCTAATTGTCAAGCGTCAGGTCAGGTGAGTTCAGAGGTGTTTATTTGTTAAGTATTTCGTTTTTCGTTGTTACAGAAGCAATAGTGTCAAGCATAGAGGTGTCAAGTCTGCGTCTCTAATTTTTGAAAAAGTAAAAAATTTTAATTAATATTGTTCTCATATAAACCACTCAAACTTTATAGAGTAAAAGAATAATTATTATTAGATTCTAATGTCTATCAATTCAGGAAGCGACGTACCGAGTGACATTGAGGAGTCGGCTCAATCTGCTTTATCTACAATAAATTATTCCTAAAAAGTCAAAAAGCAAATATGATTTGGCCCTATGTCTAGTTCATGGTCAAATTAAATTTCCATATGTACCTACAAAGAATATAATAACAATACTTCAAGTAGTTTAGCGTTAAAATTATCACAAATATTATTTCTGTATTTTTCGCAACTGATGGTGAAATTTACTTTTTCCTACAGCCGTGCGGAAAAATCGATTTTCCGCACTGATATGCGTGCGGAAAATGAGTTTTCCCGCACGGTGCGGTAAAACTTTTACCGCACGCATATCAGTGGAAAAACAGGGTGAATAACTTGCGAAAAACGAAGAGTTATTATTAAAGCATTTTGCGAGTCAATATTATTCTTTCTATATCTAGATACCGGGTGTCCCACATGACCTATAGTAGGGCCATTTAAAATTTTGAGGTTAGGGTGACTACCGTCGGAGGGGTGGTTCGGGGAGAGCTGAAAAGTACCTTGTTGTTCGGTGGAACACCCGGTATACAAAAACAAACAAATCATAACCAAAACCAATGTGAGGATGTGGCTTTTTTCACAAATTCACTACCCTGTCTCTGTATTTCTAAAAATCAAAAACGAGTACGTCGGTTGAATTCAAATTCACTGATATGCGGCGGGCGATTTCTATGCGACTTCGGCTTGAACTTTTTCAGAGCAGAAGGGAGCTGATATTTACGATGGCTCAGATGGGACATGACTATGTTTTATTGCATTAATGGCCGTTTGCACCGATCATTTTAAGCGAGGTTTAACGATAATCAACGTTTCAAGTGATATTTTTACATGTAAAAATGTCAATTTAAACGTTGATTATCGTTAAACCTCCCTTAAAATGATCGGTGCAAACGGCCATAAATTTCGCACTGCCAGATTCAAATACGCACTGCTAGATTTAATCTCGCGCTGCTAGATTTAAAGACGCACTGCTAGATTTAAAGACGCACTGCGAGATTTATTCTTGCACTGTCAGATTTTAAGACGCACTGCCAGATTTAAATCAATCACCGCTAGAAGATAAGCGTTATTGCAACTTAGAGTGGTAGTATTTACCGTGGTTTTTGGGTTCATCCATTCCAGTTATATTGACATTAGCGCCAGACACTTGAAACTTGAAACGTGTTTTGAAGGACTCAAAATTGTACAGAAGAAAACCTTACTCCAATTAGGCAATTCAATCCATCTGTCAAAACGGAAAATTCAATATGGCGTGGCGGCCAGCAAGTTTGTTTTCATGTATATTTCAATTATTTTGCTTCGAGCTTTGCTTGCAGTTTTGATTTTGATTATTCAATAAAATATTTGCTTACTAGGTACGTAGACTATTAAGTCGGGCAGAAACTAGAAATTTTTTTGTTCTTTTTGGTCCATATGTGGCCGCCACGCCATCTTGAATGTCACGTGGTTTAAATTGCCTAATGCAACTGAAATATTGGACTTTATCAGGAACCAGTTAGAGACAAGCTTTCAATTACATGGATATAGATGGATGCATCTAAAATGTATGCAAGCTGGTTTAGTACCTACTTAGTAGTTCGTCGAAATATAGTAAGACTCTTACTGAAAGAATTAGATCCAGAGGGAGTGTCTTTGCGCAGAAGACGACGACTGCGAAGAATGCAATATTTCAATAGGGGGCCAAACTTCTTGTGGCGTTATTGCCATAAGATAGGAAACTTCCATGTAAAATGTTCGTTCGGAGCTGTCTAAAAAATAACAAGTATGAGAGTTTCATGACTGCCAAAGCTATGCGGCGCTAGTATAGCAAAGCCACAAGCAAATGTCATCTGTGAATGAATGTAATTTGTCATTATATTTGCCATTAGTCAGTCTTTTGATGTGTTCTTTATTTAATTTTCTATCAATTTTTGGTAAAACTTTGACTACTTAATATGTTTTTAACAAAAGAGACCTTATGTTACATGTAAACATTGTGGAAATGGTTTTAGTGATGGTATTTATTTGCAATTTTTGACATTCACTTAAGGAGTCATTTGTGCACAGGACCCAACAACTTTTTAGTGTTTTTTTTTTCAATACGGTTTTCTGTTGTTGTGTTAAAGGCTGTTCTGTTAAAGAAGAAGATAGTACCGAAATGTTGTTGTTTTATTTTCAAAAAATAGGGTTTAATGCAGTGGCGGTTCCTCCATAAGAGCACATGTGCACGTGCACTCCCAAATTAATATCAAACAACTTTAAATTTAATTTTATCATTCTTCAAATTTTAACATTCTACCTGTAAAGTATTAATTTAAAAAATTAGTGGCCAAATGCGCCAGCAAAACAAACGCAACCGGCAACGCTGGAATCACAGCGTCCACCGCGTCGCCTGATCGCCCCGTTCACTGCACATTTCAATATTAAATCCAATTGGTGGAACTATGCCCCCCCGCACTCTTTGTTCCCCGCGAAGGTCTAGCGACGTTCGATGTTTTAAGCTGGCTGGTGTGCACATGTAGTCAGTGCACTTTGGGATCGGAAGCGGTTGTTTTATATTTAGGTATTTCGATTTCGAGCGCGATTTAACTGAAAACTGTGTGTAGAATGGCGGGATTTCTGAACCCCGATAGCGTTAGCGTGCAATATTTAAAAACAATTAAATTTTCTTCGCTTTCTTTGGAGGAAAAAATCCAAATCAAATGTGTCGGCCGTCCAAAGCCAAATTTAATAATCACCAACATAACAAAATGCAAAAGTCGTGATTATAAACGAACTTTAAAGCTGGATTTATACAGCAAATAAAATAAAATAAGATAAAATAACAAATAAGAAATAACAGTTAACCTCATGAGATACCCTTAAAGTGTTTATACAGAAAATAGCAAATAAAATAAGAAATGCATTAGGTATGTATTTGTTATTTTATCTTATGTTATCTTATTTTATTTTATTTGCTGTATAAATCCAGCTTTAAAATGGAAACTTACGAAAAAACTGACTGGTTGTGCGGTTGTGATGTTAGTAATAGTCTTTACTGTTTTCCCTGTTTGTTATTTGGAAGCGATGAAGCATCAGAATGGACAAAATCCGGCGTTAAAGATTTAGTACATTTATCCGAAAAAATTAAAAAACATCAAAACTCAAAATCACATCTTACTCTTATCTTTCAATACAAAACGTGTCTGTGAGAATTGTGAGATTGAAAACTATAATACATTTATGTATAAAAACAATTGTTAGACCAGGACGATGTACTCAGCGAGGTAAGTTACTTTGTTACTTAATTTCTAGTTTATTGATATAAGATCCTTCAATTTCCACGATTTGATAGACCGAAAAAAGTATTAAATTGAGCTTAGTTGGTTGTTTGGTAGGGTAGATATGAAATCCCTTAACAATATTTTTAATTATTGGTAGGTAAACAGATCACATAACTCATACGATCACTTACAATAAATTATTTTTTTAAAGGCCTAAAATAAACACTTCTGGGCGTGGCACCCCGAAAGATTTCGCGCCTGCGGCGGGCATCCCCCTTTCGGCATTTATTATGAATTACAAATTATGTGCACCCCCAATATGTTATACCACTGGTTTAATGATAAAATGAAATTGATTACACTTTATTTTTTTCCAAGATAGATTTTGGCATTGTCAACTTTGAAACATAAACAATGCCGCTAATGCCGCTTATTGGTCACCATTGTAAAACTGATGTCAACCTGCAGAAACACCTCATTTTGCGACCAATAAGGGTCAAGCGTCATTGTTTATGTTTCAAAGTTTTCAATGTCAAAATCTATCTTGGGAAAAAATAAAGTGTAGACAAATTATTTGAAAAAAGGCGGGAACCACGTGACTACTTCCACAATACTGGACACACCGAAGTGCACACTAGCGCCACCATGCTGTGGCAGTCATACAACTGGCTGCATGAGTAAGACAAGGATAGGGAAAAAGGCCTGAGTTTCCTATCTTTAGGACGGGTTAATCTGTGAGTGGTTGTATTGATGGATACTCACGTCACATTATCAGGGATGTTCCGAGAGAATTTGTAAATGTGCACTTGACAGTATAAAAAGTGGGCATATCTGTCACAAAATGTGCATCCAGAGCTGCTTTCCAGTGCACGAATTATAAGAGTATCATGCTCCTGGAGTGTGACGCTCTTGAACTGTTGGTCATAAGCAGCACTGGAACACTCTCGAAGAAACCGAATGAAAATAACCTGAATTTTCCTATCCCGCGCCATTTCGGAGCATGAAATACCGAAACAATGGTAGGTGCACGAGAGGGCAGGGGATAACAGAAATGAGTAGTTCAAGTGCATGACACTCCAAGCACTGGAACGGCGCCAGTAAATGCGGAGTACTCCTGAGCTGCTCAGGAGTAACTCAAGTGGGTCACTGGAAAGCACCTCATGTGCATCCCTTGTTTTTCAATGCTTTCCAATGTTGCCAGTTCCGATTGCCAATATTTTGTATTTTCATTGTCGCTTGTTGAGCAGGCTGGACTAACTGGAGCCGGCTGGGCAGTGGCGTACCAAGGATGTTACACACCTACAGGCAATGAACTATAACCAAAAACTGGAATGCTAACACATAAGGACGCACTTGAAGCCTAGTGCGGCTGCTGCGGAGGGAATACCTGTTTTTGTCGCACTCATTATGTTAAATGGCGAAAATTGCTTCCAACACGTATTCCAATTGATGAAACCTGTGAAGGGAAATACGACAAAACTTTCGAAAACGTCATATGTCAGCGAGCAACAGAAAAAAACAACATTCCCCCTTGTGGCATCTGTCTTTCATGGCTTCATTTTTTTGGCAGATATGGCAATGTGTGCGCATTCCAGTTTTTAGCCATAGTTCATTGCCTACCGGATTGCTTATCGGCTTCATTTTGGGTAATTGCCGCCATATTGGTGTGTCACCATTTCCGAAGTCTAACTAGTCGTCGCCAATGACGTCTTAGCTATCTAAATAGTCTACGTCAAGGCGAGAAATAACATGCTGCCTACGTCATAAGTGGTGATTTGGCTTGGGGGAAAGAAGGGAAATTTGTTCCACGCAGGCCTTATGAGGATAGGCCATCCTATAGTAGCAGTATGTATCATCCTTGGCGGCGTACAGGTTAGTAGAGTGTACTGAGTGTAGAGTATAGGAGTATGTATAGAGAGTTCAGTGTAGTTACATTCAGTACAAATGTACTGAAATGAAACCCTAAATTCAGAATATTTTGTGTTCTGTTGTTGTTTATTGACTGAAAATTATGGCAGATTTATTCTTAAAATCAAAATGTGCATGTCTAGAGATTGGGGTGCATACTGTGCATATAAATTGAAAGTGTGCATCAATATGCACAATTGTGCAGTTTGGAACATCCCTGCACATTATATGGTTAAAAGCTAGTTATACAAATAATAATCCACGGGTTATATCTGGTTTCTTTCTAACATCTGTGGAAACATGCGGAGGATGTCCAAGAACCATACGTTCAGATATTTTTTTGGCGCGTCTTTAAATCTGGCAGTGCGTCTTTAAATCTGGTAGTGCGAGATCAAATCTAGCAGTGCGAAATCAAATCTCGCACTGCGAAATCAAATCTCGTACTGCGTCTTTAAATCTAACAGTGCGAGATTAAATCTAGCAGTGCGAGATGAAAATGTAGCAGTGCGTATTTGAATCTGGCAGTGCGAGATTTAATACAATAAAACATAGTCATGTCCCTTCTGAGCCATCGTAGATATTGATGATAGATAGTTGTTTTTTTTTTTTTTCTTTAGGTACGGTGGACTACGCGAAATAAAGCATGCTTTGATGATCAATGACGTGGGGAGTGGGAATTTTTTAAATTATTTACGACTGACATACCGGGTGCCCACGAGATTACTTTCCGGCTGCCATTTTTTTATTTGTTCATCGGTATCAACGAAATTTGGTAGGGTTGATATTCTAACCAAACGCCATTTTTATGCATTTATGACAACTTTTTCTGACTTCCGGTTTCACCGGAAATTACCGAAACTTTTGATTTTCAAATGGCACACCCTGTATATTTTTTGTTTATTGGATTCTACAGATCGTTTTACGTCCTAATGAACCACTTTTAAATCGAGTTTTGTCCAAATTTCGTTTTCAAATTAAATTTCAAGTAGAAAAAGAAATTACCTACAAAAGTAATTATATGAACGAAAATTGAGAAAAATGTCGTAGTGTATTATATCGTTGGATTCGCTTTAAAATACTGTATTTAGTAATGTTATGAAAGTGATATGTTTCTATTCTACTTTTTGAGCTAGGGCAAAAATACTAAAATAATGGAGTTTACAGCCCTCTATCAAAAAAGTTTACAAAGATAAAATTGAGTTTGTATTTTTCTGAAATTAAGTAAAGTATCTAGAGTCATTTTAGGATGATCATGGCACTCTAGTTAAAAAAATAAAATTTAATTTAAAAATAAAATTTGGACAAAAATTGATTCAAAAGTGGTGCATTAGGATGTAAAACGATCTGTAGAATCCGAAAAACAAAAAATATACAGGGTGTGCCATTTAAAAATCAAAATTTGCTGTCATTTCCGGTGAAACCGGAAGTCGGGAAAATTTGTCATAAATGCATAAAAATGGCGTTTGGTTAGAATATCAACTCTACCAAGTTTCGTTGATATCGATAAATAAATAAAAAAATGGCAGCCGGAAAGTGATCTCGTGGGCACCCGGTATAATGTAAGTATTATATTTGTGATTTTGGCAATATAATGCCATATATTATTCCCGCAGGGATTAATGGTCATTATTCCCGCTTGCCCATCAATCACAAAATTTCTCAAATTAAATAAGTAGTACCATGGAAACAATATACCTGAACAAACTCGCGCAGTGCTTGTGTATTTGTATTGAGATGGATGATCAAAAAACGTTTTTGGAAAGAAAATTTAAAATAAATTAATTTGTCGTAAATGAAGTAGAGTATACTACTCGCAATAATGGCTATTATTCCCTCGGAATGTTACTCCCTCGCCGCTAACGCGGCTCAGTTCGTAAATATTCTTCAGGAATAATAGCTATCATTATTGACTCGTGGTATAATCTACTATTATTTTTGTAAATATTCGAATGGCCCACCTGTCGAAGACGTCACCTGGCCCACCGGGATTTTGCCCGTTTGCCCGGTGGGCCAGTCCGACACTGGGGTTGACAGGTTTGAACAGGTGAGTCGATACTAGTAATTTACACCCATCTGTTTAATGTATAAATCATACACCACTCTGTCGCATATTTCCATCCGCACCAAAATTTCGCTTTTCAAGGCTCGCCAACCGTCATTCAGGCCAGTTTTTCCGTAGACAACCCTATATCATCGTGTTCGCAATAAAATAACTTTTTTTTTGATATAAGATTTATTCATTAAACTTTGATATAAAATAATTTTTACCCAATAAACAGATGAGTGCAAATCCTTTCCTATTCGGATCTTAGACTATCAAGACAAAGCTTCAATATTGAGTGTAGAAAATTGATTTTTGATAATCTGTACAGTTTCAGGGCCCTATTGTTGATGTGGATATTTGGCTTCTTTTCTTTTCTTTACCTTATGCTTGAGCCGTAGTGCGTGGTCACTTCCTTTTGATTTTTTTTTTTTTTTTGGGTGGTTATTGGGGTGTTATTGTATTGATTGATGTTTGGTTCATATACTGGGGTTGTTATTGACATGTAGCGGATTAGGCAATATTATTATTATTACTATTTTTTTTAGCATAAGTTATGAATTTAGCGTTAAATCTCGTTGCACATACAGGTGTTCAGTCACCTAGGTGTAACTTTTACATTCCTATTAGACTTAGGAGTATTTTATTGTTATGTACCTAATCAAACAGTTCAAATAATAGTAGATTATACCACGAGTCAATAATGATAGCTATTATTCCCGAGGAATATTTACTAACTGAGCCGCGTTAGCGGCGAGGGAGTAACATTCCGAGGGATTAATAGCCATTATTGCGAGTAGTATACTCTACTTTATTTACGACAAATTAATTTATTTGAGATTTTTAATGAATAAATTTCATCCATCTCAATTCTCAATACAAATCCACAAGCACTACACGTTTGACACTGACACTTTTGAGGAATAATGACCATTAATCCCGCTACTCGTCATTATTCCCTGCGGGAATAACATATGTCATTATACTGCCAAAATCACAAGTATAATCCTTACATTATACATTAGTCGTAAATAAAGTAGTATTATATTATATTATTATTATCTCGGAGTTGCAAAATTTTCGAAAAAATTTCTGATACACGCCAACTATAATTTGAAGGGGGATGAGTTTTTATGCAAAATTCACCTCTCGGATTCCAACCCCCCAGCCCCAAGAGCCACCTCCTTGACAGTTGAAAATTGACTTTTTTGCTACTTTGACAGGCTGTAAAACATAAACGGTTAATTTTTTGAGGAAAACCAATCTTACATTCTTGTCTTAGATTTTTATAAACTATCATTTGACATCAACTTTGAATTTAATCCATGATCAAAAATTCCGGTTAAAAATTTAATCTCCGGTTAAATTCAAAGTTGGTGTCAAATAATAGTTTATGAAGATCTAAGATAGGAATGCGATATAGGTTTTCCTCGAAAATTAACAGTTTAGGTTTAACAGCTTGTCAAAGTAGCAAAAAAGTCAATTTTCAACTGTCAATATTTCCAAAAAAGTTGAGCTTAGGGATTAAAATTTAGTACCAAATTGTATGGAATTGAAAACCATCCAAAATGATGTATCACTTAAGATTTTCTAGGGGTTGGCTCTGGGGGCTGCGGGGTTAGAAGGAGAGAGGTGAATTTTGCATAAAAACTCATTCCCCTTCAAAGTATACTTGACATGTTTCAGGTATTTTTTCAAAAATGTTTCAACTCCGAGATAATAAGGGTGGTAGTAAGTTTTAAAATAAACACCCTGTGTGTTCTATTGGAAAAAATCGGATTTCGGTCAATATCTCGAAATCGGAGCCAAATAGAAAAAAACTGAGGACGTCACAGAGTTCTACTTACAAAAGTGCTTCTAGAAAGACTTTACGGAAATCACTTATTTTCATAAACAAAAAAGCTATGACGGTTTCACAGTATTGCTCAAAATCTAGTTAATCGGTTGAAGATATCAAAATGCGGTTTTGCACCAATTATGATTTCATGAAATTTGAGCCCCAGAGTGGTAAGTCTATTTTTTTCTATCTCTAAAAATAAAAGGTGTTTCCATAAAAAAGTGTCCAATTTGGACCACCCTGTACAGTGTGTCTCATTTTGGTTGTACTTAAGGGATATCTCAGTTGCTGTTGGAGTTAGAAGGATGCGATTTTTGTAAGCGTTGGCTTCTTTTCTGTCAACAAAATTGTCATCGTCCTTTCCGTTTTTCAAATACAAGAGGTGTTTTTGAAAATGTTGCATTTTGGGACACCCCTTGTATCTTGGTTCTACCATAAGTCATCGAAAACGGGTTCTTATAGATCTTTCTACGTAGATTCCAGTGGAGAAGTCAGTTTCTCTCTAGAAGTGATGAAGTTTTTAAATTATGAACCAAACATACGTTTTTTCAAATAAGACACCCTGTATATAAACACTTTGACTGCCATGTGTATATTAAGGTATACACAGTACCCAACCGCTTTATATTTTAATTTCTATTCGACATTACGAGTTTTGACAACATATCAAGTTCGAAAAACTCTCTTATCTCTCTCTGCAAATCAATGTTTAATTTTTCTGGATCGTTACAGTACCTCACAGGACATCAAACAAAATAAAATCTAAATTCTAAATTTACCAAAATTTTCAGAAGGTTTAAGTTTTGGATTCAATCAGAAAATGTAATGGGAAATGGTAACTATACAGGGTGAAAAGTTGAATTGGAATTAATTTTAAAAAATATTATTTTTTCCTGGTGGATATCGCTTGGAATTGCAAGATAATTTTCAGTAGTACATCTACCTTTACTATATGCCTCGTGTGTCTACAAAACAATTTGAAGTCAGTTTAAAAAGCAAACTTCTTGAAGTTGTGGGCAGTTAAAATATATATTCCGAGGGGATGTTTAAACTATACCCTCTCCCCTCTCTCATAGTATGATGTGTCTACGTAGGCGCTCCGGTTAGGATAAAATCCTAGTTAGCCGAAACATCACTGTGTCCTCATCTTGTCCGCCTGTTGATCGTGGTCCTGCTGCTGCTGCCGTTGCTGTCGCTGAGTTGTGTTACTGCCGCTGCTAGTTGTGTTTTAAGAAGCGCTCTTTTACACGCACTGGTAAGTTGTTAATTTTGTTTGTTCTTTTAAGCTTTATTTTAAAATTGAAGTTTTGAGCGATTTTATTAATAAAAATAAACTTTGAAATAAGTTTGAGAAGAATAGCGCACCGTTTTGCTATCTCAAAAGTTTCAAAACCAACAATAAGTAAAAAAAAGTTATTGATAAAAAAAAATATTACATTTTTTTTTGTAACAAGTGGACATGAATTAGTTAAAAGTTTCTTTTCCAAAATTTTGCATAACATCTTTTTCTGATTTTAAAGAGTTTTCATCCAGAATTAGTAAAAATTTTACTTATACGAAACATGAAGTTGAAAAAAGCTTTCGCTTTCAATAGCTCAACTATTGTAGTGCTTAAAATATTATTGCATTTTGTGACTATGTAGTTCCGAAAATTAATGTTCTTATTCAATAACAATTATTGTTAGTAAATGATGCCAAATATTACTATGGATCTTATGTTTAAATTTCTTAAACTTCTGTCGCTCCTATTCATATAATGCATAAATACATACATATATGCAATAACTTCTACGAAGTCCCAGATTCTGTTTGCTTGATTTTCTGTTCGTCAATATTATTGAATAAATTTAAGTTAAATTTGAAGGAGATATGAATGAATATGAATTTAAAAAAAAAATCAAGATTAATTACTACAAAGGCTATTTTGTCAACGTCTCCATCAGTTCCTCAAACTGAAAATTTTTAGTAAAACTTTGAAAAATACACGAGAATTTTTATTATTTATAGATATAGCAATAATTTCCCATCATAACTTACCATGTTCTCCACATTCAATTACTTCTTACAAAGATGTAATTTAACAATACAATTAAATTTTAATGAATAGGTGACAATCATAACCATGTATAGTAGAATGTAATGAACCATTTGTAAACTTGAGTTACTGTTGTGATGCCTTGCACCTGTAAAATTAATTTATTAATATTTGTTTCGTTGAGAAGAAAATACAAATTTGAGGAATTTACTATTTCTATTAAAACTTTCCAAATTAATAAATCGAACAAGAATCCTTTGGGAAATGAAACAAATTTTTGCACACAGTTTTATATGTATCAGATATTTGGTCACGTTTTTTATTGAATTTATAGATTAGGCCTCGGAAAAAAAATCTTGAACACCTTTTATGGGCAATAAAGATTATTTTTGTAGATGTTTCAACCAATTTCGTTCAATTTTATAAATACATATTTCCAACTTACATTTATTTTCTTTTACTTAATATAATCAAACAAAATTATTAATAAATATGAAATAACATCCATCATGTAATAATTGTGTTAATATAGAAAATAAAGTTTAATTCAAACATCAGCTGCAAAATATCTAATTTAAATATTCAAATATTTAATGAGATTTCATTGAAAATGTGGATTTCCAACCCAATAATTATTATTATCCCTATCTCTACAGTCGTAAAACTATGCAAGACTTCAAGCCATTTTTCAAAAGGATTATCACAAAAATATCAACTTGTTGCTATAATTTTATAGCTGCAAGCGCTTAGAAGGGACGTTATATTGTTTTCATGGTCAGCTCTTAAAACGTTTTGCCAACGCCCAATGTTATTTTTACCCTGAAGTTATTTTTGATGCATTTAAATTTGTAAGTTAAAATTTTAATCATGCATACATTGGACAAAAAAAAGTTTCAGGTATTTACACGTGTGACGCGAGGTGAATTCTATGTTTAAACCATAGAACTGAATTTTCAGTGCTAACGTTATTCCAATTGAAGACAATAGTCTTCTCCATTTGAAACAAAATTAGAGCAAAGTGTATTTGAGATTTAGTTGGCGCAATTAAAACTATAGGAACATAACGTTTCATTATTATTCTTTGTAACATTACAAATGTCACTTCCTTTTTTTAATATAAATAATATTTACATTTTAAATTTTATATAATTTTTTGATTGAATCGGCTTTTACTTGGTGGAAATCCATTATCTAATAAAAGATTTTTTAAGTAAATTTTAATACTTATATATTTCCACAATTGTGGAAATATATAAGTATTAAAATTTACTTAAAAAATCTTTTATTTTATATAATTATTCAGCCATATGGCGGCATTTATTGCCGGATGAATGTATTATCTTATCGGTCAAGCCTTCGAGAGGACACTTTCTTTTATACTATCTTGATCTGTTCGACTCGGTGCTTCGTTACTCTTTAACCTCGTTAATAGTTTTCGAAAGTAGTTATTTTTACATAGCTGGGGGTCGACAGGTTGACAGTTTTTTCTTTCAATACTGTCATGTGAAAGCTATTTATTCTCGAAGAGAAAATTGAGGGACCCCTTTTCCAGTTTCGTTGCTGATCCAACTGGCAGCCATAATTGGTTCCTTTAAAAAAAAAAAGGAAAAAAAAAGTTTCCTTACCGAGTACCGAGTACTGCCATTGGGCATTTCTTTTTTGGAAATAACTTGCCGGAGGCGATCTTCAGTCGATTACCGGAATAAGCATTCCAAAAAGTATGTTGATTTTCCTGTAAATTCAGTGTTTATCCTACCCCACACAACGTGGTAAGTTTTTGATCCATCCAAAAGCGATCTTTATTTGAGGGAATGTTTCTATTATGTTAGGGTCTTTCGTGGAGTTGGTTCCCCTAACCTTTGAAGATACAAATTGGATGTTTTCGAGGCTGCCTTTTTTCTTCCCAGAAAAAAACCTTCATGTGTGTCCATGTTGGGCCACCCTGACAATCCTGCTACTTGCTAGTACACTGTACAAAGTGGTGCAACAGGCAAACCGCCACGAGTTTTTTGAAGGACGATTTGTCAAATCTACTAGTCTCCCCTCGATCCGTCTCTGGAAGGAAGTATCTTACTGAACAAATGAAGCGTATTGGGTAACATTCCATTCCACTACACTTAATTTAAAGTCCCTTTATTTACCTATTTTAAATTATGATTTGCATAATCTAAATATGGAAGACTAAAAAAAAAAAAAAACCTACTTAAAATTCAATTTGATTGATTGTAAAATTATAGTGCTTCATTCTTGACAATGAAGTGGTTGTATTTTCTATTCTTTTCTATTTAATTATTAACATTTTTAATATTTCATTTTTATTACTTGAATTGACTTCTAAATGCCATTTATTGTAGATGTTCCCCTGAAAACCCTGAAATATGTGTAAGTTATCATGTAAAATGGTTGCCGTGGAAAATTGATCAATTTTTTATTACCCTGTCTCATATATTATCATTTTTTTTACTCTCTACTTTTATCCCTGTTCTTCTCATCATAAGGAAAAAAGACGGAAAATGCTCCGAGCTCTCAGTGTTTCAAGACGAACGACGAACGACGAACTCATGGTATGATGGACGGTTGCTGACAGACACTGACAGATCATACTAGATGACGTCACGACCAGTACCAGAGCGTTTTTTTCCGCTGGAAATAATTTGATGTTTCCGCATTTTTAATTCCTTATTGTGGCCGTTTGCGACAAAAAAAAAAATGTTGTTTTCGCTGATATAGGTTTTAATTAATGTCTTCTTATGATTTCTAGTAATATTTTCATGCTTAATAGTATTTTACATTATTAGCCAGGTAAAACAGTTTTTACTGGCGATTGAAGGAAATGACTAGCGAGCCGCCAGGCGAGCTTGTCACCTTCAAGAGCCAGTAAAAACTGCTACCTGGCGTATAATGTACAATAATTTATTTGTTACTCATTTGTAAAAGATATAGGGACAAATAAAAAATCAATACATAACAAAAATTTGAAATTTATATGTTTTTCCTTGATTTTTTCTCACAGAAGTTTTGGTAGTTGGTATAACTATGAGAATGATACGTTGTTAAGACGTTGTTTCTAGTTATAAATAGGTTTTTTGACAGATTTCCATTTTGCAATTTTTTTCCAGAAATGAATTTATTACAAGATATTATTAATGAAGCTGCAGTCGTAGCCAACAGTTTATCACCAGAAAAGTCTCCCAGAAGGTACCTACAAGCAATTATTCTTGTGATAAAACCGATTTCTCAAAAATAAATAATTCTACTGACTTGTAAAAAGTTTTTATTTGTCACTCATTTGTAAAACGTCATTTAACAAGTCAAAACATAAACAACGAAAATTGATTTTTACCAGTTACTGGCTCTACTGACTTGTAAAATTGACAGCTAAACTGTAAAAACTTTTTACAAGTCAGTAGGGTCAGAGAATTATTTATTAAAATTGTATTACCTATATGTATTAATTTTTTATTAATTGTTTAAGATTGTTTACAAATGAGTAACAAATAAATTATTGTACATCATACGCCAGGTATCAGTTTTTACTGGCTCTTGAAGGTGACAAGCTCGCCTGACGGCTCGCTAGTCATTTCCTTCAATCACCAGTAAAAACTGTTTTACCTGGCTAATAATGTAAAATACTATTACAGTTTAGCTGTCAATTTTACAAGTCAGTAGAGCCAGTAGCTCGTAAAAATCAATTTTCGCTGGTTATGTTTTGACTTGATAAGTGACGTTTTACAAATGAGTGACAAATAAATTCTTTTTCAAGTTCCCTATTGACCCACACCTAATTATTTACTGAGCTAAGCTGAGCATATTATGGAGCCATATTTAAATCATTAACAAAAGGGTTTACATCTTATGTAGATTTGTTGGTTTCGTAATTACAAAAAGTCAACCCATTGATCACAATTTCATAATCTCAATTAGGGTAGGTATCGATAAATCCCGATCGAGTTTTCCGGTATTTCAACACCCCGACAAGCAACAAATGCCACTACTATCCAGCCACATCTCTTGAGGGAAAAGAATACGCGTGAGTCGTAAATTTATTCGATATTTTATTGGTGGTAGATTTTCACGTCCCTTAAGTGCTTATAGTGAAGGATATAACGGAATAAACGGAAATAAGGATATTATGATTGATTATATTTTATTATTAGTAACTTTCCGATACCAATTGCATCTTTCTCAGGCTAAAAAATATACACTATCAACAATAAGCAATAATTTGATTTTCGAACATACAGTTTCCCAAGAAACCACGGAGAAATACATGAACAAAAAAGGACTTGTGAACATAATTAACAGGTTTAGTGCCACCGTCCAGTATACTGGACAGAAGGGTTTCTTGTCAAGGCCCGCGTCCGGTAAACTGGACGCTACTAAATACCATCTAAATTAGCTGTTAAAAATGCGGGATATGGCAATAACACGTTTTCCATGAAGCGGGCCGCAATAGAAGTTTAAAATTTCAGTTTTTGCTTGATTTTATCATTTCTTGATTATGTTCAGTATTAATTGGAATATCCTTTCGTTTTTATTATTTTTAGAAACTTTGTTTTCGTTATATTTTGTCTTTTCTATATTATATTCAGTGTCTATTGGAATATCTTTGAGTTTTTGATATTTTCAAAAACATTCTCTTCGTTATTGACAATAACTATAAATGTTAATTGATATTTGAACACGTCCAGTATACTGGACTGGGGGGATATTTTAGTTACGATTTTAAAAATATTCCGACGTCCAGTATAATGGACATTCACTTACAGCTGTCAAATTGACAGATCTCTTACATTGGATGGTTAAACAATGCATTTGTATAATAAATGAATTTGAAATACTATTATTTGATTTTGGGCCCAGGGAGAGGTTTATTCAATTTATCGAGGTAGTCGAGGTAGTCAACCTGTTATTAATAATAATAAATGCGTTTATTTAGCAAAATATTTATATAAAACAAAAATTCGTATTTTTAGGTACGGGTAAAATAGTCATGATCGTTTTATTCGTTTTAGTCTTGAGTAATATAATTTGATAAGAAGTAAATTATGAATAATTTTGTAAATATAAAAGCAAACAATAAATACTAATGTAAAAATTTTCACATAGTTACTATAATTTATTTAGCATTGTAATAACTTTTGTATCGGGTCTTCAAAAAAAAAATCAAAGATTGCTTTGGTTACGGAAACGTACGTCGCATTATTGTTTCTTTATTGGTCAGAATTTTTGACATGACATTTTGACATTAAAGTTCATTGACAAAAATAAAGAAAAATTATGCTAAGACATACGTTCAAAAAACCATAGCAATCTTTGATTGGTTTTTTTTTGAAGACCCGATATATAGTATTTTTAATAGGTACCTATTTAGAAGTACCTGTCGTTTTAGAGACAAAACGTACGTCGCTTCTTGATACACAAATAAAATTAGGTTAGGAATTTCCTATTTGTAGATGAAATTGATGTATTAGCAATTGACGTTCGTTTTTGTTGGTAATTTTTTGTTTCATCTGATTCTTGATTGATAAATAAGGCTGGGGTTATTCTAAATGGGTATTACAAATACTATATTTATCTTTAATCAATGTGATACTCATCGTCGCTCTATTTTGCAAAACTTGTGGTCTTTTTATAGCTTCATCATTCGCAGAATATAAGATCCACAATAAAGAAAATGAGATAACATAATTATTATAAAAAAAAATTTAATTGAATATTGACTTAATCACTACTTAAACTTTTTAATTATGTAAATTATTTTCTGAGATATTTCGAATATAACTAATTCATATTGCTCATCAAATTTTAAATTGAATGCCTAAATATTAAAAAAATTTCAGTCGGTCTAAACTCATAAAAATGTTCATTTCTGCTTTATATTTATAATTTCCTATGAACAAAAATTTGCTATTGATATATTTAATTTTAATTTGTTTACATTCAGCTAATTAAAAAGTTATTTGTAGATTTTAAAGCTGCTACACAATCAGCCAGCAAAATTTTGCATTTTAAATCTTTTTAATTGAAATTCCATACCATTTATACAGTGTGTACATAAAGTACCTATAGAGTGAATGCAATATAATAACGAGCCTTCAAAAAAAAAAAACAATCAAAGGTTACTTTGATTACGAAAACGCACGTCGCATTAATGTTTCCTTATTGGTCAGGATTTTCGACATGACATTTTGACGTTAAAGTTCATTGAGAAAATAAAAGAAAAATATTGTTAAGACATACGTTTAAAAAACCATAGCGCTTAACCTTAACGGTTAATTTTACACCCTGTCATAGTGGTAAAAAAATCAATTTCCAACTGTCAATATTTCCGAAACAGTTGACGATAAGTATAGGACATTGTACAGGGTGGTCATTTTATCTTGATAACATTTCAAACTGTCATAATTTCTTTATTTTTGAAGTTATTTAAAGAAATAATAGTTATTTATGTATCAAGGGTACTAAGCAGATGATTATGCCCTGAGGGCGACAGCCTCACAAAGCCGAGGGCCCCTGGCCCGAGGGTTCGTAAGTCGCCCGAGGGTATATATCTATTAGTACCCGTGGTGCATACAAACTTTTATTTCATACCAGGGGGACTTTATTTGAAATCGATGCAACTTTGCGTACAAGCAAACGACGTCATTTGCGGCGTAATTGTCAACCTGATGTTTAGAATGGTAGGTACATTATGCCCGCGCGGGCCAGAATGTGTACTTTATGCCCGCACGGGCATAAAGTGATGAATTATGTAGATGGTAGGTATCTAAGGCATAACAAGACAATAATGTACTGGTATGACATAAAAAAAATATACTGCATACCGGGTGCCCACGAAATTACTTTCCGGCTGACATTTTTTTATTTTTTCATCGATATCAACGAAACTTGGTAGGCTTGATATTCTAACGAAACGCCATTTTAGTGCATCCAGGACAAGTTTTCCTGACTTCCGGTTTCACCGGAAATTACCGAAACTTTCGATTTCCAAATGACACACCCTGTATGTTTTTTGTTTTTGGATTCTACAGATCGTTTTATGTCCTAATGTACCACTTTTAAATCGAGTTTTGCCCAAATTTCGCTTACAAATTAAATTTCAGATAGAAAAAAAAAATTACCTACATAATAGACGAAAATATTTCAACAAAAATTAAGAAAAATGTCGTAGTTAGTGTATATTATATCGTTGGATTTGCTTCAAAATACTGCATTTAGTAATGGAAAGTGATATGTTTCTATTGTAGTTTTTGAGCTAGGGCAAAAATACTAAAATATTGAAGTTTACAGCCCTCTATCAGAAAAGTTTACAAAGATAAAATTGAGTTTGTAATTTTCTGAAATAAAGTAAAGTATAAAGAGTCATTCTAGGATGATCATGGCACTCAAGTAATAAAATTAAAATTTAATTCAAAAACAAAATTTGGACAAAACTTGATTCATAAGTACTACATTGGGACGTAAAACGATCTGTAGAATTTGAAAAAAAATATATATACAGGGTGTGCTATTTAAAAATCAAAAGTTCCGGTCATCTCCGGTGAAACCGGAAGTCAGGAAAACTTGTCATAAATGCATAAAAATGGCATTTGGTTAGAATATCAACCCTACCAAGTTTCGTTGATATCGATAGACAAATAAAAAAATGGCAGCCGGAAAGTGATCTCTTGGGCACCCGGTATACAAAAGACTGATATATTTTGACAGTTATGCACACAAATAGTATTTCTTTAAATAAATCACTGGGCACATTTTGAGTTTGTTTCATAATTATGTTTCATTCTGATCGCAATATATACAATACACTTGAATACAACTTATTTTATATTTACATCCAGTGTTTTATTTATTCTAATGGAAAATTCTGCCTAACTACCTACGTTTGCAGGTAATCTGTGTAGGTAGTCCATATTTTCAGTTAGAATAAATAGAACATTTCTGCACGTAGATATAAAATATATAGTGTAAAGTATTCGTGGATAATTGGTCTTTAAAACACTTGCTCTATTTCGAGCACTCGGCTGCGCCGTCGTGCTCGAAAAATCGCGCGTATTTTAAAGACCTTAATATCCACTTATACTTTTATATACTAGTATTCAAGTGTATTTTATTGTTTATATTACAAACAGAATGAAAAATATTATCAAACCAATAAAAAATTTACTGGGTATCCTATTTAAAAAAATGCTATTTGTGCGCATAACTGTCAAAATATATTAGTCTTTTGTTTTTTGTCCACACTATCTAAAACTTGGCAACCAACCCTACAGTATGTTTTTTTATTTATTCACTGTACATACATACATGAAAAATGTCTAGAATTTTCCGCAGAATCCAGAAATGTCATAATATACAGGGAGTACCATTTAAAAAAAAAATAAGTTGATAACCGTACAGCTATTCTTGGGATACAAAAGTTGGTGTGTAAAAAATCTGAAGCAAAAAAACAAAATCGGCGAATCCGAGCGTTTTTTTCGGAAACGCCTTCATTTATTTCCTATTGAATTTATTGCTATACAATGTGTACAATTTAAAAAGCAGAGGTCCTCAAATACTACCTTGTGGAACACCAACATCAATGCTTCCAAATCTTGATAAAAAAATTGATTATTTTAACTTTTTTTTTGCGGTTTTTTCTTTAATATTATCATTTATCCATTATTATTAATTTTTTTAAGGTAGGTACCAAGAAAGTGTTTTATAATATGTATTTATGTCCGATTGCCCAATAAAGTGCTATTTAAAGAACAGCTTTGCGTCAATATAGTAGCACTTTATTTTACTAGCAAGTGCTACTTTATTGCCTACCAGGACTACCTGACAACCTGCCAAGGTGAAACAGGTATTGTTTGCCCAGCGGATCTGAGTCTACGAAAGGAATTCGGACGTAAATGTGCGATGTTTCCACGTTTAATTATAAAAAAAGCGAGAATACTTGGCATGAAGTATAGTTCATTTGAAAATCCATTTTTTATTAACAAAATGTAGATAACAATAAAACGCTAAATATTTCAACGTGGTTGTTAGATCTATGCTTATTTTAATAACTGATTTCTTTAATTTTGTCTATTGTAAAAAACAAACATTTCCTAAAGAATCCATCAACTTTTGACAATTTGGCAAGGATCCGGCCTGGATGAACCTGATTGGTGGAGTTTTTGGCAGGATATCCATTGCACGGGCAACCATGCAATTGTCAGTGGGCTAACGTCACCTTACGTCTCGCTATTGGCCAGGGCTCTTGTCATTTTATCCTCCCATCTTGGAATATCGATTTATATTGAAATATCCAGTGGCGGCGGTTTGGTCATTGTCGATTTTCGTGAACGAGTTGCAATACAATAACATTTCCAAAAAGTTCCGCACGCAGCTGGGTATTTTATGAATGAAATCAGCCATTTTTTTTTACAACTGCATTCCCCTTACCGTTGCCCCGTAGACACAGAGTCGCTGGGCAGACTTTACACTCGAATTTTGATTTTTTCAATCTATACAGGGTGTCCCACAATCAGCGTTACAGGCCATAACTTTCTTATTTTCAAAAATAAAAATTTGAAACAAAAAAATTATTAATGGCTAATTAAGCTCTCTTCAAAAATATAAAAAAATCATCCCCTGAAAAAATCAACCCCTATTTACAACCCTCGACTTTTTTTTTTCAAATGGCACCCCTATTATTTCTTTTTATTTTTGAGAAGCTTATGAAATTACAAATTTGTATGGTGTATAAAAAGTTTGTTTTTCCATGTCTCTTGGGGGAAAAAAAATGGGTGCCCACCCTTAGTCTTATACAGGCAATCACATTTTTGTCTACAAAAATAAAAATATGACAAAAAAAAATTAATTGTGTGCAAATTAACCCTGTTAGTGTTTCCCTGGGTTGACTTCGGGAAATTTAAACACCAAACTATTTTGTTGTTGTTTTTATTATTATAACCACATTTTTGTATTAACTTGATTACACTGGTAGGTATTTTTAGAGAGAACAAAAAACGTTGCTGCTGCTTGTACCTTTCGCAACGTTGTACCGCCGTCTGCATGGCGCCTGACCGGCGATGTCTCTGTCTTGTATTCAAAAGCGGCGTTGCCGAGATTAAATAAAAAACCAATTCTTAACAAACCCCTTTTCAAGAATATTAAAAAAATCTTTCCTAACAAACTCATCCCCTAAAAACAACTCTTGCCTTTTTTTTTCAAATAGAACCCCATTATTATTATTTTCATTTTTGAATTTTTTTTCTAAGGAAACATGGAAAAACAAACTTTTCATACATCATTGAATTTGCAATTTCATGAACTTCTCAAAAATAAAATTAGGGGTGCCATTTGAAAAAAAAAAAAGTAAAGGGTTGTAAATAGGGGATGATTTTGTCAGGGGAAGATTTTTTTATATTTTTGAAGAGAGCTTAACTAACCATTGGTCAATTTTTTTTTTTCAAATTTTTATTTCTAAAAATAAGAAAGTTATGGCCTGTAACGCTGATTGTGGGACACCCTGTATATATAAAAATCAAAGTTCACGGGGTATCCGGATATGCGCTCCAAAACCACTTATCCGATTACGATGAAACTTTGGTAGGTTGTTATGGCCATCCCAAGGAAGGTTTGTGGATAGGTTACGCATCTCGGAAAAAGAAATTAATTTTGAATTAATTATTAATTTAATTGTAAACAAGTCATTCACATTACATAACAACATAACCCAACTTTTTTTGACAGCATAAAACAACGTTGCCATATTTCATTTATTTAGGCTTGCATTCAACCGACGTAACTTTATTATTTTTTGAATTCAAGAACGGCTGGACCGATATTGAATTAATACCACGTATCCCTATATAAGGTGAATTCGATTGACCCAGATTAGATCGATTTGGGTTCAATTTAAGTGAACTTCTTCTGATCTAGATAATTTTTTTGTTGATGAGGGTGCACTGATCCAGCTTGAATCGAACACAGTGTGGTTCACTTAAATTGAACCAGAACGATCTAATCCGGTCAATCGAATCGGCTATAGAGGAGAGTGATATAGGCTATTTTTTATCCCGAAAAAAAAAGTTCGGTTGCGTAAAACTCTGATACACTGGAACGCCTATAAACAGCTCGGGGCGCTCTAGAGCAGCTCTGGAGTGCTTAAAATGCGTCACTGAACTCACTGGCAAGCGACTATGATATCGGATTAAAAAAAAAATTAAATATGTATTGTTCAAATGTTATTCACTAATTTACAAGGTGAAATATTATAAAAAATCCAGATGTCTTAAGCTATCATTATTTGAAAAAAATATAATAACATGAGACTTAGCAAGGGATTTTCACGTTTTTCCCTATAACTTTTGAAGATAAACCGAGAGATAAACATATCAAACCGTATATCGTTAAAATCAGGTTGAAGGGGACTAATAAATAAGAGCACAATATATTTAGATGGACTTCTACTTAAAAAAATACAACTTCGCTCTGCTACGCTTTTTTAACGCACCCTGTATGCTTAAAACTGACTTAAAAGCCGTATCAGACGTGCCGTTGCCGATTCCGTTAGCCGTTGCCGTTGCCGTCGCGGTTGCAATCACACTTGACACCGTTCCGTTACCGATTACTGGTTGATTGAAATGTTTATAACGTCAGAATGTCACAGCTTAAATATTCAAAGTACAGCGCCGAACGTCGTCGGGAAGTTTCTTCTGCGTTGATGTGCTATATGATTACAATGGCAGAAGAGGAAAGAGAAAGATCTAAACCAAAATAAGTTTGGGTGCAACACCAGAGAAGCGATAAATTGCAAAACAAAAAACTGACGTTCAGACACATGTCACATGCTGTTCATAAGGCGTTAATAGTAATCGGCAACGGCACGTCTGATACGGCCTTAAGGCCGTATCAGACGTGCGATTACTATTAACGATTACGATTGGGAATTCGACCAATCAAAATGTACCTGCTTCTGGTTGCGATTGCCGTTGTATGTTTAGGTTGGAGTCTAAATTTTACGACGCCGTTCTGAACCGTAGCCAATGAAAGCACTTTATGAATAGCATGTGACATGTATCTAAACGTTACTTTTCATATAGCACATCAACGCAGAAGAAACTTCCCGACGACGTTCGGCGCTGTACTTTGAATATTTTAGCTGCGACATTTTGACATTATAAACATTTCATGCGACAGGTAATCGGTAACGGAACGGTGTCAAGTGTGATTGCAACCGCGACGGCAACGGCAACGGCTAACGGAATCGGCAACGGCACGTCTGATACGGCCTTTAGGCCGGCGTACTCAACTTCTTATTTCTTAATACGTATTTCTGAACTCATAACAAGTTAACAGCGTGCTACCAGATGATAACGTTTATCCAATTCCTTATTTCTTCTTCTTATTTTCTAAGAAGGACCTTGAAAGATGGCAACTTTTAAACTTACGAATTATGAAATAAGGAATTAAAAATGCCCATCTTTAAAGTCGATTAGTCGAAAGAGGTTTATGATCTGTTGTAAAGTGAAATTTCGACCATAAATCATTCTGTGAAATTTTGTGACAGCAAATATTAAAGCCAACGCCTCCTTCTCTATTTGACTGTATCTCTTTTCTGTTTCAGTAAGAGTTCTAGATGCGTGCCATACAGGCTGGATAGTACCAGTAGTTTGAATCTGTGTAAAATACAGGCTCCTATTCCAGCGATACTTGCGTCGCCCGCTACAATGATTTCGTGAACTGGGTTGTAGTTGGTTAGACTCAGATCCGACTTCAAATTTTTTTTAAATTTTTCAAACGATTCTTGACATTCTGTTGTCTATAAAAATTTGATTCCTTTTTTTTAATAATTCGTTTAGTGGTTGACGTAACACCTGTATTTCTTTGATAAATTTACCATAATAGCTTATTGCTCCAAGATAGGAATGCAGAGAGCTGATACCATGGGGCGGTGGCATATTTCTGATAGCTTCAGTTTTTGCTTGATCTGGTTTCAACTCCACTTCGCTTAAAATAAATCCCAAATACTTAATTTCTCTGACTCGAAATTAACATTTTAGTAATTTCAAGTGAAAACCAAACTCTTCTATACGCATTGCATCAAGATTTAAATTTTGAAAATGTTCTTCCTCTGATTGGCCTGATACTAAAATATCATCGATATAATGCCGTGGTTCCTTTCACACCTGATAACATGGTATCCATAACTTGTTGAAAAATGGCTGGGGCAACTTTTGTACCAAATGGCATTCTATTATATTGAAACAATCCATGATGAGTGTTTATTTGTTAAATATTTTCTTGATTCTTCACTGATTTCAATTTGAAGGAAAGCATCAGAAACGTCAATGATACTAAAAATTTGTAACGTTGAAAAAATTTCTTCGACTGTTGGAAGAAGGTAATGATGAGGTAGAAGTGCTTCATTGAGACCAGTAGAGTAGTCGCCACATAATCTGAAACCTCCGTTTTGTTTCTTTGTAACTACAATAATTGGAGGTGCCCAATCAGAATATTCAACTAATGATAATTATGATATTTTTTTTTAACCTTTGAAGTTCTTGGTCAACTTTATCCATGACTGAATAATGGTCTTTTTGCATCGAAAATAGGAACTGTATCTTCTTTTATATGAAGATTAATTTTGGTTTTTTTACAGTGACCTAATGTTTCTTGAAAAAACTTTAGGAAATGCTAATTTTAATGATTCTGTATTGATTGAAAATTGTTTTCATTCAACAACATTGCAGACTGAATTGAATCTATACCCAGTAAATTGGGATTAGGTATTGAAGTGATAAAATATCCACCCTGAAAACTATTTCCTGAAAACTATTTTTTTTGAAGCCGATTGTACATTGAAATTCTGCTCTTAAATTAATTCTATTACCTGAAGCGCTATTTGTCCATATTTCTTGTAAGATAACCGTGATATCTGAAGCTGTATCAATTTGTAACCTGATTGGAATATTATTGATTTTGACTTGAAGAAATTTTTCAGAAGTTGAGCCAATATGATTAACATCCTAAATGACATTTGCTTGCATTTTTCGTATTATACTTTGTCTAAAACTTTTATTTTGGTTCCTGAAATCGCAAAACCCTTTTTTATGACCTACTTTATGGCATCTTTGACATGAGTGTTCTTTAAATGAACAAAATTTTGCAAAATGTAGTTCGCCGCAATACTAGCAACGGTGGTTTGGAACTGCATTACCATCCTGGAAATAATTTGCATACTTCTCTTGTCGAAACGGTTTATTGTTGGGCGTGAACTTAAAGTTTTTCTGGAAACTTGGATTTGGTATGCTTATTTTTGTTCGAATGACATTTAAATTGGAAGACGGATCTTCAATCATTTGGGCGTCCTTCTTTATATTCTTAATCCTCTGACATTCAGAAATTAAACTTTCTAATGTATGTTGATCATTGCTATTAGAATCTAATTTGTTCAAAATTCTGGTTCGTATTTCACTATCTTTACTCTATTGTAAGCCACAAGTAAAAATTAAACATTTAAATTCGTTTGCTGTGATTTGATTTATTCTGGATTCTTCACACATTTTGTTAACACGTGAAGCAAATGCGATAAAATCTTCCCATTCATTTTTATTCAACTCCATGCATTAGTATCTTGTGTGAAAATTTTAGTTTTTTTTTTACCAAACAACTGGGTTAGTTTGTTCACAGTTTTACTAACGGTTAAATCTTTGATTTCCTTGGGTAAAATGAAATTGACATACCTTTCATGGATATGTGACTCTAATTTTTTTAGGAGAAGTCTTACTTTTGCGGAGTCTGAAATATTTTTGGAATCTTCTGTGAAAAGGCTTTGATATCTTTTGTACCATACATCAAAACTGCTCCCTGTTTCCTGATCATAATGAAATTCTGTGATACTATTACCCAGGGTTTCCATCCGAAACTCTTCATTTGGTTTGGCTCGATTTTCAGTTAAATTTTGAAAATTTGATGAAACCTGACCCAAAAAATCTTGCTGAATTTTGATAAGAAATTCTTGTTGATTCTTCAGGAAAGTTGTGAGAACTTCTGTCATAAGTTCCATGTTCATGATCCTACCGACTGCGCCAAAAAATAGCAGATAGTACTGACTATCCGAGGTACCGAGGTAAGCACCAAGTAGAGTTCAATCGGGTGTCGAGAGACTGGAAAACCTAAACTATTATTAAGTACTGTCAATTTCACAGCAAAACCGATTTTACATTCTTGTCTGCAGCTTTTCATAAGCTAGCATTTGACACCAACTTTGAATTTAACCGGAGATTAAATTAATTGGAATTTTCAATCGTGGATTAAATTCAAAGTTGGTGTCAAATGATATTTTATGAAAAAATAAGAAAAGCATGTATTATCGGTTTTGCTGTCAAATTAACCGTTTAGGTTTTACAGTCTGTCAAAGATGCAAAAAAGTCAATTTTCTACTGTCATTATTTTTGAAACAGTTGAAGATAGGTATATGACAATATACATGAAATATGTTTAGAATATTCCGCAGAATCCAGAAAAATCATAATATACAGGGTGTCCCATTTAAAAAAAAAGATTTTTTTGTTTTTTAAACTTTTGGCAACACCCTGTATGAACAAAACTATGTTTTCTGAGAACTATTTTTCAAGCACTACACCTTTTCTATTTGAATTTTTTTATACACAGTGGCACAAAAAAGTTTAGGGGGGTGGGAAAATATGAAAAATGACCCTGTACTTAAATACTTAAATGTTAAATCAAAAATTGTGAAAATTTCTAATTTTAAATAATTTTTTGCATATCTGCAATTTTTTTTTGCAAATCCGCAAACACAAACCTATATTTTCTTAATAAAATGAATAGTCGTAGATAAAGCATAGCCTGCGGCTCGTGTAATATACATTATACGCTCGTTAAATAATAACTATTATGCAACTGACCTGCAAATGCTCCTTATGACACACAAACTAATCACAAATTGGATTGAACAATCAGTTCATCAGTCAAAATTAAAATTGAATAATGAACAATGGCGGACACTAGCTTGTTTTCTAGTCTCTCATTTTCTTCTATCTACCCTTCGGTACCTTTCTGTGGCGCGTCCCTGTTCCAAAAAAAATTGTTTTTGCGTTTTTTCTCAAGTCTCATGAAGGGGCAAATGCCCCCTCCCCCTCACTGGGTATGTGCGTGCATAAACCAGTTGCTCTTCTTGTTATTCAGGATGATATATCTAATTCTATTGGAAACGACTTGAATGTACTGAATTTTTTCCCCCGACTTCAGATAAATGCAGATTTTTCATCTCCGCTTTAGTTTGGGGAGTCCCAGTATATCCCATATGATTTTCTGAAATTCTTCAGGTTCTAAAATATTTTCGTCTTTGGTCACGGAACTGGTATTATAGGTATAGCCCAGAATCGATGAGGCTGACTAGGTGAGGAATTCTAAATATTTAGTCTCGCCGAACTGGGGTTCTAATTTACTTCGTTTTGTGGTCGAAACACATTCAATTATGGGGTGTTCAGTTCTTAGAAAATGGACTGAAACTCATTTTAATAAATAACTGAAATATGTGAGATTGCGTATATTCGGCTTCCAAAATAAATAAATGACGAGCTTTCGGATTAATTGAAATATAGAGAGGGACTTTTTGTTTTGAGCTCTAATTAAATTTGGTCCAAAACACCTTGATCTCAACAATAAATACTTAATAAAGTCTATTAGGATTCAGATATACACGTAGTATTGTTCCTACTCCCCAACGTCTATTTTGGAATTTATTCTCCAACCGGGAATTCTTGCAGCGTAAAACATGCCTGCTTGTTTTTATACGTGAATTATTTAAATTGCTAATAAATAACCGTAGTAGGTAGGTACTTTTTTACTCTATCGTATTCCATTTATGTCGCTGATTTCGATCTGGTTTTATTTTATTCCTGGAAATATTTTATATTTATCATATTCAATTCAATAGTGCAGCAAAATTATATAAAACTGTATTGAATAGGTACATTTTATAGTAAAGCACACTTCCGGATTAATTAAATTATTCTTAGAATTTCTATCATCTCTTGGGAACTAGGAAATATTGGCAGTACACATGCCAAAACATTATTTTTGGGGGTTGTGAATTTACAATAACCATCACCCTAGGGTCAGAGTTTAATGATTTTTGGGTACTAATAATTTATTTCGTCCCCTTCCTTGCAAAGAGGCCTATCTCATTTTTTGTGATTTTTCAGGAGAGAAAAAAGAAGTTTTCACAAATATTTTGTGAGATTATTTTCGTGCCAAATCTGAGATAGGCCTTCGAGATTACCTATATTTGAGGATTTGAGATACGCCTTTTAGAGGGTAGGTGCAGGTATCTCTTTTGATGATGTCTTCCAAAGGCCTAACTCAATTTAGCAATTTTTTTAGATAAGCCCCTTTGTAAGGAAGGCGACGATTTGTTTTAAAATAGAGATTTTTTAATAAAAATCATTTTAAATGGAAACATTTTTGCCAAAAAACCTTCCATTTATTATGACTATATTTTAGTATTTAGTTTTAATCAGAAGCTACCCAAATTGGCTAAAATGAGTAGAAATCTATATGGATTATTTACATAAATACCCATATAAAGTTAATTCTCTTATTGAGTTTTCCATACCTATATGTATTCATGAAAAAGAGATAAAAATATTTAAAAAAATACCATTGAAACTTTTGAAATTTGCGGAATTTAGATTGCGGTGCATACTTTGTTATGCCTTGTTTGCATTATTCTGAAAGAATATGTAATTTGTAAGTTTTTATTAAAAACTTTCTTTTTCACATTCATTTAAAGCCTTAGTGCGATTTCTGCGAGCTTTTTCACAAGTTTCCTTTTCCTTCCTTTTTTTGAGTCAGGACCTTCGAAAGGCTAGCGAACAGTTGTTGGTTCCGCGGTAGATATTTATTTTTCAATTTAGATCTTCAAGAATAAATATCTTTTGATTTGCTCAATAATTAGAGAATAAAATCAGTAGCAGACTACTCTCAAGTTTATAGTCCGGTATGAGCTGTTCAAAATTGGTTTCCCGTGTGCCTTTTTGGTATGCAAGCAAGCGGTTTTTTTAAACTAAAATTTGTATCGTAAGTATATAAGTGTATAGTATAGTGTAGTTTATAGTATAAGTCCAGTCGGAACGCCGGCTTATGTGTCAGAGGCGTACAGTACGGGAAAATAAGATCAAATGATTTTTTGAGCGGTTTTAAAGGCATTTTATTACGCCGTTACAATTTGTTTCACTTTAATTTTACTTTAATTTCATGTTTGACATAAAATATACAAAAATCATGATTACTGCTAACATTTTACCTAATTTTGGAAATTATATGCGTACGCCCTTGAGCGGTAGAACATGCGTAGACGAGCATAGCGCGCGACCATGGAACTATGCGAAACCTCGCTGTTTACTGCAAATTATTAATTTTGAGCAATTGTTAATAAAATATATCATCATTTAAAACAGGCATTTCGACACAACTAAATAGTTTCTGATCAAGAAGGAGCAAGCGACATAGCTTATATTACATGCTATGCATTTATCAATACAAAATATGTGAATATTATACATATTTTCTCCCGAAGTCTCGTTGGTATGGCCAAAGACTATGCAAATAAATGCACAGGATAGTATATGTAAAGCACAAAGGATGATCAGTCTGGAACTAACAGGAGGGGTTATATCAACTTGCCCTACCGCAGCCTTAGAGGCACTCCTAATGGAAGGAGTCGGTCTGGCAATAACTGGACCAAACTTTAAACTCTCCTTAGCAAAGGATTTAACGCCCACAATATTTCAAGTCTAGGTACTGACTATAAACATCTGTGCCCAAGAGAGCCTTAAAAGAGGCCTTTCAAGAGAGCACATTTACATACTGTCCAGAAGTCAAGCGGCTCTAAAGGCAAAGGGAGCAATCAATTGCATTCGCAGCTAGTATAGCAGGGTGAAAATATCCTTAAGCAACTTGTTGCTAGTTAGCTGGAAGAAACAAATTAACCCTGAAAGCGCTTTTCAAGTCCCAGAGCCTTTTTGTGGACTAATGAAAAGCTTGGTCTCCGAAGAAATCAACAGAGGGGAAAAGGACCGAACGCTAGCTCATTGGAGATCCATTCCAGAAAAACTTTAGATAGCCTTTTGGAATGCTGTTTCACTGGCTCTTGGATCTCTTGGAAAAAACTTGAGTCTTCCCTGGAGGTCTTGAGTTTAGAATGGACATATATGCTTCTATTTGAGAAGTTGGTGATGTCAATTCTAACTGCTCAAGGCTTCCTTAAGGTCTGAGGAAACCTCGAGGAGCTGAAATAAAAAATAAGGGTCCGTATTTAAAAAAAGGAAGTTGATGATGGTGGCCCAAAGACGAGACGTCAGATTTTAAATATGATGGTACCATCTTGTAATAAAATTGCACAACTTTGCCATAATTTAACCACTTTTAACCAACCTCGTATCTCTAATAGTTTCCGATATCTCAATGCTCACCCTCGAATTTGTAGACCCTGTATACAAAACTCTTTTCATGTCAAGGAAATGAATGTGAATACAATGAATCTATCAATAACTCAAATCGCGGAGCAAGTAGCGATGACGAAGACGAAGACGCAGAGACGTCTGTATATTTTAAAACATTTCAAATGTTGTGAATCAGAGGCGCCGACTTTTGAAAGTCCTCATGGGTGCAGGATAATCACTTTATAAATTTGTGTTCAGGGGAGGGGGAAGCTTTTGTCTACGAGCGTGTGAAAGGTGCATTTTTCTGCACGCATTTTAGGCCATGAAAATATTACTTTTCCACACTAGTGCGTAAAAATTAAATAATTATGCAATGTCAGGTCACTCTGGTACTTTCATATCCTAAAATGCGTGTGGAAAAGTACTTTTCCGCACGGTCGTGAAGAAATAACGTTACTTTATCATGCGGAAAGTCCCTTTTCCCTATTTAATTGCTACGCACACGCCCTAACTGACGTTTTGTTTTATTTTAGCCGCCTCTGTCAATCAATGAACTAAGCGCACGGGCGAAGGCATTATTATAAAAGATCCGATATATCGAAAAAATTAAATCGATATTTTTTTCGATATATCGAATATAAAATATCGATATATTTGAGTAATATATCGATATTAACACAACATCGATATATCATTGCCATCACTAATAGCTCTATGGCCGGGTTGCGTATTTACGATTTATACCATTATGTCCATTATACAGATGGATTCCATTCTATAACGTAGTATGATTTGTATCTGTGAAACGCACGTATATTTACTCCAAATCATACCGCGATACAGATGGACGTCAATCTATAACATAGTAGGATATGAAGTTAAAATATGCGCCTATTTCTACTCCAAATCATACCACGATACCAAATTAATAACTACTCAATCAAAGTAATTTATCTTTATTTTCTATAGGCTATTTACAACTTTATGGTATTATAGAAGGTAATTCTGGTTACTTTGATTCAATCCAGTAGTATTCGCTTCCAGACACCGCCTTGGAATTTTAGTGAATTCTTCCTGCGGAATTTTGGCATCACATCTTTTGTTCGTTCTTCAAGTGAAACGTTTTTTAAATTCTGCTACTGTGATGAACGATGAACTTTTCAGTGATGGGTGAGTATATCGAACAATCCAGTTTGTTCTGGGTGGCGCCAACGCCAAAACTGCGAATCCAGCGACGGAGCCATGGGGGGGGGCTGGGGGGGTGGCGCCCCCTCCAAAGTTCCTGAAATATATTGAAAGTTGGGAAAACTTGGATAAAAAATTTAAAGTTGGGAAAAATTGGTAGACAAAAATTTGCGCACCTGATTTGCGAGGACTAATTAAAATTAACATTAGGATCGTGTCACGTGTCGTAATGAATTGCAAAATCACCGGAAAACAGGATGACGAAATCCCAATGGTCGCGGCGATTTCTTGCGTTGTACTCTGCACTGCACTAGCGCCACTAGCCTGTGGCAGTGGCACGTGACACTTGTGACAGTAGTAGCACTAGCACCACTAGCGCTATATAGTATATAATATAATCCAAACATCTTATATTATGTTGCCTTCTGCATTCTGCGCATTCTTCGCTCGCTATTCAGATTTCAGCAGAACTGTGAATCCTGGTGCTCTTGAGTTGAAGAAATAGTTTTTGGTTTTTTTAAACATTTTTCTTATACCCACATGTTTTTTTATGAAGTTGTTATTTTATTTGATTATATTATTTGTAGGTCTAGTCTGGAATATAATAATATACAAGTAAAACTTTTTATCAGTTTTTAAAGTGAAACTTCTTAGGCGGCCGGCGATCTGATATTTAGACGAGAATATGGAGAGTTATTTAAAAGACGCATCACGTAACGTCACGTTTTGGCAAATTTCGTTACACGAGAGACGAGAGAGAAGGAAGATATAACATAGACTGTAGAGAGACGGAGAAAGCGAGCCAATGACAATGACAGACGAAGAACGATTGACACAACCCAAGGATTATAAGCAAAGAGGATTGCCTATTCTTGTCAAGTGCTGATACCCTTGTGACGTCACTATAGATGCGCGTCTCCCTTTTGTGTGGCCCTTCGTCTTCACCCCAACTCATACGCTAAGTCTAAAAGCTGTATGAGGGAGGGTAGAGTTTTTAAAAAGTTTCACTTCTTAACACGTGCACGATGCTACACATGATTTTTTTGAAGTGAAACTTCTTAGGCGGCGGTTTGATTTGGACGAGAATGAAACGACACGTTTTGGCAAATTTCGGCACACGAGAGACGAGAGAGAAGAAAGATATAAAGTAGAGAGGCGGAGAAAGACATCCAATGATAATGACAGCCGACGAACGATTGACACAAACTAAGGATTATAAGCAAAGAGGATTGCCAATAGGCCAATAGGGCTCAATAGGGCTCGGCGCAAAATTGGACGCAGCTTGGTGACGTGAGACAGCTTGAGTCACAGCGAGTTTTTGTGAACCTAAGTAAGAATAGGTAATGCGCGTATTACTCCGCAGCGACCCGCAGCGTGACCTGACGACATGACGCAGTTTTGGTCCTGCGGAACGCAGTGTACCTACTTGCCGCAGTTTTTCTCGTAGAGTCACGGTGTGTGTTTTCAATGTTTCGAAAATTAATTGAGGCCGTGCGGATTCGATAAGTTTTGTACTATAGAAGCCATAGAGACTATATTATGCAAACAAAACTTAAAACTGAAAAGCAGCAGCTGCCATTTTATCTGCACTGTGGGTCTGCCTGCGAAGTGAAAACTGCCATTGTATTTGCGCGGTTACTCTTATCAAGCGCTGATATCCTTGTGACGTCAATACAGATGCGCGTTTATCTTTTGTGTAGCCTTTCGTCTTTATACCCCGACTCATGCGCTGAGTTCAAAAGTTCTATGAGGGAAGGAATAGTTTTTAAGAAGTTTCACTTCTTAAAACGTGTACGATGCTACATGTGATTTTTTTTTTTTTAATAAAGTTGGGAAAATTAGGAACGTCACCCCCCCCCCCCAAACCAGAGGCCTTCGCTATGTCCCTGTGCGAATCCAATCATCACACTATTCACTACATATTTGTCTTATCTTTATGATGATCCTTGCTTCTTATAATGACGCTGTAGTCATTGCAACTAACGTAATTATAACTTTCAATTACATCCTCTTTTTAGATGATATCCTTTAAGGCATTCATGTTTGGTTCTATCTGAAATTGCGATTTCAACGATGTTTATATTAAGACAAAATTATTGCAATAGGTATCTATAAATGCAGCGAACTAAAATGCACATGGCTGGCTTAACAACTGCCGCCAATTTTTGTTCGCGTTGTTAGGAAATAGAGTAGCGGCGCTCTGCATTTCATTGTATACTGTTGCAAAAACTCTGTCATATCCCGGTATGATTTGGAGTAGAAATAGACGCATATTGAACCTTCATATCCCACCATAGTATAGAGTGATGTCTATCTTATCGCGGTACGATTTGGAGTAAACATACGCGCGTTTCACATATACAAACCATACTACGGTATAGAATGGCGTTCATATGTATAATGGTATAGAATGTATACGCGGCCGGGTTACTCACTCAATAGTTGTATTCCTTGCAAGAGTTTAAAACACTAGAGCTACTCGCTCCGGTGTTAGTCGCGCGGATTTGAGAGGAACAGATGCGCTGGCTTTCGTGCATTAAATGGTTTGAGTTCGAGCTTGAGAACTTCAGGGAAAGTTGTGTAAATTTAAATTACATGACACTGATACTATAGGGAAATTAATAAAATAATAGACACTTTAAGTTGGACCAAACACGTTAACGTAATCTTTAAAAGTAAACCCTATTTTTTACTATAGCGTTGAGTGACCGTCGGTGCTCACAAATCAGTTTAAGTAAAATTTTCACGTAAACGTTAACGTTATATCTCACAATCATGACCTAACCTCTAAATTTTGTTGTGAAAAGGAAAAATTAGAAATTATTTTCTGTATTTTAATTATTTTGAATTACATGATACCTTTTTTTTAAGGTTAAAATACATTCGGCAAAGGTCTAAACCGGCAATTTGGCTTTCGGGCCCACTCGGTTCAACGAACGTTTACGGATAAGGTACACGCAAAGACCCGTTAAATAACATGACACGTAACACGCTATTTTTGGTGAAAAGAAACTGCGCATGCGCAGCTGTCAAATCTTACGTTAGCGTTAACGTATTTTGTCTAACTTAAAAGTCTAATGTATGTGGGGAATTAAACTTTATGACGTTAGCATGTCGCAATGTTGCCGCATCAACTTTGTTTTACTGTGACATCCCATAAAGTTTGTCATTTTCCCAGGTTACATTTTTATCAATAAATTGATAAGAATATCTCTAATCTAATCTATAGCAAATTAAAATAGCAAATTAAAATATATCCCAACTATCAATCCCTCGTTAGAAACTGACAACAAACCTCAAAATATTAAAATCAATAACCAAATATTTGCAGAAGGCAACTATTGGCAACATTACCCACAAGTGCCAACTTAAATCTCATTTTATCGGGAGATTCGGTTATATGATCCGACAGCATTCTATCTCTTTTTAACTAGGGTTAAAAAAAAGAGAAAATGCGCTCTGAGTTTTAAACGAATTTTAGTTTCTCCGAAACTCCAATTGGCAATAATTTCGACGTCATTGATGACCTGCAACCATTAATTTATTAATTTCACTATACTACACGTTTGTACTTCCGCATTCCCCAGAGAGCTCCCATGGGTGCTCCGCACCCATGAGAGGTTGCTCATGGGTGCACCTGCCCCGATGCCCCCATGTAGTCGGCGCCAGTGTTGTGAATAATTGCTTTTCAAATTTAAATTATGCGCATGCGCAGTCTAAAGGTTTATAGTGGGTATAGAATGGACAGTCCCGTTATACGGATCGGACAACCATTTGTGGCGCCATCTGTTGTCTATGAAATGAGCTCATCCCATTGTAGCAGCTTGTAGAACAGTTTGCTTCTTATTTTTTTTAGATTTGCTTTTAATTTATTTTTTAATAAAGACACAATTTGATACAAATTTAACAAATAACGGTTTATTACAAAGAAAGAAGAAAATTATGATGGCTTTTCGAAACTTGTCAACAAAGTCAACACTTAACAACACAGAATTAAATAACAATGATAGTCTTTACACTAAACATAACACTGTGAAAGTTCACAAATACACACTGATAACGCTCTATCACTACGAAACACTTTTTCAACGAACAGAAATATTAAGGCAACAATAAGAAGCACAACGTTTTCCAGTTCATCGTTTTGTCATCATTTGTCATTTCATGAATTTATGTCGGTTCATGTCATAATTTAATTATTAATCACGTCACCCTTCTTTTGAAGCGGAGATACCTTGGAGATACAATCAGCAACGCGTACGCAAATCAATTGATAGCGCCTCTACCGGGCATGAAACAAGTTTATCATCGAACCAAGTGGTACATTTGAAGATCGCGGGGTATGTCCTATATAAATAAAGACAAATTAGGGACAGATCTAACAACGGTACCACTAAACAACCATATTTAAAGAATAATAAGAATTGAAAATGAGGTAATGACATTTATGTCAACTGCGCGACACTGACACATTTTATAGCATTCCGACTGAAAACAGTTACACCTTAGGGCATTAGAATTCCTTTAGAAAAAACCGCTTGCTTGCATACCGAAAAAGCACACGGGGATACAAACCAGACCGGACTATTATGGTGTAAGCAAGATTGTCCACGAACGACCTGAGGGATAATTTTGTTTGTAGCTCTAGTTTTGTACCCTTACCCTAGCGGGATTAAAAAAAACGCACGGACGCGTTAATTTGGTATTCAAGGGGGAAACTTTTTGACCACAGCGGTATTTCGCTAAGGTGCACCCCCTGGGTGGGGTGACTTTCACCCCTACTTTTTAGATAGGAAAGATGGGTCGAGTAGTACCTTGTTTTAAACATATTTTGATTCACGTGACAATTGCGATTTTTTTTTTAAATCTAATGATTAGTTCTCAAGATATTCGATACTCACTGTCAAAGTTGCCATGGGCTAAATAAGAAACAAATTTCTGGCCCTGTTATTCTCAAATTAACACTTTCCTAACTTTTCCTTCGGACACGTCAATTTTCATTTTTTGTGTACTTCTGAAAAAATGAAAATTGACGTGTCCGAGAGAAAAATCAGGAAAGTGTAAATTCGAGAATAACAGGGCCAGAAGATTGTTTCTTATTTAGCCCATGGCAACTTTGACAGCGAATTGAACAGAGCTAATTAATCGATTTTCGGAAAAAATACGCAGTTGTGACGAGAATCAAAATACCTTTAAAACAAGGTAGCACTCGATCCATCTTTCCTATCTAAACAAGAGGGGTGAAAGTCACCCCATACCCAGGGGGTGCACATTAGCGAAATACCGATGAGGTCAAAAAGTTTCCCCCTTGAATACAAAAATGACGTGTCTGAGCGTTTTTTTTTTCTTTTCAAATCGACCATAAAATACCCCAAAACGCCTCTGTTTCGATGTTTGTGAAACACCCTGTACCTATATTATATTCACAGCTACATTTATACTCAATACCAAATACCAGTCTCCAAGGTTTTCGCAGAGTAAAACCGCTAGATTGAGAATCGTTTGTTCCAATTTTAATTATCCAGGTTAACATACTATTTTTAATGTTGTTCTGGAATGGAGAATATGATAAAATAGAACTCATATTGGTTTTGAAATTAGCCTATTTTAAAATAACCAGTCGGAAAGGTTGCCGCTGTTGCGAACATAACACATGTAGGAGAAAAAATTTCAATATTGCTCATGAACTTTAATGGAATGGAATAAGCCAGAATTTTATAGTCACTTGCATTCATAAATACATAGAAGCCGCGTAGAAAGTATCTGGAAGGAAGAAAGAACAGTAATTACAATTTGCGTAGTATATGAATGAAGAAACTTACAAAAACGATTCAAATAAGTTGTTTATACAATGTCGGTTTATTTCCTAACATTTCACTAGAGGTACACCTTAAATCAAGTCAACTGTGTAGGGATAGCAATACTGTACAGGGTTTTTCCCCATATATCAACTCCCCAACTACAGGGGTTATGTGAAAAGATATCAAAAAATTGTAAATACAAAAGTTTTAAACTTTTGTATTTACAATATATGAGGAAATGGGACATACAATTGAAGTATGAAGTAGCTAATTTATGATATTCTTGATAAACTCCTGATTAATTTATACAAGTTGGTGACCCCCGACAAGAAAATGCCCAGAGTTAGAGGACGCAGGGATACAGTCGAAGATCGAGATCATTTGCCAGCCCTGTTAGAATTCCGCGGTGACCAACATAAAATTAATTGAGTTTTAGAGCCATGATTCGGTGTTTTTTCAGGTTGAAGCAGTTCTCTCAAACTATGGTAACACCGACTCGAAGATCAAATATAATCACATTATTTCTGGCTTTGCCGCTTGAAAGTGCTAGGACATTTTGGTAGATACTATCTTCTCGGATTCATAATATGAAGATCTAGAATGAAATCTTTAAGAGAACTATCTTACTCAGAGCGGGTGCGACTTCTTTATGCATTCGAAGTTTGAGGAAGAACGACCTTCAAGGATGCTCAATCAGATACAATCACTTACAGACAAATTTCCTGCCCTAGATCAGACCTTCCTGAATGAAAGGTTTCTCTATCATCTTCCGCCAAATATCCAGATTGAGTGACTTGCTCTAAAGGACAGTTTAGACATCAGAGAACTAGCAAAAATGGCTGACAATATTTTTGATCAGCAATAAGCCATATCTGCAAATGGAATTACTAAATTATCGGGATTAAATGAAAAATTTGACAAACTATCAAACGAAGTAGTTCAGTTGAAGAAACTTCTTGAATCATTCACAAGACAACCAAAAACATCAGGCAATTCAACAAGTCCATCAGAGAACTCTATCTGTTGATATCATAGTAATTATGGGAAGAAGGCAAAGAAGTGCGTTCCATGATGCAAATTGCAGGAAAACGAGGAAAGCAGCCAGCAATAAAGGCGACCTGTGACGCTACAAAAGAAAATTGTAGTCGCCTAATTTTCGTCAAGGACTCCATCAATAGTATTTCGTTTTTGGTCGATACTGGAAGCGAAGTAAGTGTTTTACCGCCAAAAACGCATGATTTCATAGATGAAAAAATATTATCGTTCATTTCTGCAAATGGATCTTAAATTTCAATCTGAGATGATGAAAATACAGACAACATTTTTGAATGGAAGTTCATCATAGTAAATGTCAAGTATCCGATCCCTGGGCTGGGATCACAACAATAGTAGAATTCTACTAGAATTCTACTTTCATGACTTGAAGTTGCTTAGCAATAGTCATCATCGCCTGTGCTGTACGTGATAAATAGGACGCGGGTGATGTCATGACGACATGCTATTTAATATTTTGTTTGTACGTTTTAAATTTTGAAAAAGTACTAATATATGTACGAAACGTTACTAAGTGAAAATTCAGTTTTCTTTGTGCCAAGTTTTATAACCCACGTAAAATCCAGAAAGTTATCTTAATACCTTTAACAAAGCTTATAAATTTGGGTTTCAGAGAAAATGTGTTTTCGAATGTTCTGAAAAAAGCCATGCTAATTCTCATCTTTAAAAAAAGCAATACCAGCTTGCCTGAAAACTACAGGCCGATATCCCTGTTGCCAATTATTTCTAAAATATTTGGGAAATGTATAGATTTGAAACTGATAAAGTTTTCCGAAGCAAGTAGTCTTTTCTCACCCTGTCAGTTTGGTTTCCGTCAAGGAGAAAATACGGTAATGGGTATTTTGGACCTCATCTCGGGTATTGTGGAAGCTTTTTAGGATAGGCAATATAACACGGTTTTTTTTTGTGATCTTAGTGAGGCCTTCGACTGCGTCGACCATGGTATCCTACTGCAGAAGCTTGGAACCTACAACTTTCAATCCAGCAGCATCAAATTGATAAAATCCTATCTTACTATTAGGCGCCGACACGTGAGGAGCGTTGGCGTGACATCAGCAGAGAGGGTGGTATATATAGGTGTTCCGCAGGGTTCTATTTTGGGCCCTATTCTTACTTACCAGCAAATGGTGCCAGTGAGCATTTGACCCTCTATGCTGATGACACAACAATTTCTTTTGATGGGTACATCCTGGATTCTGTGTGTGCTAGATCCATGGACGCGTAGGCGAGGGCTGAAACATGGTTTGCGTCGAACAGGCTGTTGCTGAACAGAGAAAAAACAGAAAGAATGGTTTTCGCAATGAGAGATATTGCTGACTGTGAGGATGGTCTGGCAGAGGCAGTATTTTTAGGTGTCACGCTAGACTCAAAACTGCAGTGAAGACTTCGTATCAGCGGGGCCTATTGCACCAAACTACTTTGCAACTTTTCACTTTGCACTTTGCCTTATTTGAAAAGTGAAAAAGAAATGCGTTGCACCTAAAAATTGATGTGACTTTGCAATTTTCACTTTGCATTTTGCACCTTGCGAACTAATTTATGAACATAAAGCATTTGTCAGTGTAACAGTGACGGAATCTTTTCGTTCCTATGTCTTGAATTGTGCTCTTATAAAAAAAAAGAGCCGAAAGTAATAGTAGATTATACCACGAGTCAATAATGATAGCTATTAATCCCGAGGATTATTACGAACTGAGCCGCGTTAGCGGCGAGGGAGTAACATTCCGAGGGAATAATAGCCATTATTGCGAGTAGTATACTCTACTTTATTTACGACAAATTAATTTATTTGAGATTTTCAATGAACAAATTTCATCCGTCTCATAATTTTCAATTCAAATCAACAAGCACTACACGTTTGACACTGACACTTTTATGGAATAATGACCATTAATCCCGCTACTCGTCATTAATCCCTGGAGGAATAATATATGTCATTATACTGCCAAAATCACAAATATAATACGCACATTATACATTAGTCGTAAATAAAGAATATTATATTATATTATGTTTTGTTTAGGGAATGGTCTCCATCTCGATCTATGTAGTGCTCCTTATGTATGCGAGGGGCATCAAGTTGTATCAGGGTGCCACCTACAATTCCACCTACACATATGGAAAACCTTCTTTTTGGTAAAATTTACTTCTTGACCTTCGTTAGGCAAGGTGCACATTGAGACACATGCGACGCAACCCACGCAAGGCAGCACACGCCGCGTTTTTGTATGTGTTTGTATCATGTAGCGAGCATTGCACTTCCGCATATTAAGACGCAGCACAGGGAAAGCCACGAATACGTCAAACAAAACATGTATCGCTCAGTGTTAGTCGGCCCAGCCCACGAATTTTGTGCACTGTGTCGTTTGTGCTGCCCTGCGTCGGTTGTGTCGCATGTGTCTCCAATGTGCGCTTTGCCTAGGCAAAGTGCAGCATAAACGGCACAGTACACACAATTCATGGGCTGGGCCGGCTAACGCAAATTGAATCAGTGCCCAGCAAACGTGCGTGTTTAACATAGTGTTTATTACAGTACTGACCACTTTGTGTAGCGTTCTGCAAACAATTGCTATATCTACTTCGTGCATGGTTGATACACCATGCTATTGAGCTCCGTTTCCCATCCAATGGAGCGCCAGAAGGCATTGCTATTTTGCAATCATAGCATGATTGCTTATGTTGGCACCTATATTGTTAAGCACATATTCCACTTGTAATTTTGAAAGGCGAAACGCTTCTTTAAAAGAAAAATCATTCCCTTGATCAAAATTTACTCTTACCTTATAAACTTCTCTTCTTTGTGGTCTTTTTTCGTCGCTACTTTCGTCACTTGAAAAAATTATTCTTCTGATCATTTTTATGATAAGACAAATTTCTCCTTTCAAAATATTTGACAAACTTTTCAAAAATTGTTGGTGCAATGCTTATCAAATATTTTTTGAAAAGTTCATTGGTTTGCCACTTTTCTTTTATCACTTTTCACTTTGCATATTGAACTTTGCAAATAGCATTGGTGCAACAGAAAACGATATGAAGAGTGCAAAGTGTAAAGTGAAAAGTTGCAAAGTAGTTTGGTGCAATCGGCTCCTTCTTCTTGTCGCCAAAAAACTAGCAAAGGGCGTTTATGTTGTTAGGAACCTGTCAGCTTGAGTCTCTTTGCTTGTTCTGACAGTGGTATATTCTGCCACTCCAAATATCATTATTTGTACTGACATGATAAATAAATGATTGATTGATTTATGTGAAGTGGAATGCGAGTGCGGAAATCGCATTGGCTGAATGGCTTCCGTCACGACCCGAAAATATGAAACTCACCTTGCGAAGGTTCTGTTTGTACTGCCCTTGCTACTTGCTACTGCGTGCTACGCAGGGCCGGATTATGGGGGGGCGAGGTGGGCGGCCGCCCAGGGCGGCACGATCCAGGGGCGGCAAATTCATACCATACAACAACAACAAAAATTATTAGAAAATAAAAACGATTGAGAAATATAGATCAAACAGCGAACTAATTATATTATAGCATAGGTGTCATTTTGTTTAATCGAAACAGTACAGGGTGGCTCATTTTCGATGGTTTAATAGGCTATATCGAAAACTAGCAGGGATATCAAAAATCTGGGAGCACATTCTCGAGCTCTTTTTTTGAAAAAATAACAATGGCGAAGACAAATCACGGCTAACTTGATGCGTTTATGAAATACAGGGCACTTTTCAAATTTTGTCCAATGGCATGTAATATTGACAGTTGAGTTGAAGAGGGCGCTTCTGTACTTGGATCTCTTCAAATTCTGGCGCGTAAAAAATCTATTGTAATTTTAACCTCAAAACTTGTTTGATGTGTGGTTTCAAGACAAGCTGACGCTGACACTTTTAAAAATATGGGCCACTGAACGCTTTGGAAAATATTTTAACTTATCCATTGTCCATTGTTCATATTATGTAGTCATCATTCCTTCTACTCAATTTGATCGGCTTGAAACTATTGACATTTGCCGCCAAAATTTAAAGCACTCCAAGTTCACTCACGCCCTCTACAAAATTTCGAAGAACTTAACTGGATATTTGCTGCCATTATAAAAGACTCTCTAATTTCCTTATTATTCAAGATATCCAAAAACGAAAAATACTTTCTATAGGAAGTTTTTTAAGGAGAATTCAGTGGCATAGCCAATTTTTCTCCAGATGCCTCCGATTTTGGAATATCCACCAAAGTTGTGTTTTTTTAAATGGGACACCCCGTATATTATTTTTTCATTGAATAGCTCTTTGTGAGCTGATTTCAATGATATGTTTTATACCTTTACCTTCTATAGTTTTGGAGAGAAAAAAAATTAATTCCGTTTTTCCAGAAGAAACAATGAGCTAGAGAGAGATAAGTTATTAAATAAATTATGTGTTGCCTATTTATCACCCCCGATTCATAGTTCAAATTAAAAAAAATTAGCTGCACTGAAAAATTAAATTAGGAATTAAGAAATTTGTAGCCGATTCATAATTCAACTATCTCTTTCTAACTCATCGTTTCTTATGGAAAAAACGGAATTTATTTTTTTTTTTCTCCAAAACTATTGAAGGTAAAGGTATAAAACCTTATATCATCGAAATCAGCTCACAAAGAGCTATTCAATGAAAAAATAATATACGGGGTGTCCCATTTTAAAAAATATAACTTTGGTCAATATTCCAAAATCGGAGGCATCTGGAGAAAAAATGGCTATGCCTCGTTTTATAAACTTTTCTGTTGTTGGTTTTCAAGAACACTGTTTGAAACATGAAACATGTACTCCACGGCCACACGTCCGAAAGTTAGTTCGAATAAAATGTTTTCAAAAGGTTTTTTATAACTGTGATTGTGATATTTGCACTACCTATAAAACAAGTCTATTGGATGGTGTTGGATACTTTGAAGGAAGTCCAGTGAAGGTTCCTAGAGACTTTTTTTTTCGTTTTCAAAACGATAGTATTAAGCCGTTTTTGAAACACTCATTTTCGACGTCTATGACATTTGGAGCTGTGCCATTTGCACTAAATAAAAATGCACCTTTGGATGTTCTCAGTTACTTTAACTGACGTTTTTGAAATGTTTTGACGTCCGATCGATCGAATGATTTTTTGAAACACTTCTGTGCTATTAGGGTATATCTACATAATGTATCTGTTGATTGTTGCAAAAGTTTTTTTTCTATAATTCAAGATCTCTCACATTTTTCCTAAGCGGACCATGGGATGGGGGGCAAATTTGTTCATTGCCCAGGGCGGCAAAATACCTAGAGCCGGCCCTGGTGCTACGTCCGCTAGAGTCACTGTACTTCCGCTTAATACGCCGACCAGGCCGACGTCATCGATCCCATCGTAGTCTTTATTTCCGTGTCGTAGCACTTCCCGCACAAGTTCAAATTTAACTCGCGCAGCTCGTATAAGCGCATAATACGTACTGCAATGGTAGATTAACTGTTATAAATTTAATAAAATGTAACAAATTTCATCACCCATTTTTCGCACTTTACCACTTTACTTCTGAAACTGCCAAATTAAAAAGAATAAAATTCCATTGCAACACTCGTAGCTTTAACCGCTCTGAAGCGGTTTATTTGATTGAAAACGATCAGAGATAAAAATGGATCGAGATGTTGGGTGAAAAATAAAAAACAAGGTCCAGATCTTTTTTTCACGGAAACACCACCCTCAAACAAACAATAAGTTATGCTTTGTCCCTATGTAATAACTTCTGTTTATAGTCAGCTCCAGCTAAATGTATTTATTTTTTGTCCATAAATTTTGGTTTAGCTTTTTCTTCGTGCTCTCTTTGAGTATGGAAAGAAATGTTAAATTCAATATAAAATTTTTCAGCAATTGCTGTTTTAAAAAAGGAATCAAAAACAAACGTGAGAGAAATAATGGAAATAATAATCAGAATCACAACTTATATGGTTTGGGTAGCGGAAGACCAAAGAAACGCTGGAGAAAGAGAAAATCGCCCAGATTGATTTATTCCTGGATCTCATATACACCAAATTTGCTATTTTATTAGTGTACTTTCCTCAAATTATTTTGAAATTTTTTATAAATTCAATTAAATATCATCAGGTAATTACCGGAGTAGAGTTAAACTCAGGAATATTTAGTTATTAGGTGAACTTGGTCCGTATTTATGATGCGCGCCGCAAATTCACATGTTTTAAGTAATTTATTTCGGTGACTTTAAGGGTGGGAACATTGCGCATACCATAACTGGATAGAAGCCAGCCTAAGAAACAAGGTAATCACAATCACTGTGGGTGAGGATACAGTAGAAGCAATAGTGGGAAAGGGCTGTTCACAGTAAGGCGTTTTATCGCCATGGGCGTTTCTCATCGACGATCTCGTGGCAAAAATGGTCAAGGAGAGATTTCACTGTTCTGGCTACGCGGACGACATAGTCCTGGCAGTCAGAGGCAGGTATCTAGAACAAGTCTCAGAAAGAAGTCAAAAAGCACTGAACATAGTAGATAACTGGTGCAGGGAGAAGGCCTTTTCGGTTAATCGGCAGGAAACCGTTATTATTGTCCCATTCACAAAGAACAGAGCACTAAGATTAGAGGGCTTCGACGTTATAAGCTTAAAGGAACGGAAATTTCCTTCTAATCATTCCCTTCTCATGACCAAAAGATGATCTGGGGTCCACACCTCAACAAAGTTGTGGAGAAGGCGGAGAAGGCTGAAATTTCCCTGGGGAGATGCAGAAGGCTTTGTGGAAAAAGCTGAGGACTTAACCCAAAGAGAAAATGATTTATTATGAGACGAACAGATAAATCCATGGTCATACAAAATGGTAATAATACCAATGATAACCTATGGTTCGGTTGACAAAGATCACACAGACCGGAACAATCAGAGCTTCGATGTGTGCAAAGGCTAGCCTGCGTATGCATCACGGGGCCATGAAAACAGCCATAACCGCAGCTCTGGAGGTGCTGCTAAACCTACCGCCACTACATATCTACGTGAAGTGAAGGCGGTACTCTACAGACTAAGGAGTTGGGCCTGTCCAACAAACTTACCTGGGTACCAGACCATAGGCCATGAGAGGCGAGGGTCACCCAGGAAATAAAAAGGCTGACGTCTAAATAAAAGGAGGCTCAGCCAGTGGGATGGTAGGCGCAGAATCATTGGGCGGAATCTCTGCAGTCCTTTTTAAAACATCTATCAAGAACTGGATGGACAGAGAGTTCCAGAGCTGGTGGCAGCAAACACCAGGACAACCACATGCGAAGCAGTTCATCAAATCCTGCTCTCCTAAGTTCACAGCGAGCGGATCTTAGATCATATATATATATATATATATATATATATATATATATATATATATATATATATATATATATATATATATATATATTGATGCGCGGTATCTTGTCACCTCCAGCATATGGAAAAGGCGACCTGGCCTCCAGGTCTTCCGCTTGAGCTACATTGACAAAAAAAGTATATATGAGATCTTAAAATGATAACTAATCCAAATTCCTTTAGAGGGGAAAAGATTTTTGAATTCCAAAAAGGTCATATAAGGGTAGCACAGAAAGTACGGTGTGACCTCCGAAATCTGTATATGTGCGTACACCTAGTTGTCCTTGTTGCCTCCGACGGTGTTGCCACATAAACGGAGGTCATATAGACACCTGATTATCTGCGCGGTAGGCATTTTATATAAATAGGTAGGTATTTCAGTATTTGTCAAAAATCGGTACATTTCGCACCATATTTTTGATAAAGACTGAAATTCTTCAAAACAATGTCTATTATATTTATGTTTATCTTGAATATAAAAATAAACTCGGGCTTAGAGCTCATAAAAGGTTTTAATTGAGTACCTATATGGATACAGCAAACTAAGTAGATAAAGTATAAAAAATAACAGGCGAACACTACTTCCAATAATCCTTCACTGATAAATTATCCAGTAGAGCTTTAAAATCAAAAATGATACTTTTCACAAAATAAAACGAAAAATAAAAATAAAAAACCTGCACTCTTAAAAATTGAACAAAAAATTGGAAAAGGTATCAAACTGCAAAAAATGTGTTACATACATATAACTGCTAATTTTTATTCCCAAGTTTCATAAGATGTTGTAGTTTGGATTTTATAACTGTAACGGTTCGACTTATATTTTTCTTCAGTATGAAATCTTTTATTTGTTGTCCTGTTGGATATACTTTTTTCCTTATGCTTGAACCAAATTCCGACTGTAGAGCCTCAACTTCAGCTGTAGTCCATCCTAAGATTATTTAAGTTTTTAGTTATCTGTACCTATTTTTGTTTCTACCTGTACGTACCTTTTTTGGTTATAGTTTTTGGGCCTCTCTTCTTTTTAGATATTGGGTTTTCAGCAATGCTGCTAATATCGTCATCACTGCTTATATCAGTATCGGAATCTGCGGGAGAGGTTATCAAAGCAAGCAATTATCTATTTAGATTCTATTTTATTAGATACCTACCTGTTTTTGTATCGATCGTCCTACGTTTAGGAATTCTGGCTCCTAATATAAACGTAAGTTCCTAGTTATCTCTACCTATTTTTGATTCTAATGTACGTACCTTTTTTGTTTATACTTTTTGGACCTTTCATATTTTTAGAGATTGGTTTTACAGCAAGGCTACCAATATCGTCATCACTGCTTTCATCAGTATCGGAATCTACAGAAGATGTTACCAAAGCAAGCAGTTATCTATTCAGAATCTAGTTTATTGGATACCTACCTGGTTTTGTAGCAATAGTCCTACGTTTGGAAATTCTGGCTGTTCTTTTGTTAGATAGGTCATAAAGGCCATCGTTTTCAATTTCAGTAGAAGCTATGAAATATAAAAGCAATTAGTAACCTATCTAGATCAGCAGCATGCTGAAGGTATGTTTAACTTACACTCAATTTTCTTATTTTCCTTTCTCACAAAGTGGTTATTGGAGGGCCCCGCCGACTCAAACATTTCTTCAGAAGTCACATGTACTGAGTTATTCAGAAGTATTTCACCATCGTCATCATCTAATGGTATTGATATTTAGAGCATTTTTAAGAAAATTTTGATTAAAATTTAATTTTTCATGTTATAAATTTTTAGTTGAAATTAAGTGTTTAAATTTTAAACAAAATAAGCAATAAATATTTTTGACACACTTACCATCATTATTTTCTTCAGCATATTCCAAATTCAAGTCAAAATTTATTTCAGCTAGTGACTTTCCTTTGTACTCTACAGGAATTGTCCCTTTTTCCATCATGAGTAAAATCTTGGACACCTTTGCGGTTTGATAAATATCTACCGGTAACCTATTAATTATATCGAAAATCATAAACTTAGCAAAATGCTGTAGATTATTCATGTTTCCTGTTGTGCACTTACTCGTAAAATTCTTGATGTGTTTTTTCTGTGTGACCCATAAATTGCGAGAATTGCCTGGCTTCGTCCTTAGATAAACTAAGTATTTGCATTACAGTTGCTATATGCTTTCTCAATTTGTTACTTGTCCATTACATGTGGGTTCTCCAGATTCATTTTACTTGCAAGAGATCGAATGGCAACGTCTCCTTTGCCCCAAGGAATGCTGCTCCCGGGAATAGCAAAAACGTAATCATTATCTGAAGGAATATACTTTTCTCTATTGTTCAGTAGTATATTTACATAATTTTGTAGAATCTCCGGAAATAAAATAACTACAGCCCTAGAGCCTTTTCCGCTGTTTAATACACGTTTATATTTGGTAGTTAGCATTCGTTCCGTTTTTGATAATGCATTTTCAAATTCTGGAACAGAATTACTGCGCTGGTCTTTTTTATAATCTCCAATTTTCAGGAATTGGACATCACCAATTCGTCGCCTATTAAACAGAATAAGCAACGCTAAGGAGCAATTTACAAGTAGTTTGTATGTTTTGGAATCATCTTTTTGTTCCATAAATATTTTAGCACAATCGTCGGCATTTTTTAGACATTGGTCTCTGAAGATTTTAATGTCGTTTACTAGAGGCAACAGCAGTGGTTTATTCCACCTCTTTTCTTGGAGGTCCTTGTTAGCCAAGGAAGCTAGTTCACTGTTCCACCGGGACTCGATCAATTTCCTGAAATTTTTTACATGTCTCAGCCAAATGGGTACGTGCGTTTCTGATTTGCATTTAAAACCATGACTTTCTTTTAAAATAAGATGAGTTAACTCATCGCAAGCCATTTTCAAAGAAGTACCAAGATGCATTGCAAGGCTGGGAGATTTGAAAGTTTTTTTAATGGGGTCATATCCCACAATACTCCTTGTGGCACTTAAAACACTGTCAAAGTTTTTCGGGTGGAGGATATCTTTGAAACTAACTTTTTCGTTATTAGTATGTTTTCTGTAGGAAATAAGCAGTCTGGCAAGTTCCCTCATTCGGTTGCTACATGCATATGCCATGCGTTCTCTCTTATGTTTTTTAAGATACGATTCCCCAAAATTAGCAATTAGTAGATCTTTTTTAACTACGAAAGCAATTTCATCTCCTTTCATCTTGTCGAATACCTGTTGAATATCGATTCCTTATTTATTTGGCACATAAAACCTCAACACTATTTACTATAAAAAATTAACACAACCAAAATTTAGTGTGTCAATTATTTTTTGTATCAGATGTAATAACACTCACCTGGCATTTTACATTAAGTTTTGATAAAGTGTCTGTGGGATCACTAGCACAAGCCACGACTGTTTGTGAGCTTGATACGTAATCCATTCTACTATGGGTTTGTTTAGAACCATTTGGCTTACAGATGCATATTTTCGTACGTCTCTTCAAATATTGTTTTTGAAACAAACCTTTACAATAAATGCATGGATAATAATCCAGTTTTTCTAATGATTCTTGTTTAGATTCTCGAAACGGACGCGTTATGCCTGATATATGGAGATGAAAATTTGTATCTTTTCGAAGTAAAATAAGTGCTTGTCGTCTATCTTTACTATTTTTAGGCAGTTTCAATATATCCTCAATTTCTTCTTCTGAACCATGATGCCTCTCTACGTGCCTCATAAAATTTTTTGAAAGCACATCTTCATCACAAAATTTGCATCGAACTTTTTTCTTTTCAAGAGCTCTTTTTGCCTGCGAAACAAAAGTGGGTATAGGGAATGGATTGGTCTAGAAAAAATGTACCTACAACAATTTTTTCAGAGAGTGGTTGAGATATAACTTTGAAAGTCTTGCATTGATCACCAGTTAAATTTGAACTTTTTAAACAGTCTATTTCATTGTCACTGATCGTCTCATCACGACTAGCGTTTGAACTGCTACTAGACAAATCTCCTATATCAAAATTCTTATCACGTGAATCATCTTCAGTAGTGTCAGATACTATACTAAGCTCTTCATCTTCATTTGGAATCCATCCAATTTGGGCGTCACGAGTCACAATATTTTTTATTATCTGTAAATTTAATGGTATTCTAAGTGAGCTGCAAATTGTCTATTTCAATGGCTGGTTGTGTGATGATTTTTTATAAAGATTACATATACATTGTTGGTGTACCTTAATTTCTTGTGACCGCTTGGAAGAACTTGATCCAGTTTCAGAATTACATGCTTTTTCTATGCAGAATGAATCAGATACGTTACTTATATCACATATCTGAGGCGTTTGAATAACTTGATTCAACGGCAGAAGCTCTTCATATTCTTTTGCATCCAAATTGAACGTATCACTATCGTTGGGATTGGGACTTGAAAAATGTGTGAAGTCGCTACATTCCACCCATTTCTAAAAAATTGGTATTTTTTTGTGTTGCACATAAGTTAATTTTATTTTAGTTACCTCAACCAAGTTGCTTGGGTCATCATCATGCTGTTGTCTCTTTTCCACTTCACGCTTTTCTGTTATGTCAGTATCCTTATTTTCAATTATCTTACCTAAATTTGTATGTTTTTTTATTTCATCATGCATATTGCATGCTTTTGTGTCAGCTTCATTACGCAGTTCATTTTTTTCTAAAACAGTTAAAACTGTATTGATACTGCGATAGCTCCACTAAATTGGAATTATTATTGTTTTTTCGTGCGCATCCTTCTAGGGGTTGAGTAAGTCAAAAGGTCGCTATCAAAATGCCTGGGAGAGCTGACAACTTCAAACACAAGCAAGAACAAAAAAAATTAAAATACAATTTTTTTTATCCAATTCCTGCTGGGAACCAAATCATCAATATCCGTAGATTTGACATAATAATCTTTTTTGTGGTTTAATGATTCAAAAAAGATACAAGCTTACTAATTAAGGCAATTTCACTTCTCATACCCTGGTATTTGAGCATCGGTTCATAAATAACTAAACTGACTGATCAACCGAGTATTGCTGCTGTCGCTCAGTCCAAAATAAAGTTGACCCACCTGACTGTTCTGCCCTCGGACGAACAGGAAAAGTTTCAGAAGGCGGAAGTTCCAAAATATTATCCCGCATCTCATTTAATAAATCATTTCGAGAAAATCCTTGAACAAAATCATCATTTACGCATCTAGTCTCATTTGGAACATGTGTTGGCATCAATTCTGAAGTCTCGTTCCTATCCAATGTTTTATTGTTTGCTACAATCATATTGCCTTGATAAAAATCAGTACCAAATATGGTTCACCTACCCGACTGGTTTGTCCTTGGATGATCAGGAAAAGTTTTAGAAGGAATTCCCAAAATATTATCCCGCATCTCTTTTATTAAATCATTTCGAGGAAATCCATAAATAAAATCATCATTCACGCATTTAGTCTCATTTGGGACATATGTTGGCATCAACTCTGAAGTCTCGTTTCTTTGCAATGTTTTATTGTTTGCTACAAACAATCATATTGCGTTGACAAAAAACGTTACCAAATATGGTTCACCTACCTGACTGGTTTGTCCTCGGATGATCAGGAAAAATTTCAGAAGGCGGAATTTCGGAAATATTTTCCTGCATCTCATTTATTGACTCATTTTGAGGAAACCCATACATAAAATCATCATCTACGCTTTCAGTATCATTTGGGACATATGTCGGTAATAACTCTGAAGTCTCCTTTCTATGCAATGTTTTATTGTTTGCTACAAACATCCATATAGAATATATACATACAGGCTGTCTCACCGAAAACTGACAATAGCCTATATCTTGAAAACGATAGTCGATAAAGAAAAGAAAAACATATTTTCGCATGGCATTTCCAAATTGTTGGAAATCCTCAAATAAAATAAATACCTCTATCTTAACAATAAACAAATCCAAAAACACCATAAGTAATGGTCTAAAAAATCCAAAACCGAAACAAGCTTGAAAATACAGAAAAACTCCTTGAAGATCAGGTAGATTTGAATAATTCACCCTTGTTAAATATAAATATTTACCCTTGTTAATTGTATTCGCAAATTCGAAGTTATCCTAACGAATATCACTCGCATAAGTTATTAGCCGGAATATCCGGGCATTTGTTAGTTACTTATGGAAGTGACAAATCACACATGTTGTACCGAGTTATCATGAAATAGTGTGTGGTGTTGGTACTTACCGCATAATTTCAACAGAAGTTTACTTCTTGATGACATCTTTCTAAAATTACACTAACACTGCACGGAGCGTATTTATTTCTTGAGTTGTGATAAGTAAATATCTTTATAACCTCTTTCCGACGTTGCCGTTAAGCGGAGGTGGGAGAGTAATGTGTGCAACACAAAAATTAGATTTATTTATTTGGAGGCGACAACGTGCCCCACACATACGTTTTGAGTGGCATTAGTGTCAGCGGAATATAGTGAAACTAAAAACTTCATTTGTGAGTATGGAGGCGACGCAGTCACCTCCGACCAACTTTTTCATTTTAAAGACTATAGGTGGCGTCCAGGCCAGAACCGACAAAAACATGGGAAAACGTTGTCGCCTCCGAAGTCGGAGGTGACAACGTTATATATGAGGTCACAACGTTGGTTCCGTATCTACTTTGGAGGCGACAAAGTACCCTTTACGGATATATATATATATATATATATATATATATATATATATATATATATATATATATATATATATATATATATATATATATATATATATATAGATGAGATTCCCCAAAATGCTAGAGGTAGCCAAAGTAAAACGATGTAATGTGCTACTAAGTGTCTGTTTATTCAAATATCAAGCTTTCGTCTACCATTGCAGACTTCATCAGGACGCTAAAAATAACAATGAAAACTCCTTACTAAGAGACAAGATTAACCCTTTACTTGGAGGCAGAAGGCCCAATAAACTTACTTGAAACTTCAAGACAGCTCTATTGCAATAATAACCACTGTACAATAGATAAATGCATAATGCACTTTCACAGAAGACTTAAACCTTGAGGATGTCATGTAACAATCTAGATTTCAACTAAACGCTTATCAATATAACAGAATACAACATTTAGGTAAAAGGACGGACATAATTAATTTGTAAAAAACAATTATCCAATAGGGGATTACAACAGATTAAAATAAAAAGTAGTAAAAATTAATTAATAAGTCTTAAAACGTTTAATTGAAAACACAAAACAGCTGGAGAAAGCTGACAGTCGACAGAAATGAAGTAATGACAACGTCAAAGTCTATCAATCTCCATCTGCCTGGAAACCAAAAAAGAGGATTGAGGTTATGTTTCACTCTGTCATTCTTAACACAAAAATATCAACTGATAGTTAGCTATTCTCCCAGATAAGGGGTACAGATATTCATACTATTTAACAATATATCGCTCTTTACTTTATATTATACAACTCAAAAATTCAAATTACCAATCACAAAACCAGCAATGTAAGAGAGGCAGGCTTCAAATTAGTCAATATTATTAAAAAATAGTAACATTCCCAGAAATTTCGTCTGTTTGGAAAAGACAATCAAACAAAGACTGGTAAACTAGCCCCAATTCTTTCTGACGTACTCTTGTGGATACTTTTTATTGCTGTTAGTTAACTTTTGAGAAAGTAAATAAGTGTAAATTGAACTCAGGCCCTCGACATCTTTTTTATGATTTAGACAGTTATCACAATTATAAATGTAACACATCTCCAGAATCCTCCTTTTATATGAATTCTTTTCAGAATGCAATATAAAGGCATCTTTATAGTGGACCATATGGTCATTGTTGTTCACATGTATACTGAGACTCGTACTCAGAGGTTTATGCCTACAATCACTTTTATGTAGAGCTACCCTTTTTGTTAACTTTTGTGAAGTTTGACCAATGTATATTTTTCCACATTCACATTTGATACCATATACAACATCAGATTTCTGGAGTGTAGGAGTTTTGTCTTTTAATGATGTATAAAAGAGACTGAGTTTTTTTTGATTATAGTTAGCCACAATAATGTTATGTTGAGATAAAAGTCTAGAAATGATTGGAGATAAGTTCTCAATGAATTGTAATTTCACATATTTTTTGTTAGGAACAGGAAGCTCACCCTCAACATCATTGACTGGTTGGAGACGGTTAAGTGTAACATTGCTAAACAGTAATTTATTAATCAAGTTCGGTGGGTATTGGTTATTAATAAGGATATCTTTGAGTAATCTCAGATTTTTATCCAACAAAGTAGGATGTACAATCTTTTGGATTCTGTTCTTTAGAGCTAGTATTGCATTAATCTTCTGTTTGAAGGGATGGTAAGAAGAGAATGGTATGTATCTACCTGAACTAGATTTTTTTCTGTACCAATCCAAGATAACTCTATTTTCTCCCGTCCGAACCACCCTAGTGTCAAGAAAGGGCACAGACAACTCAGTTTCCTCTTCAACTGTAAATCTCAAATTCTCATTAAATGAATTGAAAAGGTCAAGTGTTTCACCTACCCTATCCGCAGGAACTGCTGTTAAAAGATCGTCAACATATTGATAGATAAAAGGGAATTGAAATTGTGAGTTATTAGTGACAAAGTAAAGTAATTTATTCATTACAATTTCTGCTAAGATAGGGGAAGTGGCACCGCCCATTGGTAGCCCCTTTACCTGCTTATAGAAGAGACCATTGAAACAAAAGAAAGTATTATTGTACAGGTAATTAATGATACTAACAAAAACATTACAAGGGATCTTGGTATTGGGTTCCAATAATTCAAAATGTTCTTCAATAATTGACACAACCAAATCCATTATTGAAGAACATTTTGAATTATTGGAACCCAATACCAAGATCCCTTGTAATGTTTTTGTTAGTATCATTAATTACCTGTACAATAATACTTTCTTTTGTTTCAATGGTCTCTTCTATAAGCAGGTAAAGGGGCTACCAATGGGCGGTGCCACTTCCCCTATCTTAGCAGAAATTGTAATGAATAAATTACTTTACTTTGTCACTAATAACTCACAATTTCAATTCCCTTTTATCTATCAATATGTTGACGATCTTTTAACAGCAGTTCCTGCGGATAGGGTAGGTGAAACACTTGACCTTTTCAATTCATTTAATGAGAATTTGAGATTTACAGTTGAAGAGGAAACTGAGTTGTCTGTGCCCTTTCTTGACACTAGGGTGGTTCGGACGGGAGAAAATAGAGTTATCTTGGATTGGTACAGAAAAAAATCTAGTTCAGGTAGATACATACCATTCTCTTCTTACCATCCCTTCAAACAGAAGATTAATGCAATACTAGCTCTAAAGAACAGAATCCAAAAGATTGTACATCCTACTTTGTTGGATAAAAATCTGAGATTACTCAAAGATATCCTTATTAATAACCAATACCCACCGAACTTGATTAATAAATTACTGTTTAGCAATGTTACACTTAACCGTCTCCAACCAGTCAATGATGTTGAGGGTGAGCTTCCTGTTCCTAACAAAAAATATGTGAAATTACAATTCATTGAGAACTTATCTCCAATCATTTCTAGACTTTTATCTCAACATAACATTATTGTGGCTAACTATAATCAAAAAAAACTCAGTCTCTTTTATACATCATTAAAAGACAAAACTCCTACACTCCAGAAATCTGATGTTGTATATGGTATCAAATGTGAATGTGGAAAAATATACATTGGTCAAACTTCACAAAAGTTAACAAAAAGGGTAGCTCTACATAAAAGTGATTGTAGGCATAAACCTCTGAGTACGAGTCTCAGTATACATGTGAACAACAATGACCATATGGTCCACTATAAAGATGCCTTTATATTGCATTCTGAAAAGAATTCATATAAAAGGAGGATTCTGGAGATGTGTTACATTTATAATTGTGATAACTGTCTAAATCATAAAAAAGATGTCGAGGGCCTGAGTTCAATTTACACTTATTTACTTTCTCAAAAGTTAACTAACAGCAATAAAAAGTATCCACAAGAGTACGTCAGAAAGAATTGGGGCTAGTTTACCAGTCTTTGTTTGATTGTCTTTTCCAAACAGACGAAATTTCTGGGAATGTTACTATTTTTTAATAATATTGACTAATTTGAAGCCTGCCTCTCTTACATTGCTGGTTTTGTGATTGGTAATTTGAATTTTTGAGTTGTATAATATAAAGTAAAGAGCGATATATTGTTAAATAGTATGAATATCTGTACCCCTTATCTGGGAGAATAGCTAACTATCAGTTGATATTTTTGTGTTAAGAATGACAGAGTGAAACATAACCTCAATCCTCTTTTTTGGTTTCCAGGCAGATGGAGATTGATAGACTTTGACGTTGTCATTACTTCATTTCTGTCGACTGTCAGCTTTCTCCAGCTGTTTTGTGTTTTCAATTAAACGTTTTAAGACTTATTAATTAATTTTTACTACTTTTTATTTTAATCTGTTGTAATCCCCTATTGGATAATTGTTTTTTACAAATTAATTATGTCCGTCCTTTTACCTAAATGTTGTATTCTGTTATATTGATAAGCGTTTAGTTGAAATCTAGATTGTTACATGACATCCTCAAGGTTTAAGTCTTCTGTGAAAGTGCATTATGCATTTATCTATTGTACAGTGGTTATTATTGCAATAGAGCTGTCTTGAAGTTTCAAGTAAGTTTATTGGGCCTTCTGCCTCCAAGTAAAGGGTTAATCTTGTCTCTTAGTAAGGAGTTTTCATTGTTATTTTTAGCGTCCTGATGAAGTCTGCAATGGTAGACGAAAGCTTGATATTTGAATAAACAGACACTTAGTAGCACATTACATCGTTTTACTTTGGCTACCTCTAGCATTTTGGGGAATCTCATCTATTAACTTATCCTTTGTTGTTACCAGTACCCCGTTACTGTCCTCCTCTTTTATATATATATATATATATATATATATATATATATATATATATATATATATATATATATATATGATATATATATATATATACAGGGTGTATATTTTAAGTGATACCACTATTGCTATATCCGAAACGGTAAGAGCTAAAGGGTCGGTTAAATTAGAAAAAAGTTGCCTTGTTTGATGCCCATTTAGGACTCGTTTACAGTGTTGTCAAATTTCGTTTAGTTTATGAAATACAGGGTGATTTCTAAGAAACGTCCAAAAATATTTCATCATTTATTTCGAAAACTATTGATTTTTGAGACACAATTTAAATTTGAAAGTTTTATATTTTTTTCCGCTCTATAACATGGCATATTCAAATTTTAAATCCGACGTTTCGGGATCGAGACACCATCATCAACTTCATTTTTTTAAATACGGACCTGAATTTTTTATGTCATTTTTAGGAAGCGCCATTAATTCTCTTTCCAAAAATGACATAAAAAATTCAGGTCCGTATTTAAAAAAATAAAGTTGATGATGGTATCTCGATCACGAAACGTCGGATTTGAAATTTGAAGATGCCATGTTGTAGAGCGAAAAAAATTATAAACTTTTCAAATTTAAATTGTGTCCCGAATATCAATAGTTTTCAAAATAATTGACGAAATAATTTTAGGCCTTTTTTATAAATCGCCCTGTATTTCATAAACTAAAAGGACTTTGGCAACACTGTAAAAAAGTCTTGAATGAGCATCAAAAAAGGCAACTTTTTTCTAATTTAACCGACCTTGTAGCTCTTACCGTTTCGGATATAGCCATAGTGGTATCACTTAAAATATACACCCTGTATATATATATATATATATATATATATATATATATATATATATATATATATATATAGTGTAGGTATTCGTGACTGGCAACTTATAAATGGAAGATATTTTCTGGGGTATCAGTCTGGGTCTAAATAAAAGTCTTAAAACTTTTTAGCTACGCCGAGCTTTCGAAAATTTTTTTATTTTCTTCTTCAGGGCTATATAAAAAGAATAATATTTATACAAATAAATATTAAAAGGAAGGCTTACTTACTGCTATGTGTTTTAAATTGAAAAAATATCATTTACAAGAAAATTTGGCATACTTTTTAAATAAATTGTTACAATCTGACTTTTTTAGTATTACTTTCAGGTATGAGTATGATCTGAAATTTACAAATAACAATGGTTCAAGAAATGGTGGAAATGTTTTTTTAAGAAAATTTCAACATTATTCCAAAGAAAAGTTGGTTTATGTTTTGATAAATTTATAAAAGTGATATATTTTGACTATAAGTGAAGTTATTATTATTTATAGGTTTCATTGTTAGAATATTTGAATAGATAATGCTTAAATCATCTATGTCTGATCTTTTATTCATAGAATTGTTATTTAAAATGATTTCAACCATCTCCAAAAACAATCTTTTATTATAATTTTGTTCCCTATGTAATATTTTGGTTTCATTATAATTAAAACTATGATCTAATTCATTGAAATGTGTAGATAATATAGAAGTATTTTTTCCTAATCTACAATCACTTTTGTGAGAAGTGATTCTATCTTTTAAAACTCTGGATGTTTGACCTATATAACAATTTTCACATTGGTTACAAGGAATACTATATACAACATTCGAAGATTTTAGATTTTCCTCTTTGTCTTTAATTTTTGTAAATGAATTAGATCATAGTTTTAATTATAATGAAACCAAAATATTACATAGGGAACAAAATTATAATAAAAGATTGTTTTTGGAGATGGTTGAAATCTTTTTAAATAACAATTCTATGAATAAAAGATCAGACATAGATGATTTAAGCATTATCTATTCAAATATTCTAACAATGAAACCTATAAATAATAATAACTTCACTTATAGTCAAAATATATCACTTTTATAAATTTATCAAAACATAAACCAACTTTTCTTTGGAATAATGTTGAAATTTTCTTAAAAAAACATTTCCACCATTTCTTGAAGCATTGTTATTTGTAAATTTCAGATCATACTCATACCTGAAAGTAATACTAAAAAAGTCAGATTGTAACAATTTATTTAAAAAGTATGCCAAATTTTCTTGTAAATGATATTTTTTCAATTTAAAACACATAGCAGTAAGTAAGCCTTCCTTTTAATATTTATTTGTATAAATATTATTCTTTTTATATAGCCCTGAAGAAGAAAATAAAAATTTTCGAAAGCTCGGCGTAGCTAAAAAGTTTTAAGACTTTTATTTAGACCCAGACTGATACCCCAGAAAATATCTTCCATTTATAAGTTGCCAGTCACGAATACCTACACTATTTATATATATATATATATATATATATATATATCCTAGATGGCGTTAAGATCAAGATTCGCTCTTCGAATTTATATATATATATATATATATATGTTATTCACATATGGATACAGCGAAAGCCAACAATTATGTTGACAACATATCCAAGACATACTTAAATCGTCTTTCTTTGTTTAACACGCAGATCTCTTATGAGCTTTATCTTTCTTTTGTCTTGCATGGCCTCTTGGCGGCTAATTTTGAAAAGTGACAGAGAAAATATAAGGTTAAGTTCATTTGTTTATATTTACTCTACGTAAGGAGAAGGAGAGTTTGATGGAATTTTTATAATATATTATATTGATTTACTGATAACTTGAACTGGTGGAAAAATAGTATTGTTTAGAGTTCAAAAAATGCTGCCGAGTGATTTCTATTCTCATATTTCAATTATTATGCTATGCAAGCGATTGATAAGACAATAAAATATACATCTTATCTACCAAGTCTTCCTAGATACGTTTGGCTTTTTTTGCTTCTGTTTTTACTGGCAGAGTTGCTCTATTGCAATGGCTTTTAAATTAACTAAGAATGTATATTGCTCTATTCGAAATATCGAAAGCAAATGACAAAACCGGCAGAACGCAGAAATCAATACAATCGACAATCAAGCGAGGGTTGCCAATGTTGCCAAATCATTTAAAGCATCATCCCTACCGCTTTCGTTAATAATTTTCGATAAGAATAGGTACCTACTGCAATGAAATAAATTATATTTACTTTTGAATCTTGAATTGCTTGGAATCTAAAATAAATGCTATTTTTATTATGTTATTTTGCTTCTAGCACACAATTTTAGAATTAAGGGAAATGTGAAGAAATATCAAAGTTTCTACAATATTAATCAATGTGGCAATGTTGAAAACTGAATAAATTAGCAAAGACGTATGTTATTACTTCTAACTGCGCATGCTCAGACGGTGAAACAAAAGAGAGATAAATTTATATCATTCATGAGGCTACGAAAGAGATAAATGGAAAAAAGCACGTCTTCATGTTGGAAACAGGAACGTATGCTATTCTAGAGGGGATTGCTGTATCCATATGTGTCAATTTGAAAACTTCCCACCCCTATTATCTCGGAGTAGAAATATTTCCAAAAAAAATCCCTGAATCACGTCAACTATAATTTGAAGGGGGAAGAGTTTTTATGCAAAATTCACCTCCCGTCTTTCAACTCCCCAACCCCAATATTTCCGAAACTGTTGAAGATAGGTATATGACATTGTACATGAAATATGTCGAAAATTTCCCGCAGAATCCATAAATGTCATAATATACAAGTTGATTCATTTGAAAAAAAAAAAGTTGATAGCAGCGGAGCTATTTTTGAGACACCCTGTATGATGAAAAATATATCAAAAAATTTCAAACAAAAAAACAAAATTGACGTGTCTGAGCGATTTTTCAAAAATTCTACCGTTTTCAAAATAATGAATTTATCCGTTACTTTACGGACACACTGTATATGATCTAAGGAGCGGATCTACTAAGTCACAGCCGCAAGATTGTTAGGATAACGGTAGGCCAATTAACAGGGCATTCCAAACTTAACAAGCACCTGGAAAGAATGAGCCGAGAAGAGGATAACATATGCAGGTTGTGCCAGGAGGCGGAAGAAACTGCCGCACATGTGTAGTACCACTGCGAACCGCTATGCAGGCTTCGAATTGCGAGGCTTGGAGAGGAAAATCCTAATTCCGCAAGCTATATGGAGTGGCTAGTATCATGGCGCTGGAGTCTAATAAAAAAAAGGGTCTAGAGAATACACTTTAAAGACACATAGGAGACACCACAATAAATCTGACAAGGTTGCAGTGGTAGAGGTCACCTCTGCGCCATCTCCATTGAAACACATATAATCTGATCAAGGGTATATTCTCTATATGTGATCCAGTGAGAGCAAAAAACAATGTTGAATACTGAGGAAGCAGATTTTGAGTGCCTATCTACTTAATTTTAAATTAACCATGTAAAATAAGGAAGTTTTATTATACAGGGTGTTCATTTTAGAACTTACCACCCCTATTATCTCGGAGTTGAAAAATTTTAGAAAAAATTCCTGAAGCACGTCAACTATAATTTGAGGGGGGATGAGTTTTCATCAAAATTCACCTTCCCCCTTTCAACCGCCCAGCTCTCAGAGCCACCCACTAGAAAATCTTAAATGGGAAGGAGGGTCAAGTGATACATCATTTTGGAGGGTTTTTAATTCCATACATCTTGGTACAAAATTTTAATCCCTAAGTTCAACAGTTTTGGAAATATTGACAGTTTAAAATTGACTCTTTCGCTACTTTGACAGGCTGTAAAACCTGAACGGTTAATTTTCGAGGAAAACCGATCTTACATTTTTGTCTTAGATTTTTATAAACTATCATAAGACACCAACTTTGAATTTAACCGGAGATTAAATTTTTCACCGGAATTTTTGATCATGGATTGAATTCAAAGTTGCTGTTGAATGATAGTTTATAACAATCTAAGATAAGACTGTAAGATAGGTTTTCCTCTAAAATTAACCGTTTAGGTTTTACAGCCTGTCAAAGTTGCAAAAAAGTCAATTTTCAACTGTCAATATTTCCAAAACAGTTGAACTTAGGGATTAAAATTTAGTACCAAAATGTATGAAATGGAACCTGCAAAATTATGTATCACTTGACCCCCCTTCCGAGCAAAACTCATCCCCCCTCAAATTATAGTTGACGTGTTTCAGGGATTTTTTCGAAATTTTTTTAAAACCGAGATAATAGGGGTGGTAAGTTTTAGAATGAACATCCTGTATGACCGTCGAAAGAACATCATTAGATCAAACTAACGGCCAGTTCCATAATCGCAAAAAGCCTACTTTATTCTTAAAAAGCTCCTTTAATTTCTAAAATCTGTTTCATAAACAGTTTTTGAAGGAACCATTATGGAAAAGTGACGTTTACCTTAAAGTAAAAGCCAAGCTTGGGCAATTACGCGTTGAAAAGAGTACTTTATAGGGCAATTCAACCTATAATGTGCCAAATTAAAGTTTCTATTTTTGGTTATTTCCATAGACATTTCATGTCAAAATCAAAATGGAAAATTTCGACCCATTCAGATGAAGAGGATATAAAATTATAATGAGCGATACAGGATGAGAGTGGATTGTTTCGAAAACTATGACGACCTGGAATTCTCCGATCGGTTTAGGTTAAAAAAAAAACGGCTGTTGGAGCCCCACACTGGATAGAAAAGCATATACAAGTTTCCTTTTTTTTTAAATTGTCTTTCCGCTTCAATTGATCCACATCTCTTACAACCAATCCACTAGCATTGTAAGTTGTAGGCTACCTCAAGCCTTCTCCTTAGAATATTTTATGCATAGGAACCAAATTGAAACTACAAACCTTGTCTGTATTTTGTTAATTTACTTATTTGTTCCTTTTTTTTTCAATAATTTTAATTTTGCGCTCTTCATAAATAGCTTCCGATAAACGAATTAATTCCTCCTTTGAAAAGGAACTCTCTTCTTTCTGTCATCTTGTTCTCTGCACCACAGAACCTCTGCACTTATTTCAATCATTTCTGAAATGGCTATAATTTTTGTCAACACACGTCAAAACCAACTTCATTTCTTTAATTTCAGTATTGCCAAATCGGGAAAACCGATAATTACTCCTTTTTGTAACAGGCGATTTAATAGTTATTTACATTACAAGTGCGTTTATAAGCATGATTACAATAACGAGTGTGAAGGATTAAAACGACGAGGTCGTAGACCGAGTCGTTCTAATCACACGAGTTTTGTAGTCATGTTTAAACGCACGTGTGATGTACAACGTTTTATCTACAACGAGAAAAATAAGAATATTTTTCCAATTATTTTCGTTCATTAATAGTTGTCTACCTTCATTTTACCTTTACAGGTTTACCTTTGACATTTGTCAAAACACCAAAAATAGTTGTGTTATAGACTCATAACCTCGTCCATAACACCACTAGTTGTGTTATGAGTCTCATGACGTAACTCAAATACTAGAAAAATGGTTATGTAAAAACGTCATAACCAAACGCTTGTAGATAAAATGTTTTATGGAACCCAACTAACTTTAAGGGATGCTTAAAGTATACTTTAACGAAAAGTGTTCTTTTCTTAAAGCCGACCTAACGTCATATTTATGGAACTGGCCGTAATATTTCTATAAGATTCAGAAATATGTGACTACTTCAAACTGACTCTTATTAATAAAATTCATGTCAATGCTTCGTGAAAATAAACCAAATGTTAGACGATATATTTCAAAAATGTTTAAACTCAAAACAACTTTATAATACATTTATTGCGAAAGATACCCACGTAATACTATAATCAACGAATAGAGAGAGCGGGCAACAAATCCAAGGAGCAGTGGTCCGTAATTAATAACTTGAGAGGGAAAAATAACTCCCTGCATTTCACGGTACCTTGAGCCGGATACGTTGAACCAATTTTTCTGCTCTATAGCATATAAGTTAACATCTAACCTATCTAATCGGGTGGATCCTCTTGATTATCTTCGCGATGTGTGGGTTCACGAGGATTTTTGTCTGACTTGTGTTGACATTGATGAGCTGCACAATATCCTTGGCCAAATAAAGAACAAGCATTCAGCTGGGTTTGATGGTGTGTCCGTCAGGATATTGGAATGCTTGCCTTGGGAGGCACTTTCTGCTCTTGTTGATGCCATCAACAATTCTTTCCGAACAGGAGTATTTCCTTTGTGCCTGAAATAAGCACTTGTAATTCCTTTACATAAGGGGGGTGATTCTGATGATCCCTCCAACTATCGGCCTATTTCTCTCCTAACCTTGGAGAGGGTCCAAGGTTATCGAGACGCTTGTAAAGTCAAGATTACTGCACTTCCTCACGACTAATAACCTTATAACACCCAGCCAGTTTGGTTTTCAAGCATCCAAAAACACCAGCGATGCTATATTCTCACTGCTCGAGAATATATATCTTAGTCTGAATGAGGGCGAGGCTCTTGCCGCGGTGTTTTGCGATTTCTCTAAAGCTTTTGACTGTGTTAATCATCGAATCCTGCTGCAAAAGCTTCATCACTATGGCATCCGCAATGCAGAACATCGTTGGTTTGAGTCATATCTTTCAGAAAGGTCGCAGTTTGTGAAGACTGACGTAGGCTGTTCTGCTTTATCTGGTGTGGACTTTGGAGTGCCTCAGGGTTCGGTTCTAGGCCCGTTATTGTTTTTGCTCTACATAAATGATGTTACAAGTTTGGATATTGAGGGCAAATTTACCCTTTTTGCGGACGATACCACCCTTTTATGGCACTCGAAAGATCAGGAACATTTGAGAAATGCTGTTGATAGTGACTTAAAAAAAATGAAGACTTGGTGTGACTCAAATTTTTTGTGTTTCAATATAAGCAAAACTAATATTTTGAGGTTTGGTTTTGCTCTTAACGATCTTACCATGGATGATCAACCTATAGAAAGCAGAACGGACACCAAGTTTCTTGGTCTTTATATTGATACGAAGCTGAAGTTTGAGAAACATATTATTGAGCTTGGCAAGAGATTGGCATCAAGTTGCTTCGCGATCAGGGTGGTATCTGTGGAGCTTGGCTTTTCAGCGGCGAAGATGGTATACCATTCTTTGCTCGAGTCTCGTCTAAGATACGGCATTGTGTTTTGGGGCTTTTGTCGTTTGCAGCTTCTGAACTCTATATTTGTTATTCAAAAGAGAGCACTTAGATATATATGCAGAGCGAATCCCAGGGATCACTGCAGACCATTATTTGTTAAATTCAAGGTTTTAACTGTGATATGTTTGTTTATTTTAGAAACGGTTTGTTTAATACACCGGAAGTACTCAGGTGGTATCACTTGGGATAATAGACAGAATGCTTATAATACCAGGCAGAGTTCTAATATTCGTCTTCCAATCCCAAAGTCTACCTTAACTAAGCGCTCTATAATGTACGAGAGTATCAAGATTTACAGCCATCTTAATGTGAGCTGTAGATCTTTGCCATATAAACCATTTCGAAAGACCGTGGTGGACCTCCTTGCTGGTAAGGCATACTATAGCCTAGAGGAATTTTATCAAGACAGCTCTCGAGCTTGAATTGTGCAGCTTTTAAATTTAAGTACAATTTTTGTCTTATGCTCTTGCTGTTTGTATTGGTTTTCCTGCTGTGATGTACCTATTGTTGGGGCCACATCTGTATAGTTGTGATTGTTTTATCTAATTTGTTTTATCTAAATTTGTAATGTTTTTCTTTTAAGTTATTTTTGTATTTTAATTTTAATCTGTTTTGTTTTAATTTTCAAATTGACGTGGAATGTAATCAAGAACGGAAAAAGAAAGATAAACACTAGATTTAAGTATTTGTTTTTTATATTTTTTAGAAGTACTAGTGATATTTATACATACTTATAAGGCTTTGTCAATGAATACCCTGTATTTTGGACAATAAAGCATATTTGATTTGATTTGATTTGATACCCATTTATTTATATGATATTATTAGGTAATCTCATTTATTCCGAATATTTTCTGTCAGTTTCCTACTCCCTCAAACTTGATTTATGAATCAAGTTTTATTACGGATTGTTGTAAGCTTGCAAGTCAGGGGGCGAACACGAAAGGAAATTTAGAAAATTTGATGACTACCTATAGCTTATTATTTCAGTGCTTATTTTTATGATTTATGGATGGAAATATTGTTTAAAAAGTTATGAAAAAAGTTTTTTCCGAACGCAAAAAATAAATAAAGACTTTCTTGCAAGATACATTTATAACTAAATTATGAATCGTAGAGAGGAATATTTTAAAATGCAATTTCTTTGAAAAGTTTTTCATTGAAGAATTATATTTATCTTTCACTATTTGGCCATGTATATTTTGTGTTTAAACATAAATTTATTATGAGACGAACAGAGAAAATACGAAACAATTCTTCAAACGGAGAAATCAAATTTAAGTGTGAATGTTGAAACTTTAGTAAGAATAATTCCTTTTTCTTTGGCCTGTAATTTAAGTTTTCCCTGACATGGGATATTAAAAGGCCCCTTGAGGCATGTGCACAATTTTATTGTTTATGATCTACACCAATCTAAAACGAAAATACTACGCTGATTTTCCATTTCTTTGCTTCGATGCGATACAGTACTACGCATGAGGTGGCAAATAGGTGAATTGAATAGCTCAGGAATCCCTTTAAGGGAAAAGGTTGGGCGTGAGGCCGACAACCTCAACCCGGAAAATTATCCTTGTCATGAATTCGATCATCCAGCCTCGGAACACAGGACGGATACCTAGAAGACGACTCAGGCAAAGAAATATGGAATACGCTTTAGAAACATGGCTGACGTTGAATAAACCAGACGCCCAGATGTTGCTACTAAACGAGCTCAGGAGATATAAACAGCGGCGATTCAGGAATCAAGATATTTGGGAGATTGTCTAGTTCTTGATCCACGACGGATCTGGTTTTCTAGTTGTGTCTCACAGTGAATAGATTGAGACTAGTTTATTGTCTCACTAACATTTTCTTGTTCTATGTCTCGCATTTGTTCTGTGGGAATAGGTTCCTGTAAAAAATCTACACTTTCTTCTGATTGAGTAGGCATATTTATAACATTCCTCACCATTATTTTCCGATTGCAGTAGACTTTCATCACCACATGGAGATAAATGTTTTAGCGAAACCGTTGCTTCTCGTCCATTTGAAAGTCGAACTAACGCATATTGAGGGTTAGCTTCAATGAGAGCTACTTCTTCAACGAGAGGATCGTACTCTGATTGTCTGACATGCTTATTCATATAAATTGTTCCAGAAGTTAGCCATGAAGGTATTGCTGTACCATTCATTGATTATCTTGAATGACAGAACATTCTTTCACGTGGAGTGAACTTAGTTGCTATACATAAAAGAGACCTGATCGAATGCAATGCATCTTCTAGAACCGTTTCCCAGTGTTGAATTTTCAAATTTCTTGAGCGCAAGGTTAGAGTGATCGTCTTCCAAATTTTGCCATTAAACCGTTCTGTTTGGCCATTGCCTTCTGGATTATAAGGTGACGATCTGCTTGTAGCTATTACTTTTGAATGAAGATAATTTTTAAAATCATTTGACATAAATGAAGATCCTTGATCGGGGTAAATATATCCAGGTATTCCAAAAATTGAAAATAAGTTGCTTAGACACTGAATTACCGTCTCAGAAGTCATGTCTTGGCATGGATAGGCGAATGGAAAGCGAGAATACTCGTCGATGATAGTGAGTATATATTTTTTTTCCTAAATCAGATGGAAGAGGGCCTTGGAAGTCCAGAGGTATTCTCTCGAAAGCCGAAGTTGCTTTAATGAGCGTCCCTTGATTTTTAATAAATTTAGGTTTGAGTTCTGCACAGATTGGGCAAGACGCTGACATAATACGAATATCTTCTACAGAGTAGGGCATATTGCGAGATCTGACTCAGTGGACGATTTTAGTGATTCCAGGATGACATGTAAATCGAATAAAGTTTTATGACTATTTGAACTACATATCATATTCGAGAAAATGTATCAGCTACTACGTTTTCTCGTCCTGATCTATATACTATATAATAGCTGTAGCATGATAGTTCAAGTCGCCATCTTAAAATCTTCTCATTTTTTATTTTGCTACTGTGTTTGGTATCAATCATAAAAGATATAGAATTTTGATCAGTAATCAGCTGAAAATGACGACCAATCAGAAAATTTCTCCATTTTTTAATTGCTTCGACTTTAGAATAAGTTTCTTTTGATGAATGATTTTGTAACACACTTACTTAGTGTTCTCAAGAAAAAATGCAACTGGCTTCTTGCTTGACTCAAAATGGCAGCAATGGAATGTTCTGAAGCATCAGTCTCAACCACAAATGGAATGTTATCTTCGATTGAAGTAACAGCTGATTGTGCAATATCCAATTTAAGCTTCTCGAAATCGTTTACACAGATTTCTGACAACGGAAAAGATTTACAGGAAACAAGTCGATGAATTTTCTCTGAGCAAGGTATCCACTTTGAGCTATGGCGTACATCCCAAGAGCTCTTTTCAGAGACTGAGGGTCTTCAGGTACCGGTAGTTTTCGTAGAGGTTCAAGTCTAACTGGATCAGGTTTCAAGGCATTATTCTCGATCAGATATCCAAGAAGTTTGATTGATTTTAGGGAGTGAGAACTTTTCTTTTCGTTTATGGTAAAATTGTATTTTCTTACAACGAGTAAAAATTCTTTTAAAGTTTTATCATGGTTTGCTTGATTTCTACCGCATATCGTAATATCATCTAAATATGAATGACACCTTCACGATTCTCTGATTTTAATATGTAGTCTATTACCCGCTGAAAACACGCAACTCCGTTTGTCACACCAAAAGGAATTCTTCGGAACTGATATAATTTACCATTACCATCTGCCTCAAAAGCAGTATACTGCTTTTCGTCGTCACCTATGGGAACTTGGTGATACGCCCTTTGCAAATCTATAGTACTGAAAATCTTGAACTTCGCTACAGCACGAACAATATCTTCAATATTGGGCAGAGGATAAGCATCTAAATATCGTCGTTAATTTGACAAAGGGACGTATATGAGAAATAGGCGATTTTTCGTTTTCAGGGAATTTATGTCGCAAAACATCAAATTTATACGCCCTCTAATTGGCTCATATGAACTGCCAGTAGTTTCTGAGTTATACACATTTTTCTCTAAGACGTAAGTTTTGAAACAAGAAATATGCATCTTCCTAAAAGGCGTATATCATATACGCTTGTAAAATTTAAGAAATTCAATATACGCCCATTAGTGAAATTAACGACGATATGTAAACCTCTTAATGGTTTGAGAGTAAATCGATCACCATCCTTTTCTTGTGCGTTTCATTTTTCGTTACCAACACCTGTGCCCGCCAAGGAGAGTTGCCTTCTTCTATGATTTTATTTAAAAGAAGGTTTTTTATTTCGATAGATATAAAGTGTCTATCTTCTGGTGAAAATCTTCTAGACTTTGTTGCAATTGGCCTGCAGTCTGCTGATAGATTTGAAAATAATGTCAATTTTTAGAATCAATTTTTAGGAACGCCGAACTACAAATCGATGATGAGTTACCAATATACAAGGGAGGTTTAGAACCTCCAAAAGATACCTCAAGGATTAAATGCTGACTGCTGTCTGAGAATATCATAACCTATAATGACATCAGCACATAAATCAGAAAGAACTTTTAAACGTAATTTTCTGTATGTATGCCCCATCATTTCTAAGTCTGAAAAGCAATAAAGTTTTATTATTGTATGTAGGGTTTAATTTAATTTTGATAAGGCATTTGGATGAACTGCCAGGTGCCGCACAAAGAAGCCTAGAAGCAGGTATAATCGAGGCAGAAGCTTTGACTTTTCTTTTGCTTAGACTTACCTTGGAGAAATGTCTACTTTCACCGCATTCAGTATACACGTTGAATCTTTAGCAGGGCATAACGTGCGAAAATGTCTTTTAGTACTTCCACAGAAATAACATCACTACACTTTCGTAGCCGCGGAAATGAGGTCTTCTTCATGTGTTTCTCTACTTTCAGATTGAATTGAGTTAATCACACCTTGAGAGATGCTATATGCTATATGCTTCTGAATGCTTTTTTGCCTATTCTAGAGATAGAGGTTGATTCTTGGCTTCATCAAGTTTCAAAGTAGTATTTTCCAACAATCGTTGTCGAATTTGGGAAGAGCTTAAGCCACTAATTAAAGAATCTCTAATATAGTCGTTTTGACTTTCTTCTGCGCTGACAGCCTTGAAGTTACAGTCTCTACTTAGATAGAGAAAAAGACATCATCCATTTTTATCCAATAGACCAAAGGCAAGATTTTTGAAGATAACAAAAAACAAAGTCACAGTCTCATAGTTTATTTAATCAGCTACACGTGTTTCGCTCAATAGAGCATCATCAGGCCTTGAAACACACACCCTCAACACACACCATGAGGGTGTGTGTTTCAAGGCCTGATGATGCTCTATTGAGCGAAACACGTGTAGCTGATTAAATAAATTATGAGACTGTGACTTTGATTTTTGTTATCTTTAAAAATCTCTACTTAGATGTTTAAGTGCTTGTGAGTACTGACCAACAGTCTCTCCAGGTTGCTGCTTCCTAGAGGTGAGGCATGCAGTGTCTGGCAAATATTTCATTTTTAGGTTTAAGTAATGAAAATTGAATCCAAAATCTTAATAGCTTCTGAGTAAGAAGAATAGTACGATATGTGCTTATAATTGTCGTGGCTTACATAGTTCACCAAGAGTTACAGTTTTCCATCATTTTCCAGCTTATAAACGGATGATATAAAATTGTTGAAAGTTGCTTTCTAGTGAGTCCACTCTTGTGGTGCAGCTTTTGGAGAGTTTTGTTCGGCGTCGAATCGTTCAGGTCTTAAGCCAGAGTCTCATGCATCCGTTTTCCGACGGAAGATGTCCGAAAAACTTTCTATTCTGACATAATCGTATAAGAATATGTCAGAATAGAAGGTTTTTTCGGACATCTTTTGTCGGAAAACGGATGCATGAGACTCCGGCCTTAAGAGTTTATCCATCTTGTTTATTAAATTGTAATGATTTACTGAATTACATTTAGAAATTAGGCTTTAATAAACAAAAATTATACACGACATTCACAATAATGATGAAAAACTAATGACAATAACAAATACAATATGATAATAATTAATACTGGTAACAAAAACTACATAGAGAAGAGATCAAAAGTATCACACGCATACAATTTCATACAGCGGAAAGAAGACCGGAAGGAAGGAGTTCGGCGTTGCCGTCATTGTAGACAAAAAGATTGAACACAACATAGGTACGGAATTTCAAGGCGATAAATGAGAGGATATGTGCAAGCTAAGGTTAAAATCCAGGGTCTTCAACCCATCCATCACCAATGTCTATAGCACAACAGAAGAGAAAGATCTGGATAAAAAAGAAACATTCTATGATCAACTGGACGAGGCATACGAAAACTGCCCAAGAAACTAAATATATAAAAATTGTGATAGGGGACATGAATGCCCAAATACGCTGAGAGGTCAGTTCTTGGGAACCATAGGCAGACATTCACTCCATGAAAGATCCAATCAGAATGGAGAATTTCTAATAAATTTTGCTAGCAGGAAGAATGTTATTATAAGCTGCCCCCCAAAAGAATATACACAAAGCTACGTGGATCATGCTAGGTGGGGCTGCCACTAACCAAATAAACCATGTCCTCCTACTGGTGTATGTGAAGTTCAGCTGCAAAATATCCAGAAACATCAGAATAACAAACACAGAAACTTTAAGTGCTGAGGAACATTGGAATAAACTTAAATCTGAAATGCTAGAAACCGTAACGCAAATAATAGGCAAGAAAAGACTGAAAAGGTTGGACTAGTTTGAAGAAAAGTGCAGAAGGGCCATAGAAGATCATAAAGCTCATAAGGCTTACGTCGAGAGAAGAACAAGAGAAAGAAGATCTGCGTTTGAAGAGGCAAGAAGAAAGGCTGACAAAACATGCCACAGAAAGAAGAAAAGATCTGAAAACGAGAAATTGCACCGACTAGACCATGACTCTGAAAACAATGATCTAAGGGCTGCTTATAAACATCTACGCAGTTTGAGAGAGGGATACAAACCACGCACAACTCTTTATAGAAACGACGAACGACAAGTAACCAGTGATCTACAACAAATCCAGGACACGTGGAAAACATACTTCCAAAATTTATTGGGATCGCAAGAAAATGATCATATGGAAATGCCAGATGAGATGCAACAACAAGGCGCCACCTACATCAACAAGGAGTAGGTACCTACTTGTGCTTGACAATTGATAATATTTCTGTCATCATAAGGTTAGCCAGGAATACTACCCTAAATCAAAAGCGTGGAATTTTAACAACATTAATGGAACGTGGGTAAAGAATCTGAACCACAACACACAACATCTGGAAAATAGATCTAAACTACATACATCTGAGATTGATAAGGCTATGAGACCGAAATTTTGTTTACGTCGAGATTTAGAGGAGAAACCGGTGATTGCCAGCTATCTGCCTTATACCCCTCAGGTGAGACGTGAGAGATAGAAAAAGTATTGAAATTAATCCGTAAAAGATGGTTTTGATAAGGCAAACTCAACGTAGAACGTAGATTGTTCGTTACTTTGTCTAAATTATACGTAATAGTCTTTCCTTAATTGTAGAAAAAATATCTAATCAAAATGTACAGGGGAAGCCAAGTAAGAAGCAGTACTTTTAATCCTTGCCTTTGTGGCTGCAAAATAATTTTTTTACAATAGTAGTTAAGTTCGCAGGTTTAGGAGCAAATAAAACTCCAGTTTTCTCTTTTCAAAAAAACTGCCGACGTTTAAAAAACGATTAAAAAAAATTTGAACGCAAAATAGTAATATTCACGTTTGTTGCAAACAGTTTAAAATTAACGATCGGCACGAGGCTAGAAAACGTACCCTCTACGCGAGACTAGGCCGCGTGACGTCAGTAGCCACCGATGTTAATAAAAATGCCAAAGAGAAAGTGTTGTTTTGTACCAAAATACGAATTCACGTATACTGGAATCAACCTACGTTTGTGTATTTCATTTATTTGTACCACAATGCAGGAAGGTTATCAGAAAGCTGATTCACGAAACTTACTCCATGTGAATGTGGAAATGGTGTACGAGTTTTTTACGAATAACGCAAATTTAAATGAACCTCAGAGCAGCGGCGTTAAAGTAGTTCGGTAAGTATTTTTTTGGTTTAGAACTAATGATACTACCCATTTTCATTTTTTCATGTTTCTCCGAGAATAGTTATTTTCCTAACCAGTGTAGAAACACAGTTTTTATTATACTTACCTGAAAACACCTCTTTTCCACCTGTCTTTACAATAAAGTAAAGGTGACATTTCCAGAACAGCGCACGGAAATTTTTTCCCGATCTCTGTTTCCGTGCGCTAAGCAGATTAGACGTCAGTCAATATTGCATCCTTGTAATTCATTCGAAATTGAACAAAGATATCTTATTATAAATGCACCCCGACAAATTAAAAACAATTTAAGTTTCTGTGACAACCATCATTCAACTATGTACAGTCGTGAGCATTGAAAGTGGGACATCCGATTTTTCCTATTGTAAAACGAAATCACCAGCTATACTTACGGCAATGACGGGGATTGTCATATTTGACAAAAAATCCATTGTAGAGGAAAGACTGATTTACCCAAAATAGCGAAAAATGACAAGTAATGTGAGTCGGGTATCCCACTTTCAATGCTCACGATCGTACCTATTTTTGACATTTTATTTTCGGGGATAATACCACGAGAGCTTCAAAATTACCGATAATTTTTCACGATTGCGTGTTTTCTATAATTTCACGAGTCCGTAGGACGAGTGAAATTTGCAGAGAAAACACGCATGAGTGAAAAATTATCTGGTTCATTTTAAAACTCAAGTGGTATTTAGAGGATTATTTCACGTATGAGAATGCAAAAAATATGGAAATAAATATGTATTAAACGATTTGAACATCTTAACAATCAATACAAATAAATGGTTGCTATCAGGAACCGTTTGTTTGTATCAAAAATTAGCATGACAACCATGTATACAATAACATGGGAGAATTATCGCTGTAATTCTCTCTAGTTAAACAAATGGAAAAGAGAATTTTCGCTGTAATTCTGCAAATCGTCACTTGTCTTATGGGATTTCTAACACATGAGTGGAATAATCTATAAAATTCATGGCATTTTAAAAAATTGGGATTTTCTGTTTTTATCGTTTTCAGATAAGTATAATAAAAAATATCGTTCATTACACGTCCAGAAATGGATTTTTCCGTTCTTGCATGACTTCCCGTGCTCGGCTGCGCCTCACACGAGAATTTGTCACGCGCGCACGGAAAAATCCTTTTTTCTGGACTGGTAATGAAATATACTATTCCGCATGAGTTAGGAACAATATTTTTTCAGAAATTAATATTTTTAAAGTAATATCGTACTGGGCTTAGAATCACTACCTATAATAACAATTATTTGTTTTAGATCTGGAAGAGAAGATTACGGAGACTCTGCAGTTGGTTATGTGCAAGTCAAGAGGAACGAGGATATGTGTACTGTGCAGGGTCGCATTTGCCCGGAACATAAAGTACGCTCGAAACCGTACACAGTTAAATGTCTTGTTGATGAAAAAGACAGAGTCGTCGAAAAAGTTGATTGCATGGATTGCGCTGCGTCTGCTGGAGGGTGCAAACACTCAGTTGCGTTTCTGATGTGGTTGCATAGGCGATCAGAAGAACCAGCTCCTACTGCCGTGTCTTGTTATTAGAAGAAGGCAGTATTGGCTCAAGTTGGTACCAATATCAAGTTTATAAAAGCGAAGTCTATTGGAAAGCCACTCAAAAAACCTAAAGTCTGTATTCTACCCGCTGCCGGATTTTTGGAAGAAACAGTTGCAATGACAAAAAGGCATAACTACGTTTGTCCACTTTTGAACCACAATAATTTGTCAATCGGTGCAAGAAATCTTTCGATTCATAATTTAATGACGAAATTTATTGCAGAGGCTGACGATCATGGTCCAGACAATTTCATATCATTTTGTTCAAATATTTTAACTCAAGACAACATTGCAGATGCGTCTTCTTTAACTGAAACCCAAGGTGAAAATTTCCTTTGGTACGAACTTCGTTATGGACGCATCACTACATCAAAATTATATGATGCGAATGTTTGTAAAACTGTTTCGGGTAGTTTAGTTAACCAAGTCATGGGTGTATCAAAAAAATTTACTTCTGAAGCTATGAAAAGAGGACTACGTTTGGAAAAGTTGGTTTTGAAAGAGTTGGAAAGAGTTTTGGAGACCAAAATTCGAAACTGCGGCTTTACTATTTTAAAAAATGCTGCTATTTTAGGAGGTTCTCCAGATGGTATCACAGATGACGCAGTAGTCGAAATAAAATGCCCTATGTCGGAAAAAACAGTTTCGAATTATATTACGCCAAACGTAGTAGGGTGATCCAACTACTGCTTTAGGATTTTAAATTGAAATATAGTCAACACTGTACAGGGTGGTCCAAATTGGACACTTTCTTATGGAAACACCCTTTATTTTTAGAGATAGAAAAAAATGGACCCCCACTCTGAGGCTCAAATTTCATGAAATCTTTATTGGTGCAAACCGCATTTTGATATCTTCAACCGTTTAGCCGCTAGAGGGCGATACTCGATTTTGAGCAATACCGTAAAGCCTCCATAACTTTTTTGTTTATGAAAATAATTCATTTCCGTAAAGATCTTTTGGAAGCACTTTTTCAAGCAGAATTCAGTGACGTTCTCAGTTTTTTTCTGTCTGGCTTCGATTTCGAGATATTGACCATAATCCGATTTTTTTCAATAGGACACCCTATATATCAATAGTTTATTAGAAAGCTATGCTTTCGCTGATTTCAATGATATAAGGTTCGATAGGTTTATCTCTAACAGTTTTCGAGAAAAAAAATTATTTCGGTTTTTGTCATAAGAAACAATGTGTTGGAAAAGGACTTTATCTCTGTAAGAAAACTGAGAAAGGTCTCTTTCTAACACATTGTTTCTTATGACAAAAACTGAAATAATTTTTTTTTCTCGAAAACCGTTAGAGATAAGCCTATCAAACTTTATATCATTGAAATCAGCGAAAGCGTAGCTTTCTAATGAACTATTAATATATATGGTGCCCTATTGGAAAAAATCGGATATTGGTCAATATATCGAAATCGAAGCCAGACAGAAAAAAACTGAGAACGTCACTGAATTCTACTTGAAAAAGTGTTTCCAAAAGGTCTTTACGGAAATGAATTATTTTCATAAACAAAAAAGTTATGGAGACTTTACAATATTACTCAAAATCGAGAATCGCCCTCTAGCGGCTAAACGGTTGAAGATATCAAAATGCAGTTTGCACCAATCAAGATTTCATGAAATTTGAGCCTCAGAATGGGGGGTCTATTTTTTTCTATCTCTAAAAATAAAGGTGTTTCCATAAGAAAGTGTCCAATTTGGCCCACCCTGTACATGCCAAAAAAAAACTATTTGGTAGTTTTTTAGTTTGGTTTATTACAAAACAAAGTAGAACATTTTAATACCACAGCAACGTTCATGGTTCTCAGCAACGATTATTTCTTCCCAATAATCATTGAAAACCGACTGGAGGGGTTTTGATTCCAACAGGATAGCGCTACGTGTCATACCGCCAACAAAACCATGACGTTATTGCAAGAGCGGCTATTCCTGAGATACTGGCCCAAATGTGTGAAAACGTAATGAGAAATTGGACTGATCCAATTCGCTATTGTAAATGAAGTCATAAAGGTCATTTCGCCGATATTATTTTTAAAACATAATTGTAATTAGTTGGTCTTTCGAATGACATGAAAACATTTTGACAACGCAGCAATGTTTGTGTTTTATTTCATTTTAAAATACTAAAGCACTAATTGGATCACCCTATATTTGATAGTCTACTACATAGCTACTGATAAATACGAGGTGTCCCAAAAATCTTACAGCTGTAAGCAACATCCTCTTTTACCTTAAAATAGCTTTTTAAATCTGGTCACTTTTGAAAATGTGTATTCTAAACAATACAAATTTTTAAAGGTACCTACCTTCCAGTTTCAAAAAGCACTTTAAAGTTAAAAGAGGATGTTGCATACAGCTGTTAGTGTTCCAAATGATTTTTTTTTCTGTTTTCTACATTTTAATATACCTGTAAATGATAAATAACATATTAGTACCTACGTTTTATTTGTAATTTTATAAACTTCCCTGATTTATTATGGGTTGTTGTAGGTTTATTATAGCGCACGCAATAGTTATTGCGCTGTCAAGTTTTTGAATGATTTCTGCTCCAATGACCGCGTGAGGACCTAACATCTTGAAATCCCTAATACGTCTGATTACGCGTTCAATATGGATCCTAACACTAGCAATATGTTTTGTCAAAATAACATCTTCTTTGGACATTTTCTCATCTGCAGCAGTGGCGTGTCCAGACTTGAACAGAGGGGGAAGCTGTGAGGAAAGATGGTGAAAGTACAGGGCAGGAGAGACTTATGATTTCAGAACCAGTCAGCCATTCACAAGTTTCATATATTTCTTTTTGAAAATGTCTACATAAAGTTTAGTTTAGTGTTCTTAATAAATCCTCGAGGGGAAGCTGTGCGCTTCCATAGTAAACACGCCACTGATCTGCAGCAACACTTGGTGGTCTAACTAAACTACATCCTTTCTCATTTAACAGAGATTCAATTTGTTTGAAACCTCTATCGGCCATGACTGTGCTGTGATCTGGAAGAATTTCTAAAAATTTACAATCTTCAAATAATGCCGCATCACTAACACGACCACCATACCCGACAGAAATGAAATTAATCAACCCGTCGGGAGTAGATGAAATCAAGTACTTCACGGTGTTGCACTTTTTGTATTCCGACCATGTCAAAGACTGTTGTAAGGCGTTTGTTGGTTTTTGAATTTGAATTTCTAAACAGTCGATTATAGACTGAACTTGCGAAAATTCCAATCTAAACGAAATAGGTAAATTTCTTCGTATGTTACTTGTCGTCGGCCAAAAAATTAATTCTTTCATAAACGGTTCCATAAGAAAAATGGATTTTGTAAAAATTTCACTTGCGCGTGTTTTTGCAAACCAGTTCGCTTGTGTAATATTTCAATAAATTCTGCGTAAATGACGCGAATGGCAGTATACAGTCTAAGGTTCTTTTTTATGATATTAATAAATAATTCTCGCATATCGCTCTGTTCGATCTTGGCAGTAAACTGGTCAGCTTCACTGTCAATACTTTCAGTGCTGCTCCCACTGGCATTATACGAATCAGATTCGGGTGTTTCTATTACTGAGGGACTTACAGGATTTTCCCGTTCACTTTTCAGTCGCGAACGTTTTTTTGGCGGCTTTGAAATCTGTTTAGCGTTAGCGAGCGCAGAAAATTTTATCGGCGATACAACAGCATCCGTTACTTTCCGTTTTTGCGATGTTTGAACTGACTTGCTTCTGAAATGTAGCTGTTTTGTTTGGGTTTGGCATGCCTTGTCACATAACCGTGGCTGAGTTTCTACTCTTGATGGTTCAGGCTTATGTTCATGCTCCACCTCAATTTCCTCCACAACTTCAGGCTTCGACTTTCCGATTGAGGTCCCCGCCGCCGCTAACTGCAAATATTTTGCGATGTCTTTCTTCCTTGCTCTTTTCTCGCTGAGCACTCGCGGTTTCGTAGAGGAATGTCTGCCCGGTTGACATGCAAATTTATGTGGTGCGACATTCTGATTCATCCGGGATCGAACGGTACTCATCTTATATTCCAAAAAGTTTTCCATGTCTTTTTCCAGGTCGAAATGATCTTCGCAGCAATACACGGTCGACCTGGAAGAAACTGACTTCAAATCTCGCCGAGCTGCGTTGAACCACCTTTGACCTTTTACGTTTTGAGGGATCTTTTGGAACACTCACAAAATTTTTTTGTGGTGTTGCAGTGCTCGTATTTGTACATTTTGGTACAAAACAATACTTTCTCTTTGGCATTTTTGATAACGTTTGTGGCCACTGACGTCACGCGGCCTAGTCTCGCGTAGAGGTACGTTTACTAGCCTCGCGCCGATCCTTGATTTTAAAATGTTTATAGCGGACGTAAATATTAATATTTTGCGGTCAAATTTTTATTGATCGTTTTTCAATAAGAAAATCTCTCGATTTCAGTTAAAATAAAAAAATGTCGAACCTACATATTATAAATATTTCTCATTAGACACCACATATAAGGACATGTGGCACATTCAAAATTAATCGAAAACACACAAAAAAACATCAATATACAAAAATTAAATCGTTTTAGCTGGTTGCTAGAGATGAGCAGAAAATCGCGAAGTGCTAAAAATTCACTGCGAATGAAAAGTCGCAATCGCAATCTGCTAACTATTTTCGAAGTTGTTTTTACTTAGCGCATTTATTTACTATTAGTTGTAAAAAAATAAACCTTGCTGCGTTTTATTTATTCATTTTTTAACAATTCATAGGATGGCATCATTCGCAGTAATCACCTAAAAACTACTCTACATCATAAAACAGAAGGAATCACATAGCATATTTAACCTGAACCTATCATAGACAAGAACAAACAACATATCTACTAACGTCGCAATCGCAAAACGGCGTATGAAGCCAAAAGCATCATGACGTCATTCGCAGTTTTTATTCGCAGTTTTCATTCGCAGTTTATATTCACAGTGAATAAAAAATCGCATTCACAGTTATAACTGCGAATGAAACTTCGCGTTTTAGCTCATCTCTACTGGTTACAGTGCACAAAGCCAGCGGGCTACTCGAGTAGAAAACTGGAATTTTATTTGGTCCTAAACCTGCGAACTTAACTACTATTACATTAAGAAGGACGCTATATCTACTTTATAAATTTTTTACCCTAAAACCACATTGTAGTGTGTAACATCCTGTAGTTACAATAGGGTTTCACACCCTATACATTATGTAGCAATTGTATGTTTAACATTCAAATATAAATATGTATAATTAATAATAGGCAATATTGCTTATGATGAGTTTTAAAGATAACTAGGTTAATTAGAATAAACATGCCGTCAAAAGAGGGCATATAGTTTTTGACTATTGTATTAATGTCTTCAAACTAATAAACATAAGTTGGGTTTTGTAAAAACCTTGTGTTTGATTTAAAAGTATCAAGATAACCCTGCAAGGTTATCACATGGCGATCCTGCCAATCGAATTATGGTTCTAAATGGTATGGTTGAAGGGAAAAACTAAGTAGAGCTGGGAAGTATTGGGAATTTGGAAACCGAAAAGGCTAGAAAGCACAAAAACCATGGGAAATCAAAAAACTAAAGAGGTCAAGGAAGAAGTCATAATAGCCCAGGCAGGCAATAGTGGAGGAATAACGGATACTACAAGTCAAGCGGTAACATCAACTAGGGACGTTTTGGTTTTGATTGTTTTAGGTCTGGCAATTATTGGTATAGGCATACTTTGCTATATAAGATGTAAGAAACAACTGGAGAGGAAAATTAGACGGGAAATATCTAAAAGCACCGATCGAGTTTAAATTGGATATATGGAAATGGATATGATATGGTGGATGAAAAAGAATTTCGTTACTTATTAGAGGAATTAAAAGTATTTTATAGAAATCTAAACAAAGACTCCCAGGAAAGAAGAGAAAATGTTAGTGTAATTAGACCTAAGTTAGAAAAAATTAATAAATTAGAATTAGAATTTAAAAATTTGAGAGATAACTTCAATACTAGTAGGCAAGAGGCTGATACTATAAAACAAGTCAAGCTACAGGTAGATGGCATAGTAAAATATTTTGAGACGATAAAATCGATTTTAGATGATAGGTTAGAAAGTTCAGAGCAGATAATAAATATAGAAACCATGGCGGGAAAGTTTGATTTACGCACCGCTGCTAGTTTATTACCTGCTATGGATGGTTCTGAAAATGGGACGAAGTTGCTTGTTGATGCCATTGAGTTGTATGACTCGTTGTTAGACAATGATGGTAAAAAAGAGTTGTTAGTTGATTTAACCATAACACAGGCTGATGGTAACGCCAATGCAGTCGGAATTTTGAGAAATGTTAATGAAAAAATTGCCATTAACACTTTTGCCAACGGCCTGCAAAATCTCGAATTGCGAACTATTATCAAGGCTAGAAATTACTCGACATTAAATGAGGCAATACGCGGCGCCAAAGATGAGGAGCTACCAAATCAAAATAAAATTTTTGATTTTCGCGGGCACGGCCGTGGAAATTACAGGGGCACTTTTAACAATTACAATAGAAACCCTCACAACCGTGGCTCCTTCAACAACCATTTTAATAAAAATTCCTACAACAGCCGGGGATCATCTACTAAAAATCCAAATAGGGGAGGTTTTAATTCGAGACAATCTTCTCAACGAAACAATGGCATTAATAGGGGAAGTTTCAATAGATACAATTCTCAAAATAGGAATAACAACAATAATTATTCCCAACGAACTTTTTACATGCAAAATGACCAAGAAAACACTGATATCGTAAATAGTACTTCAACATTTTTTCGTGGCCCATCAGGAACAAATTAGTAATGATTCTGCAATCATATTAAATTTAAATGGCTTAAATTACGTTAAATTTACTTATAACGATGAACAATTATTTTTCTTACTAGATTCTGGGGCGTCAGTCAGCGTCATTTTCAAAAAATTTATTTCAACACATGAAATTGTTGATTTTTCAAACCGGGTCAAAATAAATGGGATTTCAGGGTCAACAATTTCACAAGGTTCAGCAAATATTACATTGAAATTTAATAATGCAGATATAGTGCACAAGTTTTTGCTGATGGATGCGTTTGAGAACGGCATTCACGGGGTCATTGGGGCAGATTTTTTTTATAAATTCCAGGCAATTATCGATTATGAAAAATTTATATTTTCTTTTTTTTGTGAACGATACTCAGATTTCTCTACCTATAGAATGCAAGTACGATTTTTACACAACGATACCAGCTCGCTGTGAGGTAATCAAATATTGCTGGGTAGACGAGAACGAGGAATGTTTAGTTTTACCTGATGAACTTTGTGAAGGCGTTTTTGTCGCTGCAATTATGACCAAACCAATTAGTAATATGATACCTGTTAGAATACTTAATACTCGTAGTGAAGATGTGAAGCTAAAAAATTTCAAACCAAAAACCAGTAACTTAAATAATTTTGAAACCTGCGAATTCAGTGATAATGCGATATCGGTTGATAGGTTAGATAAAATTTTCAAATTAATAAATACAAATCATTTGAACCAAGAAGAAAATTATTCATTACAGAGAGTTTGTGCAAAATACGCAGATGTTTTTCACTTAGAGGAAGATCCGCTTACTGTAACAAATATTTATGAACAAGCTATAACACTCCAAAAATCAGCCACACCGGCATATATAAAGCCTTACCGTTTACCACATGCACAAAAGGCAGAAGTTCATAAACAGGTTCAAAAAATGCTTCAAGACGGTATTATCGAGGAAGCCAGATCAGAATGGTCAGCACCATTACTAATCGTTCCGAAAAAGGCTGATAGTAATGGCAATAAAAAGTGGCGTGTAGTTATCGACTACAGGCAGCTAAATAAGAGGATCGAGGACGATAAATTCCCTCTACCCTGTATAACTGATATTTTGGACTCTCTCTCTGGGGCGGTTTATTTTTCTCACCTTGATTTGTCTCAATCGTACTACCAAATAGGGCTAGAAGCAAAGAGCCGACATTGTACAGCATTCACGACAGATCGAGGGCAGTACCAAATGACTAGGCTGCCAATGGGATTGAAAATTAGTCCTAGTTCTTTCTCCAGAGCGATGACGATTGCTATGACTGGATTGAACTATGACAGTTGTTTTATTTATTTAGACGATCTTATAGTGTTTGGAAATAATCTCATTAATCATAACAAAAATCTCACAAAAGTTCTACAAAGACTTAAAGACGTAAACTTAAAATTAAACCCTAGTAAATGCAATTTCTTAAGAAAAGAAATTCTATATCTGGGACATATTATTGCATCTGAAGGTGTCTCGCCTGATCCTGAAAAAACAAAAGTAATTCAAAATTATCCAATTCCTAAAGATGCAAACGAAACTAAAAGATTTGTCGCATTTGCAAATAACTATAGAAAATACATTCCAAACTTTGCCAATATTGCGGCACCACTAAATAACCTGTCCCGAAAAAACGTCAATTTTAATTGGACTACTGAATGTCAAAATTCCTTTATCCAATTAAAAGATGCATTGATTCACCCACCAATCTTACAATATCCGGATTTTTCTCCAGATAATGATTTCATATTAAGGACAGACGCATCAGGTTATGCTGTAGGCGCTGTTTTATCTAATGGAAATGATAAGCCAGTGGCATATGCAAGTAGGTCTCTAAACGTAGCTGAAAAAAGATACTCAACAATAGAGAAGGAGCTAACAGCAATTGTTTTTGGTGTAAAGCACTTCAGGCCGTATCTGTTTGGACGAAAATTTTTAATTCTTACTGACCATCGACCACTTGTATATCTTTTTGGCATGTCTAATCCTTCTAGCAGATTAACAAAGTTTCGTTTGACTCTTGAAGAGTATGATTTTACAATTCAGTATGTGAAGGGTAGAGATAATGTAACAGCAGACGCATTATCTCGCATAGAAATAACATCCGATCAGCTTAAGGCAATGAGAGACAACGTGGATGAAACAATATACGTCCAGACGAGAGCACAAACTAAAAATCTCAACAAAAATAATTCTGATGACAAACAGGCGGGCAAGGATATTCCTCATAAAAGGCTTGATCACCCTGGAGTGGTGGAAATTCTTAAGCCTGCTGAAAACTCAGTTGAATTAAGTGTCATAGCAGACAAAAAATACTGCGAAATAATTAATGGGAATAATTATGATTATAAAATTGGGAACTTCGCTTGTGTCAGAGCAGAAAATAAAATTTACATGAAGCAGGACACCCGATCGGCGTTCGCATTAACTGCATCGCTGAGGGACCTGAAAAATATCTGTATAAAGTACAAAATTCCGGAAATTTATATTTTAAAAAATAAAGCATGCATGCAGATAATTAACGAAGTAAGCAAAGTCCCAAATGAAATAAAAAATGCAGGTATAAAAATTTCTATAATCAAAGATGTAAAGAAAATAGACGATAGTGAGACTAGGGAAATAATAATTAACGATTTTCATATTCTCCCAACCGGAGGCCACGCAGGGGTCAATCGGTTATATAACAACATAAAAAAGTATTACTTTTGGGTTGGCATGAAAAAAGATGTAGAAAACTTTATACGGAAATGTGACGATTGTCAAAGGTACAAACACTCTAGGCCTAATGTTGAACCAATGACAATAACAACAACAGCAAGTTGTGTATTTGAAAAAGTTTTTCTAGATATCGTCGGACCACTCGAAGTAGATGCTCAAAATAATCGATATGTCCTAACTCTACAGTGTGAGTTGAGCAAATTCGTGGAAGCTTACCCGTTACAAAATAAGGAAGCTGAAACTGTGGCAAAAAGTTTTGTTAATAATTTTATTTTGCGGTATGGAATCCCGTCCGAGATCGTTTTTGATCGTGGGTCGGAATTTATGAATGAAACTTTGGATAAAGCTTGCAAACTTTTAAAAATAAAGAAATTAAATTCCACAGCTTACAGGCATCAAACTTTGGGGTCCCTTGAAAATACGCACAAGTCTCTGAATGCATATTTACGCATTCAATGTCAAAATTTTAAAACTGATTGGTCTTCATGGTTACCATTTTGGTGTTTCTGTTTTAATAATACAGTGCATACGGAAACCAAATATACCCCCCATGAGTTAGTTTTCGGCAGATTGTGCAACATTCCGTCTAATATAACTCAAAAAGTAGACCCTGTTTATAACTTCGATAGTTACCCTATAGAGCTCAAATACCGTTTACAGGAAGCATGTAGGGACGCGAGGAGTAACTTATTGACATCAAAAAGCAACCGTAAATTGAATTATGACAAAAATTGTAAAATTGTTAAATACAACATTGGGGATAAGATTTTACTTAAAAATGAAGCAGGAAACAAAAGTGAGCCCATTTATAAGGGTCCTTATATTGTTACGCAAATTAACTCTCCAAATATTGTAATTAGAATAGGTAAGAAATTTGTAGAGGTACATAAAAATAGAGTTAAGTTATACTATGAATAATCTTTTTAGGGTTAAGTTATCCTATGAATAATATTTTTAAGAGTTAAGATATACTATGAACAATGTTTTTTTTTTTTGATATTTTTTTTTTTTAGTTCCATAGGAGGTGTAGTGTGTAACATCCTGTAGTTACAATAGGGTTTCACACCCTATACATTATGTAGCAATTGTATGTTTAACATTCAAATATAAATATGTATAATTAATAATAGGCAATATTGCTTATGATGAGTTTTAAAGATAACTAGGTTAATTAGAATAAACATGCCGTCAAAAGAGGGCATATAGTTTTTGACTATTGTATTAATGTCTTCGAACTAATAAACATAAGTTGGGTTTTGTAAAAACCTTGTGTTTGATTTAAAAGTATCAAGATAACCCTGCAAGGTTATCACAACATAAATTATTTGAAAATATTATATCGGAGAAGAGGCTATGAAAAAATGTTTTGAAAAACTTCAGGTTTTGTATTTGAAACGTATTGTACAGGGTGGCCAATTGAAAACGAAACAGAGGTGATTTCGGGCTCCCCAAGAAATTTAAGAAAAAACCCTCGTACCCGTCGATTTTTGATTTAAGGGGGAACCATTTTTTTGGTGTTTTCACCCCCTGGGGGGCAAAGCCCTAGCGGGGGTGACAAGGGCTCCCAAAATTTTAAATGGAATGAGGGGTCGAGTGATACCTTATTTTGAAGCTATTTTTATGTAGATTATTACCCCCGAGTCTCACATCGCTACTATCTACCTAGCCATTACAGGGGCTAATTAAAGTTACAAAAACATGTTGGAATATTTTTATTTAAAAAAATGCTTTAAAAACAAAATCAATCAAGTAAATGCTGAAAATGACCTCAGAAGAAAAAATCTAACGGGCTTGAATCTGGAGAACGTTGGGGCCACTCAATATTGACGAGTCACTGCAGCATAGTGGGATGACGCACAATCTTGTTGGAATATAAGTGTATGCATCTGTTATCATTCTCTAGTATCTCCACCAATTTTGGATGAATCGCAACTTCTAACCACTCTAGGTACATTTCTCCTGTTAAATTTACAGGTAAAAAAGGGGCCTATTATACGGCTATCAAAAATGCTAGCCCAAATACTCAAATAATCTATACATCTCCATAATGCCCTAGGACGTTATTTCGTACGTATTATACCTGGAAATATTGTATGTATACCTGGAAATATTGTATTAAATAAATATTGTATTGAATATAAAAAAATTGTATTAAATAATGGAGTATAATTAAATGGTATTTTAGTTGATGTGCTACTAACCCCCTTTTCCGTTTTATTTCCTCCTCCCTCATCATTGAAAAACTCATAACCCAATTATTTTTTTTTTCAAGAAATGGAGCAGCAGTTTGTATATTTCTCTGATGAATGCTCCTTTTTTCTTGAACGGTACGGTGAATCGTCTCAACTGCCGCTATTGGGCTAATTCAAATCCGAGAAAACATATTTCGTGAGGTATACACGCAACATCCCGAGAAATTGAGTGTTTAGGCTAGCATTTTTGGTAACCGTATAATAGACCCCTTCTTTACCTATAAATTTAACAGGAGCAATGTACCTAGAGTGATAAGAAGATGCGATTCATCCAGAATTGGTGGAGATACTAGAGAATGATAACGGATACATGGAAAACCGTCTAATATTTCAACAAAATGGTGCGCCACCCCACTATGCTGCAGTGATTCGTCAATATTTGGACCAAAGGTTTCCAGGACAATGGATTCGGAGAGGCCCCCGCGTTCTCTAGATTTAAGCCCGTTAGATTTTTTCTTCGGATTTCATTTTCAGCATTTACTTGATTGATTTTGTTTTTAAAGCATTTTTTTAAATAAAAATATTCTAACATGTTTTTGTAACTTTAATTAGCCCCTGTACTGGCTAGGTAGATAGTAGCGATGTAAGACTCGGGGGTTATAATCTACATAAAAATAGCTTCAAAATAAGGTATCACTCGACCCCTCATTCCATTTAAAATTTTGGGGGCCCTTGTCACCCCCGCTAGGGCTTTGCCCCCCAGGGGGTGAAACCACCAGAAAAATGGTTCCCCCTTAAATCAGAAATCGACGGGTACGAGGGTTTTTTCTTAAATGTCTTGGGGAGCCCAAAATCACCTCTGTTTCGTTTTCAATTGGCCACCCTGTATGTTTTTCGAAAAGTTTGTTAAATAGTATTTCCATACCATACAGCGTATGGGTATATATTTTGATTAGATATTTTTTCTACAATGAGGAAAGGCCTAATATTCACAAAAAATTTCACAAAAATCAGCCAAATTGAAAAAAATAAAATTATTCAAAGCTACAATGGGTTCCAGAGGTTATTTATTCTAAGGATTTTTTCCCACTGCACATGAAGAAAATAATTCACTTAAGCTTTGTTTCACGAGAGTTCATACTTTTTGTCTTCCTTTTTTAGCAAATAGAAATTGACTGAAACAAATCAATGATGTCAAAAAAGTTCGTCGGTTCTTAAGCCAGAAGTCATTCATTTTGTAGTATAACATACCCGGGTTCGCTCAGTAAGATTGAACGATGAGAATTTTTATTACCTTTCAAACAACAAATCTTCTGAAAAATGAAATGAAAAACAAATAGGACCTACGTTGTGGAAACTTACTCAATTTTACTTACTGGATATGCGCCCGACATAACAAATATTAGGGAAATTTAGGGGAAGTTGTGATATGTAAAAGAAACGAAAAATTTGTGAAACGTCTACTTTATTTTTAAAGTAAATCGTACTTAGAATTCTCGAGGAGAAAGAGAACGGCAGAGAAACCCTCGATCTTACATTCCTCAAAAATCGAAATATACCGCGTCATTTTAAATAATAATTGTGAGTCAATAATTCAATAATTTAAGTCAATAAAAGCTTAAATTAGGTACCGTCTTTGGTCTTTGTGCTAAAATTTCAATTACACACTCAACATTCAATCAACACTACCTATATTCAATACTGAAGAGTTTTTTTGTTAGCCAGTTTCCCAGCGGATACTGAGGTCCCATACGGGAAGCTACTCAGCTATAGTTGTTTTTGAGCCAATATCTCTAGATTGATTATTTCAATTTGTTGGGATATTCTCTCGTCAGGGTAGGAAAATGTTAGTAAATTCAACAAGGCTCTAATGCACGCTCTAAATCCACAAAATCAAAATCTCAGCACAAAAAGACAGCACATAATTTCTTAAGTTTTAATTTACTTCTTTATCTGTGTTGTTTACAGTATGAAACGATTTTTGTTAAATACATGAACAATGCACATGTTATAAAAAATGTTATAAACAAACAAAAAAAAAACATAAAAATGAACAAAACAATAGGAACTTGCATAAATTGAACTCTCAAAAACAAAATAACATTTAATCCACCAACCTGTGAACGCTCCTTACACACACACTAATAACAAATTGGATTGAACAATCAATTTTAATGCAAAATAAAAATGAGAATTGAATAATGAATAATTACAGACACGCGATACGTTTTCTAAGGGACCAGTTCAGCGCGTTCTGTACTCTCCCTAATGCCTAATCGCCTCTTCTTTTGCTCCCGTTCGGTTTGGTACCCTTCATTACGCCTTACGGCGCATACAAGGTTGCAACATTTATTTTTATTCAGTAAATTTTTTTTTTTTTTAAAGTTAAGATTTGAAGAAATATTATTTTAAATAGGTGGTTTTCCTCAATTTTAATTTGTCAAAAAAATTTAATGTGTCATATGAATTAATCTCCGACAACCCTTTTTTTCCAAGTTATGGCGTGTTCGATGTCAGAAGTATGAACCCTGGTGAAACGATCTATACACACATTCACATAATACCTACAGGATGTTCATTTTAAAACTTACCGCAGCCCTATTATCTCGGAGTTGAAAAATTTTCGAAAAAATCACTGAAACACGTCAAATATAATTTGAGGAGGATGAGTTTTTATGCAAAATTCACCACTTCCCCCCTTTCAACCCCCCAGCCCCCAGACCCACGCCCTAGAAAATCTTAAATGGGGAAGGGGATCAAGTGATTTGGATTTTAGAGGGTTTTTAATTCCATACATTTTGGAACTAAATTTCCATACCTAAATTCAACTGTTTTGGAAATATTGACAGTTGAAAATTGACTTTTTTGCAACTTACTTATTGACATGATTAAAAATTCCAATAAAGTTTAATCTTCGGTTAAATTCAAAGTTGGTGTCATTAAATGATAGTTTATGAAAATCTAAGATGAGGATGTAAGCTCGGTTTTCCTCTAAAATTAACCGTTTGGGTTTTCCCAAATCATTATTTGTTTACAATCATACATACCGCCAGAGTTATGCATAAGTTAGAATAAGATGGGCTTAAAAAATGGCACCGCTGCAACCTGCCCTTCCATTTCCCAGGCTGCCTTCATCAGAGGCGTGCGGTTTTTCTAGATCATGAAAAATTAAGACCTTTAAATAAACAATTAACCACACCACTGCTTGAGCTGAAAAAACATAACCTCACGTACCGTCGAAATACCAATCCAGGGTTAGAATAGGAAATTTGTTTACAGATTACGCACTGGCGAACCATTGTAGTTGCTAATAAAATATAAAGGACGGAAATAATACTGAGAATTTCATACATCTGTCAGAACTGACATTCAACAATAAACTGACATGTTTTGATTATTGATTTGAACCAATCAGATTGGAATTACGCGATAATTTGCACTAGTGCAAATTATCAGATAATTGCATAGTAACTGGTGCGAGAACTGGTGTTTTGACATTTTTTGACAAAAAATTTAAATTTTTGATTCATGAAATTCTCTCATAAAATACAACTCGAGCAATGGAAATATATCTATAATTTTCGATAAATTTGCACTTATGCATTTTTAACTGAAAAAGGCACTCGTGCACTGATGTGCACTCGTGCTCTTTTTCAACTAGAAATGCATTCGGGCAAATTTCCCTAAAATTATCGATAATTTCCATTGCACTCGTTATATTACTATTGAAAATTGATTGAAAATCGCAAATATTCCCAAACACAGCACAGCAACACTGGATAGTCAATTTTTGACATAAAATGAATGAATGTGTCAAATCCAATGACCTATAATCACAGATAGACAGAGTATTCCATTCATAAAATACTATTTGTTGTGTTGACAACATGTTTATAGGACATGAGGGGTTTGGGGTGCAGGCGGTCCATGGTGGGGATAAGTCGCCCGATCTAAGTCCGGCCTCAACAGCTGTTCCCTGTCATGGACAAGACCCAATTGGTCCCGCCTCAAAACCAAAACGATGATATTCAAAAAGTTTCCCAGACTAACACGAACATATCTTATGTATCGGTCTTTTTTTAACATATACTAATCATCATCGCATAAGATAGAGACAACAAGATACTCTGGGCGAGAACGGAACGTATTACTACGACAATCAGGAGGCCGAGTTTAGTCTAGTGCTGTGTTGCCAAGTGTAATTGAAAGGCAGGACTTTATACCTGCGTTAGAAAGGGAAAATAAATATTCCTACGACTAAATGTGGCATTTTATTAGTGGGAGAATTTGGTCAAGATAGAAAGAATCGGACATGTTGTCAACACATATTTTTGTTCATAAATCCGTCTATCTGTGATAATAGGTCATTGGTCAAATCCCGTGTCACTGGAGTAAACAGCGTTGCCACAGTTATTTCCCTAATACATTATAAATTTACCTTATTCAGAAACTAAATAATTTTAAGAGTAGAAATAACAATTTTTTTTTAGAAAAACGCACATTCATATGTGTAGTAACGTTTTCAATTGAGATGACACCAGTGGCGGTTCCTCCATAAGAGCACATGTGCACGTGCACTCCCAAATTAATATCAAACAACTTTAAATTTAATTTTATCATTCTTCAAATTTTAACAATCTACCTGTAAAGTATTAATTTAAAAAATTAGTGGCCAAATGCGCCAGCAAAACAAACGCAACCGGCATTTATTATGAATTACAAATTATGTGCACCCCCAATATGTTATACCACGAGCCGCCACTGGATGACACAAATAAAACATGCAATATAATCAACATTCCCTATACGTTTCCAAATACAGGCGGTAGATTTAGGGCAATCCGCAGAAATTCGCCAACATTGATTTCTGGCGAAAACGATGTTTGATCGGGATAAAATGTAAACAATTCAGTCTCTCTTTTATTATATGTCTATGGGTTTTCCAGCCTGTCAAAGTTGCAAGAAAGTCAATTTTCAACTGTCAATATTTCCTAAAAAGTTAAACTTAAGTAGGTAATAAAATTTTGTACCGAAATGTATGATGGAATTAAAAACCCTCTAAAATGATGAATCACGTGATTCCCCTTCCCATTAAAGATTTTCTAGGGGGTGGCTCTGGGGGCTGGGGTTTGAAGGGGGGAGGTGAATTTTGCATGAAAACTCATCCCCTCTCAAATTATAGTTGACGTGTTTCAGGGATTTTTTAATTCCCAGATAATAGGGGTGGTAAGTTTTGGAATGAACACCCTGTATATTTTTCTATTTTGGATTGACAATAACTCATTAAACGCGCTTGACACCATTTGAGTGTTATAATAGTTATCAATGATACTAGTTCGATATGAACACCATAATGAAACGCGTGTAACGTTTAGTTACACAAGTATCATTCAAAATTTAATCTACGATGGTCCAAATAGATTTGATTTGCCTTAAAATAGCAAAAACTTTTCAAATTAAAATTCAAAATTTAGCAGATGCCCATACTATACTAGTCAGGAACCTGCTTTTTGATTTTTAAAATTTTGACTTTGGCAGCTTCAATATTGGAGTCCATTTTTGAGCCATACATTCAGTTTTATACTGGAAAATAATATAATATTGGTGATTCTGAGTTCGAAAGTTTCCCTTCGTATATCGAGACAACATAAATGAAAAGGTTCTTCTGGTAACTAAATTTATTTTTCTATATTTTTCATTTCATAATTTGAGTGTTTTTATAAATTCTTAAGCGCACTAGTGCTATAATGAAGGACCTAATGAAATTCAAATGACAATTCTAAATGTGTCATAATGACACCGCCGTAGATTAAAGGCCTTTACGGAAACGCTGATCCGATTAACCCGATCACAGGCTGTTTCTATTCCATCTTTCTTAGATAGACATGATGATTTGTCACCTTTTTTAGTTTGGTGTGAAGCGTACCGTGTCTATCTAGCATGGAAATCTACTATAAGTCTTTCTGTGCCCGATATGAAATATACTCCTGGACAAAATTATCGCACCACTACACATAAGTATCACCATAAGCAGTGGTGCGATAATTTTGTCCAGGAGTATATATTTTTCAAGAATTAGTAGGTTACGAAAGAACTTTAGGATCAAGCAAGCTTCTTCATCATGCAAAAATCCGAAGAAAAAGAATGCAAAGGATTTTTATCATTTTTATTGAATGAAGACGATTTACGAGTACTCTATTACCAACAACAAGTATGTTATTTTCAAAAATTATTCCTACCAATATTCTATTGTTAAAATAGTCAGGTAGTCTGGAAATTAAACTTCAGGAACGTCTTTTACGGTGAACACTGCATAAAAGTAAAACCTAAGTTAGTGCTATTCCACAGGGAATGAAAACGGAAACATAAGAAGAGAAAATTAAGTTGGAAGTAATTTAATATATCATTTTTAATGAGGCATCTGGTGGAAATTTCAGTACCTAGTCTGTTTTGATAAGCTGAACCTATTGTGAAGTATTCTTCGCTATATAGAAATCAATTTAAAATAAAAACCTTAAAAATTCACGCAAAAATTTTTGGAATGGTAGCATTACAGCGAGCCTGCGTATCTTGAGAGGGTTTTATCTACACAAAGATATCCACAAAAACAAACTATAGATCAAAATCTATAAATTAATACCTACATTGTTATAAAACAGAATTCCAAATGGAGAGTTCTAGATACAAGAGCTTATACAGGACCAACAGAGGCACATCTCCATTACTTCTTTTCATTCTAGAATCTCTAAGTTCCCTATTTTGAAATTTGAATGGAGACTGCAGATTTTGATTGGCAGTAATTCTTGACAGATTCACAGCTGCAAAGTAAGTAGTTGACTATAACTTTGTCTTTTAAATTTCTCACAATTTTTCAATAAATTACGTGCGACAAAATACACATTTAGAAATACCTAAGCAATGTTGACAAAATAATATTAGATTCTGTTTCGAAAAAACCTTGATCTAATTCGAGAGGGAAGATTGTAATTACAGTTGCGACAAAAACACTTGTCTATATTAGGAATAATAAAACTGATTAACTGACAATACCTTGGATTTTTTTTTATTACGAAAATTAGGTAAGCATTTTTTAATTGAAACGGATTTCCAATTAGCTCGTAACTTGTGTTGTTAAGCTTTCCAATAATTAACCTACTTTTAGGAATATTACCGGCAAAATAACATTGGGATAATATGAAAAATAAAATACCCAATTGTTTCCGTTATTATTTTATACAAACATGACATCTATTGAAATAAAATATTGGAATATTTTCCTATCCGTTGTTTCAATATGATAGGTAAAATTTCAGGATCTATACTGATTAGCATTAATAAGTACCTACATCTAAACTTTTGAGAAATAGAGAAAGTGGCGAAGTGCACTTCAACATTAAGAATAAATAAGTGAAATATCACATTAGGTTACATAAGTCATTAATAATAAAATTAAAACAATGGGTATTCATATTAATGATACCTACCCATTGTTTGTATTTTATTTTCAATATAATTGATATATCGAACACATAGGTACCAAATTCACTTCAGTTTGTTCACTTCAGTTCAGTTCAGTTCAGTTCAGTTCAGTAACCCTGATGTGGGTATCAGAAAACCAGGCATAGAGGCATAGAGGCCAGAAGGCGACGAGGAGGCAGACCGTCTCTCAAAGCAAGGCGCTGTTACACCTTTTCAAAACCCAGAACCTTTCTGTGAACTGATGCCACACGTCTCCGAAGAAACTAACAAATGGGAATAGGACCGAATGCTAGGTCATTGGAGATCCATTCCGGGTCTGAGACAGGCAAAAATGTTCATATCCATCTCAGCGAAGAGATCTGAACAACTTCTTGACATGAACAGAAGAACAGAAGAGACATTAAAAGGGGCCTATACAAAGCTTAGACATTTCAATATTTAGAAGTGCAGATACTCCAAGTAATTTGAATGAAATGAGAACAAGAAGTGAAAGAAATCGTGGTATATAATCTCAAAAACTTAGTAACCCTCTCCACACGATCCGATTAAATCCCGAAATTCATTTGGCATACTTTTCACTATCAGTAAACAACCTAATTTTATTTTGGGCTTTAAAAATGTATTTGAAGTACGGTAATGGCGAAAAACTTCCATTTCAAAACCGTCGTATATGGCGTTCACGCAAATACGGATACTCTCTGCAAACTATTAGAGACAAATCCCCACCTCAAATATGGTTAAGCTGGACCCTAAGGTATTACCAACACATAAAATATAGGAATTCTGGAATCTGATTCCAGTTTATAGGTATAATGCGAAACGATAATAAAACTTCATGAGGAATAAAGTTAGTTTGCATTGATGATAATTAGGCAGGAGTTTGCTAATGTATTATCCATTAGAGTATCACCATCTACACTATATTTATCTTTATGATATCTGCATAATAGTTATAAGGTCCGAGTTATTAGATCTGAGGGATATTTTGTGCGGAGTGTATTTTAATAGGGAAATATTAACTTTATTAAAAATAATTTCATGCCTTTGTAATATGAATATTTCTATTCAATTATATTTTAGACGCTGTTAGAAGTCTTGCAGATTCCTAGTGAAATAAAAAAAAAACTATTATATTTCTGAAGCCGCAAAGAGAAGTCCTAATATAAATAATAGATATAATTCTCTAGAAACTAGAAAAATATGTATATCCAACCTAATTAGCTGCAAAAAAATTGGAACTATAATAATTACCTATGCGGAAAAAAAAGCAAGTTTCCTTAATTTTGCCTATCACATAGGTCCAAGACCAGCAATAAAATTTTAATTTTTCAAGTGTTGATGCAGTTTTTTTTTTGGCACCTTACCATCTCGAAAATGATGAAAATTTCCATTGCGAATTTTTCACCCAGGATTTACAAAACACCGAGATGCCGTTGCAACTTGCCCCGACCTATTTTGAATCTCCATTGATTGGCCTGAGACTGTATATTTACCGATTGACTTAGTTTGAATAATGCATTTGGCTTCGTGGCTAAGCAAGCAATCCGTATGGTGAATCATTAAAGAAAATATTTAAAGCTTTTTTAATACGTGAACATGAGAAATTCCAATCTTTTATGTTATAGTATTGCCAAAGGTATTGCCCACATCTTTACTCATTTTATAGTTTTCCTTTAATTTCTCTGATCTCATAAAATTTTGATTAGATATTTTATTATATTAAAGCGTTCATTAATTAATTAATTGGATGCTCTGTGATATTAAACTAATATTAACCTAAATTTAATTCCTCAAGATCTGCAAACTACAAAGATTTACTGTTGGAAATTCGCAGTGGGAGACTAACATTCAATTTTCTTGATTAGAACTAAACATTTCCGCATACCTACACCATCGACACAGGTTTTAAGTTAATTTATTTCTGAATAATCACTGCACTTATATCTTGATTGTCGGATATATATTGATGTCGTTATTCTTCAATTCAACTCGTGTATTCGCACCCCCATGCAGCCGATGAGGGTTGTTTCCAGTTAAATCCCACGATGAAAACGCGAAAAGGAGGAACGTAATCTGCACGTTCGAAATGGTTTTTCACTTTTCGAAAATTGAAAAGGTTTCGGTGGGAGATGTTTGATTTTTAATTTGTACTTAATTGTTCAATAGTTTAAAAATGTTCATGTAATTATAGTCTCACAAAAACTATAAAATCAACACTAAGCGGAAGACATACAAACATAAAAACAGCTGAGTACCTCTCAAAAACTAATATTCATTTTTCACAGCATAAGATGACTACATTTTTGTTCCTCTATTGGGTATTAATGGCAAAAAAATAAATATTTTTTCAATAGGCAAACATTTATAAATTGCTTTTCTTTGTTGCAACGGATTTGAGGGAAAGATTAATGTTTAAAACAACCCTGTGTCAACCCTGGAATGTGTATACAGCATCCCATTTATTTTAATCTGATATCAATGTGCTTCCGCTTTTTTGACACACGGTTATTAGCGAAAACCTTCATTTGTCGTTTCTGCGTGAGCCAACATATAATAACTCTAAAGGCTCGATTTTGACCAATAAATTACATATAGATTAAAACTAATTCAAAGTTTTTTATTTTTTGAATGTCTTTCTTTTATACCTGGGCTGATATAGTTCTAAACTATATTTTCCTTTAGAAAATTTTTCAAGAAAATACACTAGGCTAGACTGAAAAACAAATCTTATTCATTTTGCAGAAATGTCTAGGCTAAGTTACATAGTTTAAATTCCAGGTAGGTAGTTACAATTTCATATGATTAAATTCGACCATAAATTAATGAAACTTGTCAAGCTTTACCCAAATCTCATTTTTATTCATACCATCTTACTAATTACTGTCCGAAACTTTTTTGTTAGTTGGAAATATTATCCTCTGGACAAACAACGGATTATATTTTATCCCACTCAAGCCGGGTTTTGTTTTAAACTGTACAATGTGATTAATTTTTGCAGTCACTTTGAATAGGTAGGTACTTTTTTTTTGTTGACTATAGTGGACGAGGAAAACTTAATTATAACAATCTAGAGATAATGTAGTTCGCGTAAAAGATGCAATAAAAGCACTAAGACTTCTAAAATATTTTATTTCCAAATATAAACTGGCAGTTTGCATCAATACTTATAGCTAAACATATATAATTATTTGAAATATGAACCTATAGAAATTATTACACTTTAGGTGTTGTGACTCTTCATGCTGCTAATTTATGTAACTACCGATATGATAAAGGGAATATTGACAGTCAAAATACTAGCAATCTTTCCTTCAAGTTTCGCATTTCATTTTACTTATGCACTTCGAAAACTTTGCTTTATTCAAGGGTTTGGTAAAAGAATCAGCAATCATTAAATTTGTCGGAACATAATTCAGGCACAACTTCCCCTCCTCAATCTTCTCCTTCAGAAAGTGATGTCGTACATCAATATGCTTTGTACGAGCCTGGTATGCTCCGTTTAATGCCAACTTCTGTGCCCCTTGATTGTCGATATACAACAAAGTTGGCTTCAAGTTTGAACTGATTTCTTGACAAACCTCTGAGCCATAATGCCTCTTGAACTGCTGAAGACATAGCCATATACTCTGCTTCCGTCGTAGAGAGTGCCACGGTTGGCTGTTTTTTAGTATTCCAAGAAATCGGGGAACCATTTTTCAAAAAAATGTAACCAGTAACTGAACGCCTGTCATTTGGATCATTGGCCCAATCTGCATCGCAATATCCAAACACATCAGAACCTGCAATTTTCTTTCCTTTAAACTCAAGCTTATAATCAATCGTACCCTTCAAGTATGAGCTGGTCCAGGATTATTGTTATATCGACTCACACAACTAACAGCGTAGCAAATGTCGGGTCTTGAAATTTGAGAAGCAAACAACAACGAGCCAACTGCTTCCTGATATGGAATGCTTTCCATCTTAGCTTTTTCTTGGTCATTCGAGGGAGAAGTCAATTTTTCTCCAACACATAATGGAATGTCTACAGGATTACAATAGACCTATCTCCCATGATTAGAAAAAGGAAGCTTCATTGTAATAAATACAAGTTAGAAAACAATAAAAGATCACATGCGCGCGCAACTCGTAGGCTGCAGTGTAGCCAGATTGTATTGTTGCAGAACAAATGTAGACAATACAAATCGAACATTATAACATTAAAGAAGTAATATAGTCTCAAGTGTTTCACAACGCCTTAAAATAGACAAAAGAAGAGCTTTAAAGTGGATAAACATCGTTTGCAATTTTATTTTGATAAATGTTTCATCCGGCAACATCGCTCAATAAAATTGCAAAGGAATATGTCAAGTATAATCTAACATAACCTTAAACGAAACTGCGGTGAGTTCAAGTAATATGTAAAGTATTAGTTTGCTCTTTGTCAAATTACACATTACAAAGAAAGAAGGAACGATTCATTCTGAACTAGCCCCTGAATACGAATATGACGCAAGCCTGTCATAAACTTGCTTCTCATTGGACGCTCACCTGCAGCCTACAAGCGACGCGCGCAGTCCAGGTGATAGGAGATCGGTCTATTATCCATATTGAATTTATTTAAAATTTTTCTCAAATAGACCTGTTGATCAATCCAATTTTTTTTGTTACTTCTATCCCTTGAGATTTGGAAACCAAGAACTGATTTAGCTGGCCCTATATTTTTCATTTCAAAATTGTTCATAAGTTGAGATATGAAATCATTCGAGAGCAAAATCATGTCATCAACATAAATCGCCAGAATTATAATGATCTCTGTTATCTTATAATAAATGCAACAATCTGTTTGTGATTGATTCATCCCAATTTTTTTTAACCATGAATCCAGTTTCTGGTTCCAGATACGACTAGCTTGTTTTAAACCATTAAGCGATTTTTTCAATCTACAAACTTTATTATTTGTATGTATAAAATATTCCGGAGGAATCATATATACTTCTTCATTTAGATCACCCTGTAAGAAAGCTGAAACCGCATCAAGCTGATCAATATCCAAATCGTGCTCAGCTGCAAAAGCAAGTAGGTATCTTATTGAACTATATCGAACCACTGGTGAGTACGTTTCTTCAAAATCAATTCCTTTTCTTTGTGCACATCCTTTTATTACCAAACGAGCTTTGTAATGGGAAATGGTATCTTCATTTTTCTTAGTTTTAAAAACCCACTTACAATTTATTCCTCTCTTCCCGGCTGGTAGATCTACTAAATCCCAAGTGTCATTTCTGATCAGAGCATCATATTCAATTTTCATAGCCTGAAGCCATTTATCCTTATCTGACCTACTTAGAGCTTCTTCTACGGTTAAAGGATCGTCACCTGCTTCAATAATAGCAGAATAAGTTACATAATCGTTCATTGCACCGGGAGGTTTTCTTATGCGCTGTGGCCTTTGAATCGAAGCTTCAATTTCAACTGGAACTTTTGAACCTTGTTCTGAACTGTAACGAACTACTTTCACCCAATTTCTGAATTCTATCTGAAAAATTTGTATCAATACTATCAATACTATCAATAGGCTCACAAGCAGCCGTATTTGAAATTCCATTTTCAATTTCAATGTTTTCTCCATACCACTGTTCTACATCAGGTTCAATGTTTACCTCTTCTCTTTCATTGTCGCTTCTATTTGGAATAGATTTACTTACAGGAAATTGAAAAAAATCAGTCATATTTTTATCTCCATTTTTTTTAATAAGTTGCATCCTTTTTCATTCTCAATAAATTGAACATCTCTGGATACAATCACAATTTTTTTTATTGGATTATATAGCCGGTACGCTTTCGATTCCATACTGTAGCCAACAAAAATGCACGGAATGGCTTTTACATCCAATTTCCTTCTTTTTTGACTAGGAACGTGAGCGAATGCTTTACAACCAAAAATTTTGAAATTTTTAACTGTTGGTTTTCTATTAGTCCACAATTCTTCAGGTGTTTTTTCAATTGTCCTACTTGGTAAACGATTTGATACATAAACACATGTATACACAGCTTCAGCCCAAAAACATTTCGGTAGCTCAGCTTCAATCAAAAGACAACGCGCTTTTTCAATGATTGAACGATTAAGCCTTTCTGCTTTGCCATTCTGTTCAGCTGAGTAAGGGACCTGATGTTGTATACCTGCTTTTCTTAGCAAATTTTCAAGTTCTTTGCTACAATATTCTCCACCGTTGTCAGTTCTTAAACATTTAATTTTTTTACCAGTTTGAGTCTCCACTAAGTTCCTGAAAATCTTGAAATATTCAACAACTTGATATTTAGTTTTCAAAAAATAGACAAATGTCTTATGGCTATAATCATCAAGAAATGTCAGTAAATACCTTGAGCCAGCCAGCGAATTTTCTTGCATCGGACCACATAAATCGGAGTGTATTAATTCCAACACTTGATTAGTCTTGCTTTCACTGCTATGAAAAGGTAATCGGTGACTTTTTCCCATGATACATGTTTCACATGCAAAATCTGATGGTAGATTGCCTTTGATGTCCATTCCATAAACTAGACCATTTTTAAGTTTATTTAAACTTCCCATGTTCACATGAGCTAAGCGACTATGCCATAAACTAATTTTTGATGAAACACTTAACATGGCTGAGTGATTGTCTCTTTTAAACAAATCTAATTTAAACAAATTATTCTCCAGAGTGGCTGTGGCAATTAGTTTCTTTGAAAAATCATAAATGCTAGCACCACTTGAATTAAAAATAACAGTGTGCCCTTTTCTAACTATCTGACTAATTGACAATAGATTTACGTTTAACTCTGGGACATTAATAAACCTATTTTACTTTAATATTAGAACTTTTTTTATCGATTGAGAGGCAAAGATCGACATTACCAATTGTATCGGTGCTCATTTCTTGATTATTAGCAGTTGCGATTATCAATTTTGTCGATTTTTCTTCAGATTTTAATACATGCCGATTTGATGTCATATGTGCAGAACATCCTGAATCCAAGTACCATACATAATTGTTTTTTTGCTGAACTGAAAAAGCAGAAAATAAGGAAGAAGAAAAATCATCTCTATTTTTATTTTTGTCCTGAATTCTTTTCCTCTCATCGCATTCATTGGCGAAATGACCATACTTATGACAATTATTGTAACAACGTGGACCATTCTGTTTGAAGTTTTTGCTATTATTACCCATATGTTTCTTTTTTGAACGACTCCCATATCCATATCCGTACATTGCCATTGTATTTTGGTCAGGGTCAGTGTCCACAGAAATATCTTGAAGCAATTTGGTTATGATGGAATCACCAGTGACGGGTGTACCTGAGCTTTCAATACCCATTATCATTGGTTTGTAGGTGTCAGGTAAACCCGCTAGCAGAATAGTGCCTACCCATTCGTCATTGACAGGTAGACCAACATTTGAAAGTTTGTTTGCAGTTGTTATGACGGTATTAACATAATTTTCCACAGAACTACTATTTTCCAATGTTGTGGTAATCAATTGCCGTAAAAGTCCTACTCTTCGCGTTAATCCAGTGTCTTCAAATGCGGTTCTAAGGTTGTCCCAGGCTTCCTTAGCCGTTTTTGTTGATTGGATATGTACATAATTTATTGGATCAACTAATAAAATAAGTTTCGACCGAGCTTTTGTCACTTTTTTGACATCTGCTTCTGTACCTTCTACCGCAGCCCACAGTTCTTCTAATTTAAAGAATGCTTGTACAGCTAACTTCCATTGCTCATAATTTTCTCGCCTTTTCAATCTCTCAATGGACGGTAACTGATAAGCAGACATCCTGAGTTCGCAAGCAAAAAATTATTATTTTTCGAATCGTCTTCTGCAATGGTTAACAATTATGGGGTTTCTGAGGGGGGCACATAACCTGTTGTTAATCAAGCCCCAAATTGTATGTAACACCAATAAACTATCTGGAAGAGTACGGACGAATTCTATTGAACTGAATTATTAATTACAATAATGACATATATCCACAGAACATATCACCTCTAGAAAAGTATCTGCAATGGTATGTACCGGTTATGAATTACGGCGCCCTCGTTGACTGAAAACCCAACTAATCGAGTATTCTTGACAAAAAGGCGAATTGATTTTTTTCATATATTTTTATTATTTTTGTATAATTTTTAATCTTCAACTGCATTTGGCTTGCTGACTCCTCTTAGCTCTTTTCGCCTCATTTTTTTAAAAAGTATGACTGGCAGGAAGTGTCCGATGTCGAACATAGTGCAAAAAGAGTTAGTAAGTTAGCAAGAGACACGCAGTTATAGGTAGATCGCAAAGTAAATACGAATAATAAATACAAATACGAACGAAGCGAAACAAACGAATAAATACAAAAAAATACGAACAAAAATTAGGTTTTTTTTCAACCAAAACTTTTTGAATTTTCACTTTAACGCGCGTGGAAACCATTCTGTGCCGTGGGGTACAACAACACAATTTAAAAATTCAAATTTTGACTTTTAAAATGACAAAATAAATGACAAAACCAACCAACACAAATCACTGTCCACGCCACAGATACCTGTAAATTTCTCTTATCTCCCGACAGTGTCGCCATCGTTGAATGAAAACCTAACTAAAAACCTTTGTCGCGATTCTTCCATTTGAGATATTTTTCTATAGGTGATATGTTCTGTGCATATATCTTTCAAAGTCAACTAACTAAAAACCGGTACCGGTGGTACCTATATTACAACAAATCTCAGGTATTATAAAATAATTCCAACACTAGCAATTGATTCTGAAAACCAGAGCAGCAGTACCTATTTATTAGTCCAAAAATCTGAATTGACTTACCTCAAAAAAAAAAAAAAAAAAAACGTGGAACAACCAATTGGTACTCACACAAAATGGAAGCCCACAATTAGATAAAAAATTGAAATATAACATTTATATTTCAAGAACAGATAAGATAAGATCTATCAGGTAAAAACTTAACAATGATATGATAATATGCATTGATAGCAAAATATATTGAAAAATCTATGAGGGAGAATCTAAAAATATAAAGCAAAAATTAAAAATGACTTCCCTGCTAGACTACCGCCGAGAAAAGAGAACGTTTTAGAAACCAACCCCCACAGGGAAACGATCCGGTGTTTTTTATACTTAACTGCATTTGAACCAGTTCAACGAATCAGAAGAGTACACCCAAAAGATCATATTCACTTTACAACGACTTCACAATGAAAAACCACGTGGAATGAAAGAGAATAGATAAAAATCCACTAGAATTATTTTAATTGTTTACAAATTATAATGATTTAAATTAAGGTTATGTCAAAAATAAAAAACCGCTATTTAATTAGGTCACTAAGCCAAAAATGATTATTTCAGAATCAGAAGTTAAAGAAAGACAGAAATATATTCATTTGCTAAAAGTGAGGTGAATATAATTTCATTAAATGAAAATACAAATGACTGTCAAATGGGAAATATTAGAAATAGTTAAGGAAAACTATCAAAATTAAAAAAAAAAAACTCTTCCGGTACTAGATGGCAGCACTGGTAAATGAACAATAGATATTTGCATTTTACGCTCATGATGGATATATGGCAGCACTGGTATTATTTTGAACTTTGTGGATATTTTTAGATTATTATGAATTATTATTTTGTTGATTCTGAAATGGAAAAAATACGGAAATATGCGGAAAGTGCCTTTACCGCCCTCAACGGCTTGACCGAACTCCGCTTCGCGTCGTTCGGCCAACTGCCGTTGCGTGCGGTAAAGTATCACTTTCCGCAATGTTAGGTAAATAATTGTAATAATTTCTAAGACTGTATTTTTGAGCTTCCCGGTTTTTCCAATCTTATCATATCAAGTGCCTTTTGAGATTACCATAACGTGCATCAATCAAAGTAATTTACGTCTCCCAGAAACAGTTTGTCACGATTGCCGGAATAGTTAGTTCCAAGTTTAACTCTTGTAAAGCAACACTAATTAACTGTCAGAGTAGTGATTGCCTGTACTCAATTTAACAGTTACGTAGGAAGTCTGATTGTCACTGGTCTATGTGAATGTAAATATTCTGTCCGCGTTTTTGCTGACTGAAGCAACATTTTCAGCCCAAATGATTTATTCTCGACCTATAGAGGACGATGTTTGGAATGCTGCTAATTTCGCCCTCGATATCCTTTGGACATTAGTTTTCGGTGACATGTCTCTGGGGATGCATAAGGCTCGTTTGATTTTATTATCTTTGCTGAGCTGAAACAGCCAAAACTGAAATGGCCTAGCACAAGTTTGTGTCTATCAATATATGCATAATGTATTTAAAAAAACATCTTGGTTAAAGTTAATGTTTCTGTTTAAAAACAAGACATTACTTTTTCCAATTATATCAATTAATGTATGGTAATTTATCTTATTTTTATCCAACTAAAGTGACAACTGTGTTATGTAAAAAGTTAGCCTACATAGATTTTGTTTGTGTTGGAATATATAATGGCCTGAAAGCTCGTAGGTTGTATGCCTGATTTTTGTATGCAAAGCCTATTTTATCCAGAAAAACTTTAGGTGTTAATAAACTGGATAGCTTTTTCTATAATTCTGGATGAAAGCAATGACAAATTTTGTGCAGAGGGGTTTTTAATGGGGAAGGTGTGTTCAAAAAAAATATATGCATTTACAAATACGATATAATTTTTCCTTATAAAACCAAAGGAAATCTCATGCACATATTATATAATAACAAATGGCTGTTTCTTTTCTGGGGAGACATTGCAGTATTTATGGTGCTCCCTTTAATACTTATTCCGCTTCTATTTCCTTGGCAGAAAGTGATGGCGGAAATGTAAACTTATTATGTTCACCCGTTAGTCTAAATTACTTTACGGGGACGCTGTTATTTTAAGGATTTTATACTGCAATTTTCCTTTATATCGATAAATTATTCACAAATCAACGCACACGTACTCACATCAAATTTAAAAATATTTGTAGATAGGATTATTGAAAATAGTGAATTTTGCCACCGTAACAGGCCACAATCGAATTGACAACCGAATACCTAAGTCAAATATTAACGATAAGTAACTTAACTGTGATTTTTTAACTGTGAGTTTCTTGAAAATTTGGTACCTGATCGAAGATCACTGTAGCAAAAAAAAAACACACTAAGAAGAAACATAATGCCATGTAAATAAACTCGAAAAGTCCGGCTTAAAACTTCTCGATGTTTTTTTTTTTTCTCAAATTTTTAGGGAGTGAAACGCTATAAGTATGTCGTTACATCCTTTATATTTTGTTTTGGAATAAAATTCCACAAAATTATGTTCCCAAAACTTATCAGATGAACACTTTAACTTAAAACTCTATTTACTTCAACTAGATAAGCCATAATAGTCAGGTATTGTTAGAGGACTCCATTTACATAATGTAACGACTAATTGGAGCTTCTATAATGACTCGTATAGCGGCTCTATATTAATCTAGATACTGTATAATCTCGGTCGACGAAAAATGGGAGGTAACTAAGACATAAAATTACCGTTTACCAACAGGAGGAAATTTAATGATGGCTTAAAAAATAAAATGTGTATTGTATTTCATTAAGTTTTGTTGCTTCATGAAAGTCTGCACTAGATAAACTTGCTTTGAACCTTTCACGAGTCAAAATCTTTTCTTGCCAAATATAAATAATTGAGCTTGAGCCTTTCGCTTCTTTCGAATGCATTGTTTTTCTAGCAGCAAAATATTCTTTCCATTTTCGCTTTTTGATTTTGAAAAGCGCCTTCGCAAATCCAATTATAGCGCTCTTTAGGAATTCCTTTAACCTTTATTCAATATTTGTCATTTTTAGGAACATAACATTCGATAGGTACTTCCATTGGAAATAAAATCCCTTGTAGCATTGGATATAATATATTTTGTTCAACTATCAAGACGCTCTGGAATAAAAGAGAAAAACATGATATCTTATGTAGAGTAGGACATTGCTTTTATCAAAAATAATCACAACTTTATGCATTTTGCATTTTGCTTTGAAGTATCCGAAACTTTGTAACATTTAGCAAAAGAAGATTTGATAAATATACGGAATCTAAAGGAAAACTTCAAATAGTTTACGAGTGCATTTTATGCTGACGATAAGTTTAAATTTGTTCGCAAACGGTATAGCTACGCCAGATTTTCCAGCGAATTTTGTCGTTTGGTTCAAATATTGGGGTTTTCTGAGTTTAAAATAGCTTAACCTAAAGATATTTTATTAGTAGTGATTTTTCTAAAATATTCCATCATGTTCCATTTGAAAATTTGTAAAGGCCTTCCGGTTTTACTCTAAAACGAACGGCGGACTTTGCTCGAGCGCCACCCTTTGAGTTATTTGAAAGCGACAAAGGGATCGCTTACGGACGACTGCCAGATAACTAAGTGGAGTTCGGATGTCCAAGGCTTCGATAGTTGGAGTAGAAAATTTCGAAACAACATTAACTTCCAAAGGGAGTCGAAAGGATAGGACAGGGAAACAATAATTTACTTCAGTCAAAGGCCGTGTTCACCAGATACAAACATTGGTAAACGGTTTGTGATTGTTCTGCTGAACGCTACGTTGAATTTGTGTTAAAATCAAACATGTTTTGCAAACGGTTGTCATTTTTGCAAGCATTTTCAGAGTGTTTATAATTTTCAACACTGTGTTTTGTGTGGTGACCTGTCATTCAGAAGGTGACGTTCTATCATTGAAAAGTTGAATCGTTCAGCAGAACCAAGAGTTTATCCAACATATTCTGTTGGTATTTGTAAACTGTTTACAATCTGTTTTGGTTCTGGTGAACGTAGCCATTGTTATACTTAAGTCAATTTATTATAATAATTAAAGAAATATTACGGTGAGATTTCGGTGTCGATAATTAACTTGGAATTTTATTTATTGGTAGGTATATAAAATAAATTTAACTAGAATACGAAATAATAAAAAGAAACCAGCTGGGGTTCGGTTCGATATTCATAAAATAGGTACAATAGATCGGAATGTCGGTTCCCAGTGGTTTCGGTAACAAAAACTCATGGACAAAATAAAATTTAATTAACAATTTCGGAAACAGAAATATTTGTCTTTTTCCACGGATTTGGAAAAAGGAAAATCGGTAAAACACTTTTCTGGAAATATCCTACTAATTCAAGGAATAATTCAACAAATTCGGAAACAGAAATATTTGCCTTTTTCCACGGATTTGGAAGAAGGAAAATAGGTAAAGCACTTTTCTGGAAAAATCCTACTAATTCAAGGAATAATTTAACAAATTCGGAAACAGAAATATTCGCCTTTTTCCACGGATTTGGAAAAAGGAAAATTAGTGAAACACTTTTCTGGAAAAAATCTTATCAATTCCAGAAATAATTTAGAAAGCCAACTTTCGGTTTTCTGAGCTGACGGTAAAAAAAATTCAACTGGACGGTTACTGATTGACTCCAAATATAATTTGCAGAGAAATTTCGGTTCAGAGATCAGGGCGGAAAACGTGCGGGACAACTATTTCCATCGACTAGAACTAGTTGTGCCTCACGCAATTCGAAAGTCGAAGACGCTGTGCTAGTAATCTCGTTCTGAATAGACTAAAGTCGGAGATTCTTAGCCCACACCTTTCAACCAACAGCCTTGCTCGGAATTAATTAAAGTTATAGCTCGGAATACGGCAGTCAAAAAAAAAAAATTAAAATTAACGGTACATACCGGCAGAATATTCACTTGCACAAAATTAAGTAAAGAACCCAAAAAAAAAAGTTTTAAAGCAATTTTCAGATTATATTTTTTTTCGGACTTCTAGCCTCCTCGGAGGTCGGTAAGCTAGTCCCTCTTCGACGAACCCTTTTTCGGCTCGCTGGGTTCGGTCCCCACTTTTGTGGTAAGGTAGCGGGGCGGCTGGACGACGTCTGTTGGGGGCATAGAGCTTGTTCATCATGTGTTTGGCCTATAGGGTGTTCGCAATGTGTTTGCGTTCGGTGGGTGAGCGGAAAATTTCTGTAACTTCGTTACACACCCCTCCTTCTTCGAAAAAAAAAATGGTAGTCTACTATTTTTTTAGTGGTCGTGGCGGTGAGAAGTCGACGAGGGTCGGTAGTTGGCAATACGTGCCTTTGGACACCCACAGTAGGGTGTACGGTTGCCCTGACGCCGGTTGAGGTCGGCGATCGGACTTCGGGTACGAAGTTGTACCAGAGAAGTACGGCAACGGCAGTTTCGGGACAAGGCTCCCACCTTGCCACATCGGGAGCAGAAAACTACCCCAGAACGGTTGCAGTGTTGGCGACGGTGACCGGTGGTGCCACAATGCCAGCACAGGTCGTCGGTGATCGGGATAAACCCGTTCTGGACCTGTTCGTGGCGAACAAGAGTCCAAGGCTTCGGGGACGTGTTGGTCGTCGGGCATGGCAGAGCTTGGTTGGGTCGGTAGTATGGTGTCGGCGGAACCTGATGAGGTCACACTGACTTCCGGTGGTGAAACGGTCAGGGGTTGAAGTCCCGGTTCTTCTTCAGGCTGATGGTTTTCTCCTGTTAGGATGGCCGGGGACGGTATATGGATTTCCGGTGGCTCGCCAACGGCGTCGGCGAGCGCATCGATGAGCTCATCTGTCGCCTCAGTGAGGGATAGGTCCATTTGGGTTGCGCAGATCTCTAGGGTCGGGGCATCCATTTCAGTGACGGGGCTAAGAAAAAAAAAATATTAGACCTCGGTTAAAAGAAACGAAATTTTCGGCGACGAGACAGACGGGATTGTTCCCCAGACGGGATTGTTCCCCCTACACAACGGAAATCCCAAAAAAAATAAAACGACACTACAGATTTTCCCTAGTAAAAAAAAGCATACGGTTAACTCGGGGCACGGTAATTAAGGTCGTTCGGTGATTGCAGTAATCGGCGGAATTTTTGTCCGCCTCGGGTGTAGCAAACGAGGCGATACGTCCGTCTAGGGTTAAATCCCACCGGGCGGCATAGCATTGCCATCTCCCGGGCCGGATTTTTCCAAACTCTGACATGGGGGTTTAGGAAACCCCATTCGGCCAATTGTTCTATCGGTCGGTGGGGTCGGCCAACCCAAACCGGTTCATTTCCACCGCTCTCGGCGACAGAATCGGAATCGGTGTCGGAGCAGGGTTCCGACCTGGAAACCAGATGTGCAGACGTCATGATGATCTGGGGGAAACAACATAAATTTAAAGTTATAGATACGGAAGCGGTACGGAAAACAAGGGAACATTTATGCGGAAATTTCGGGTGAAGGATCCTGATGGTTATCTGTGGCGGTAATTTCGTGGGCGGGTTTCAAATCTTTGATGTGGATCCGGAGGAGTCTTTTTCCCGTGGTAGAGCGGAGATCGTAAACCACGGTCGATTGCACCCTCGTGACGGTGTAGGGTCCGGAGTATTTTGGGGCCAACTTGGCCGCGAAGCCTTTCGCAGCGGACGAAAGCGGGTTCTCTCGACGATAAACTTTCTCACCTAGGGTACATCTCCATTCGCGGCGGCGCAGATTATAATAATGACCCTGCGAGTTAAATGCCCGGTCAAGGTTGACTTGTATCAACTCGTAACACTCTTTCACCTTGCTAAGGCGATGATTGTTCGCGTCCACATCACCCGCAGTTGGGACTTGATCGTTCGGGGGTTGATGGTATCGGTGGAAAACAGCGTTAGGAGGATCCAATTCTCGTCCAAAATTGAGAAATGCCGGTGTATACCCGGTAGAGTCATTACGGGACGTATTGTAGACGAAAATCAACTCAGGAATAAATACGTCCCATTTTTTATGGTCATTTTCGCAAAACTGGGCAATCATAGTTTTGACGGTTTTGTTCGCTCTCTCCACAGGGTTAGCTTGCGGAGGGGTCAGGCGATGCGTAATTCCTAATTCCTGTAGATACTCGGTGTACAAACTACCGGTGAACTGAGTGTCGTTATCGGAGATCACCATTTTCGGGCGGCCGAATCGCAGGACAACTTCCTCGTGAAGAGCTTGGATCACCGCCTTTCCAGTAGCACTTCGGATTGCTCCGCACTGAATCCATTTAGTGAAACGGTCTTGGAACATGACGATGTAGCAGTTGCCCTTGGATGACCTGGGCAGAGGTCCCACCAGATCCGTGCTGACGGTTTCCCAAGGGTTGCGAACCTTCGACATCTACATTTTCCCTGGTGTTTGTTGCTGAGATTTCTGGTAGGTTTGACAGGAGGCACAACTTCGAACGCACTTTGCAATGTCTCGAAACATTCCGGGCCAGTAATACCGGCGAGCAACCCGGACGCTGGTTTTGGCAATGCCCATATGGCCCGCAGTTGGGACATTATGGTTCTCGGATAAAACCTTTGCCCTCAGGGCGTTTGGAACACATAACTTCCATGGTTCGGACATCTCTGGTTCGTTTAGGTAGGAGTTTTCCCAGAAGTGACGGAACAGTTGTCCATCTTCTACACGGTAATCGGGGAAGGCTGCCGGATTGGCTTCAACTTCCTTCAATCTCCGGGTATACCATGGGCAGGCGGATTCGGACTGAACCAAAGTTAAGACGTTAATTTCCTCCTCGGGACAGCTGTCGACCGGATCACGGGACAGGAGATCGGTGACTTTGTTTAATACTCCCTTCCGGTACTTAATCTCAAAGTCGTATTGTTGGAGGAAAATACTCCATCGGGCAAGACGGCCGGACGGACTTTTTATGGAGTGGAGCCAGCGGAGGGACATGTGGTCACTCAGGACGGTAAAACGGTATCCTTCAAGGTATGGTCTCATTTTCTCGATTCCCCACACAATAGCTAGACACTCCTTCTCGGTGACGGAGTAAGCTCGTTCATTCGGGTGTAGGCTTCGGCTCGCGTAGGCAACCACATGGTCACCATCTTGGTCATGCTGGATCAATGCTGCGCCCAGCCCTTGGTCGCTAGCATCGGTTTGTAGCACAAATGGTTTGCCGAAGTCGGGGCACCTAAGGATCGGAGCTTCCGTGAGCTTGGTTTTCAACTGTTCGAACGCTTGGTCATGTTCGGTGGTCCAGTTCCAACGAACTCCCTTTTTGGAACATTGGCAATTCTATATCCAGGAATTCCTTCAGCTGTGTTTCTTCACTCGCAGTCAGTGTTAACGGCGGAGAGTCGTTCGGAAAATTTGGAGTCTCTAATAGACTAACGTGTTCGGGATCGGACGGGGTGGACACTTGTTCCTGATTTAGGGTAACCGTCTGATTGCGTAGATTGATGACAAAATCGTGTTTGGACAGTATGTCCATCCCCACAACCAAATCAGCGGTTAAATTGGGTAAATGGCTGAACTGTTCCTCTAGGATGGAGGAACCCAATTTCAGCTTCAGCACATAGCCGGATTCGGTATTGATCGACTGGCCATTTGCTAGAAGAGTCTTCCTAGGCATAGTCTCTGCCTTTTGGGAAGCGGTGCCTCTGTAGAGTTGAGCCAGTTTATCGCCGATATACGAGCTAGTGGCTCCCGTGTCCAGCAAAGCCAGAAATGTTTGGTGATCCACGATAATCGGAATAAGGGGACGGTTTTCCAAACGGTTTCGGGGACTCTGGGTTGGTGAGACGAGGGCGGAACTCCGTACGGGTCTCATAACCTTACGGTGCCGTTCTAGTTTCCCGCATTACAGCGGCAATCTCTGGATAGCACCCCTTCTGTTCCACAACGAGAGCAGAACAGTTTCTGAGGGTTCGTGCATGTGTCCCGAAAATGTCCAGTTTGGCCACATCGCCAGCACCTTACTCCGGTGCTGCTCGGGGTGGCCTGCCGGGACGGAGTAGTCACATTCGGTACTCGAGTGACTGGGATAGAATCGGCGGAAGGGGTTGAACGGTTATTTGGTGGCGGTCGGTCTCTGGAAATGGAGTTGCGAGTTGCAGAACTCGCCAGGGGTTCATCAGGAGCGTTCAACTCCTGATGCAGTAATTCGTATTCTCGAACCATCTCCGAGAATGACTGAATGTCGTGAAAATCGGATCGGCGGATGTAATGTCGGTATTCAGGGCGCAAGTTACGGTATAGCCATTGGAGTTCCTGGATCGGGGAAATTCCGCCATGCCTCCTAATCATGGTTTGCATGTCGGTGATGTACGTTATCGAAGATTCCCCAAGCCGCTGAAGTCGACGGCTAATTTTTGCTTCCAGGTCCACCTTATAGTTGATTGGAAAGTAACAAGTCCGGAATGCTGGAATGAACTCGGACCAGCTGTGCCAATAGCGACGGTTATTCCGGAACCACAGAGCGGCTTCTCCCTGTAGCAGTTCGGGCAGAACCTGGAGTAAGCTATCTGGGTTAATCTGTTGCGTCACGCAAATTTCCTCCAGACGTTCCAGGAAAGCGGCAGGGTCTCCTCGTCCAGAAAACTGCACGTTCCAGTGTCTGGTCTTTGGTAAAAAGCTTGCGGTCGGATTTGCAGGAAGTGTCGGAATACCGAATGGGGTTGAGGTAGTCGGGGGGCCCCCTGTCAGGGGTTGGGTGCCCGTTTGCATTTTTCCGTTTCCTATTTGGTTACCGCTACATGGAGCGCTAATCGTTTAGAACTTGTAAAACTATGACTGGCATCACGTTTCCTATTAGGCCAGCGCACATTGTTTACTGCTATATGGCGCGCTACTCATATAGGACTTGTTAAATTATATCCGACGTCGCGTTTCCTATTAGACCAGCGCACATAAATTGAATAACTATGCTCATTTTGCCAACCCATGCTGTTACGTGACCTTTGACAGTTTATAATACTAAAATTCCCTCCAGCAGTAATTAAAAAAAAACTATGAAAAGATGTTTCATAGTTGCAGGCAAACACTTTGCCGCGGTAGAAAATATACTCATTAATAATAAGTGTTTCTACTGTGACAGGAAAAAAATATTAGTGGCAGCAAAGAACTTAACTGTTACAACCAAGTGACTTTTTGCTAACTTAGTAAAGGGCATTCTACTACTATAATAGGATCGTTTTGCAATTACAGCTGAAATTTCTGCTAGATACCGAAAATACATTGTTAAAGAATTTTAGGCTAAGAGGATTTCTCAGTGCAGAATCAACAGAAATAATAAAACGAGACACAACGAGAAATATTACAAAATAATTGTACCACCTGTAACCACCAATTAACCTCAAAAAATGACAACGATAATGAAATGGATTGCAGTGCAATGGATGTCTGCAGACGATCGCAGAGGGTGTGCGCTGGTTTAATAGGAAACGCGACGTCCGATATAATTTAGCAAGTCCTATATGATTAGCGCTACCTGTAACGGTAGACAATGTGCGCTGGCCTAATAGGAAACGCGATGCCAGATATAATTTTACAAGTCCTAAAGGATTAGCGCTCCTTGTAGCGGTAACCAAATAGGAAACGGAAAAATGCTGCCCGTTTGGATTGCCAGAAACGGTATCGGGGTTGCGGTCGACGGTACGGTAGTTGTGACAGTCGTGACTGCAATAGTTGCACCAGTAGCGGGCATGGGAAAGGCAAAGGGGGTTGTCGACGGAATGGGGCTGCGGTTTCCATCCCTGATGTAATGAATCAGGCGCTTTCTTAGCTCATCCACGGTTCCAGTGGTACACAGTACGAACTTCTGAAGCTCGGTGACGAGTTCGTGCCTACGGAGACTGTAAATCCACCCCACCCGGGAATCGTTGGGGCTGAGTGGAGTATTTAACAAGGGCCTCGCCCCTGGAACGGTACTGGTGGTGGTTGTTACGGTCGTAGTGGTAGCGGTGATGTCTTCGGTGTCACTCATGTTTATTTGGTCGGCAAAAGTCAATAGGAAAAGGAGTTAATTTGCGGAAACGGCGGACAAATAACACAGAAAGGGAGACAAAAAAAAAACAAAAAGAAATCGGACTTTGGAACCGACAAAAAAAAATAAAAAAAAAATAAAAAAAAATAGAAAGTTGAACTTTGAAGTGAAAAAAAAAAATCAAAACAAAATACGGGTATACGGTCGGAGAACTTCTAACTCCAACTCTAAAACGGTCCCTGCTCGGGCGCCAAATTTGTAAAGGCCTTTCGGTTTTGCTCTAAGACGAACGGCGGACTTTGCTCGAGCGCCACCCTTTGAGTTATTTGAAAGCGACAAAGGAATCGCTTACGGACGACTGCCAGATAACTAAGTGGAGTTCGGATGTCCAAGGCTTCGATAGTTGGAGTAGAAAATTTCGAAACAACATTAACTTCCAAAGGGAGTCGAAAGGATAGAACAGGGAAACAATAATTTACTTCAGTCAAAGTTATACTTAAGTCAATTTATTATAATAATTAAAGAAATATTACGGTGAGATTTCGGTGTCGATGATTAACTTGGAATTTTATTTATTAGTAGGTATATAAAATAAATTTAACTAGAATACGAAATAATAAAAAGAAACCAGCTGGGGTTCGGTTCGATATTCATAAAATAGGTACAATAGATCGGAATGTCGGTTCCCAGTGGTTTCGGTAACAAAAACTCATGGACAAAATAAAATTTAATTAACAATTTCGGAAACAGAAATATTTGTCTTTTTCCACGAATTTGGAAAAAGGAAAATCGGTAAAGCACTTTTCTGGAAATATCCTACTAATTCAAGGAATAATTCAACAAATTCGGAAACAGAAATATTTGCCTTTTTCCACGGATTTGGAAGAAGGAAAATCGGTAAAGCACTTTTCTGGAAAAATCCTACTAATTCAAGGAATAATTTAACAAATTCGGAAACAGAAATATTCGCCTTTTTCCACGGATTTGGAAAAAGCAAAATCAGTGAAACACTTTTCTGGAAAAAATCTTATCAATTCCAGAAATAATTTAGAAAGCCAACTTTCGGTTTTCTGAGCTGACGGTAAAAAAAATTCAACTGGACGGTTACTGATTGACTCCAAATATAATTTGCAGAGAAATTTCGGTTCAGAGATCAGGGCGGAAAACGTGCGGGACAACTATTTCCATCGACTAGAACTAGTTATGCCTCACGCAATTCGAAAGTCGAAGACGCTGTGCTAGTAATCTCGTTCTGAATAGACTAAAGTCGGAGATTCTTAGCCCACACCTTTCAACCAACAGCCTTGCTCGGAATTAATTAAAGTTATAGCTCGGAATACGGCAGTCAAAAAAAAAATTAAAATTAACGGTACATACCGGCAGAATATTCACTTGCACAAAATTAAGTAAAGAACCCAAAAAAAAAAGTTTTAAAGCAATTTTCAGACTATATTTTTTTTCGGACTTCTAGCCTCCTCGGAGGTCGGTAAGCTAGTCCCTCTTCGACGAACCCTTTTTCGGCTCGCTGGGTTCGGTCCCCACTTTTGTGGTAAGGTAGCGGGGCGGCTGGACGACGCCAATGTGTTTGCGTTCGGTGGGTAAGCGGAAAATTTCTGTAACTTCGTTACAAATTAGACAAAACGGAAATTTCTTCTTCGCTACCGAGGTTTATATTTTTTTACAATTAAATTTACTTATTTTTAATTAAGAGCAAGAGAACCTAACGAGTCGTGGAATTTAAAAATAAATAATAAAACGTGTAGCCCCTTTATGTGCAAATGAAACCACTCAAATTCCAACAAACCTACATTCAGGCAAGGAAAGAGTATAGATTGCTTGTGTGACATCACTCCAGCTGATCCAGACTCCAAATAGTAATCTTTCGTGTCGAATAGGTACCCAGGAAAGAATAAAGCAGTATCAGGTTCACCAAAATTAGGAATATCAAATTCCTGAATTCTGTGAAAAAGCGAGTTTCTTGCCAAGAAGATTTAAATTGAAATTAGTAATAAAATGATTATTGAATTGCAGACACTACACACTACCCTTCAACATAATCAGGTATTACTAAGTAAACTATTGCAATGTGGAAAATTTTATATTCCTATAGAAAAACAATTAATAACTTAATAAAAAATACAGCAAGATTAAAAATGCTCCTTAACATTAAGCGGAATGCTGCTTCTCAAGCAGCGGCGCTGAACAGGCAAAATTAAAAACAAAAAAAATATATAGGCAAAAGCGAACAAAGAAAAAAATTAAATTAACCACTAGATTTTCCTCAAATAAATAAATTTTAAGTTAAGGTATCCATTGGTACTACAAGATAAAGCTGAGGGTGAAGTAAATTAAATCCAGGAATTTTCAAAATTCTTGAGATGTTTTAATTAAAACTTTTTAGATGAATTTTCAACCTATCTGAATTTTTCTCTTGAAACTTCACTCTTTCAGCACTCGCCTTCCTCGAGAAAATAATGAGGGAGTCAAACAATAAATGGGTATACAGGCCTCTGCCTGGATTCGGTAGAGTGTTGATAGGAATGATAGGGTTGGACACACAAATTTGGTTTACATCGACTCTATTTAGACCAAATGGTCCAATAATCTCACACTAACAATTGATTCCGAAAACCAAAGCAGCAATACCTATTTATTTGCCAAAACTCTGACTTTCCTCAGAAAAAACGTGGCACCACACAAAATGGAGGCTCACAATAGATAAAAAATTAAAATATAATATTTATATTTTAAAGGTAGATAAGATAAGATTTATCAGGTAATAAAAACCCAACAGTGATAGTAGACACTGATAGTGAAATAAATTAAAAAATATTAAGGGATGATTATGCCCTGAGGGCGACAGTCTTACAAAGCCGAGGGCCTCTGGGGTTTATGCGGTGTTGCCGCTTCTACTCTAAACCAGTGGCAACATCGCTATTTTAAATGTAACACCCCGTATTTAAGTGCATATTTGGATTCTACATAAAATTCTGAGCAGATTTCATGTGATATACCCTATACCTAAGTTCAACTGTTTTGGAAATATTGACAGTTGAAAATTGACTTTTTGCAGGCTGTAAAACCTGAACGGTTAATTTTAGAGAAAAACCGATTTCACATTCCTGTCTTAGATTTTTATAAACTATCATTTGACACCAATTTTGAATTTAATCCATGATTAAAAATTCCAATTAAATTTAATCTCCGGTTAAGTTCAAAGTTGGTGTCAAATGATAGTTTACGAAAATCTAAGATAGGAATGTAAGATCGGTTTTCCTCTGAAATTGACTGTTTAGGTTTTACAGCCTGTCAAAGTTGCAAAAAGTCAATTTTCAACTGTCAATATTTCCGAAACAGTTGAACTTAGGTATAGGGTATATCACATAAAATCTGCTCAGAATTTTAGGTAGAATCCAAATATGCAATCACATACAGGGTGTTTCATTTAAAATAGCGATGTTGCCACTGGTTTAGAGTAGAAGCGGCAACACCGCATAAACAAAAATATTTTTAAAGTGTAGATTATGGTCGTTTATCCCGGTTGCCAAATTTTCAAAATGATCCGCTTTTTAGTTCTCTATAAACGTCTAATACGCCATCCACCGTGGGACACCCTGTATATCTATTAGTACCCGTGGTGCCTACAAATTTTTATGTCATACCAGTTGGTTGTGAATAGTAAATACCTGGGAAAAAAGTGTCACTTCCCAAATTGTCATCAGTGTGCAAACATCATCATTTTTTGACAAAAATAATATGTTTATAAGCGTAAATTTATATTTTGTTAATAAAGAATAAGTTAATTGAAAACTGTTTTTTGCCCGCGCGGGCCATAATGTGTACTTTATGCCCGCACGGGCATAAAGTAATGAATTATGTAGATGGTATCTAAGGTATAAAAACACAATAATGTATTGGTATGACATAAAAAAATATAAAGTGAAAATCGAGTGCCTGTTCAGCTATCTGCCAAAAAAGAGACCTTTTTAGAACCAAAATCCCTGTAGGAAACCAGTCTTGAGTTTTTTTATACTTAATTGCGTAGTAACCATTGAACCAATCAGAAGACATCACTCAAATACACACAAAATATACCGTGTTCACTTCATCAATGAAACACCACGCTGATTGAATGGGAATAGATAAAAACACTAGAATTATTTTAATCATAATGATTTAAATTTAGGTAATGTTAGAAACACAAAACCACTAATTAATTATGACATCAGGTTAAAAATAATTATCTAATAATAGTTATTTTTGTATCTAGTGCGCGAAATGCTACTTTGGTGATCGAGATCTGATTTTTTTAACGAGGCGCAGCCGAGTTAAAAAAATAGTCGAGATCACCAAAGTATTTCGCGCCCGAGTTGCAATCAATATTTTTTCTACAACTCCATTTAAATATCGATCATTCGAAGCCAAAATTGCATTCTCAATCAAAGGTAGGTGAATTTTAATTATTTTTGGTTTCCTGACAGGTATGTGTCACCATGACACCAGTGTGCGAACTAGCTATTTCGCGCACTAGTGTGCGAAATAGCTAGTTCGCGCACGGCGTCATGGGAACGTTAAAAAATCAATACCTGGGAAAAAACGTGTCACTTCGCTAACTGTCATGAGTGTGCGAACATCATCATTTTTTGACAGTTGTAGAAAAAAGATTTTTTAAGTAAATTTCAATACTTATATATTTCCACTAATTTGTGTTAAACTTTTAACATGTTTCGTTTCGCTACACTGTAGCTTCATCAGAAAGATTTTAAAAATTAAATGTAGACATAAAAGTAAAATTGACAAATATAAAAAAAAAAGGTAAAAGCTGGTCTAATTTTATGTTAATTTAAATAGGTATTATACAGTAAATAAATTTAAAAGTGGTGAATTGTTTAAATCTAATTGGTTGTTTAATAAACAGTCTAAATTTTTAAGTTTGTTTATTTCTAAAGATTCGAGAAGATTTAATTTTGTCCCTTTGTTTTCCTTATGTAATATTTGAAATTCGTTATTAAAATTATGATTTGATTCTATCAGGTGATTTGCATAATTTGAGTCTGTTTTTTATGTCTACACTTAATTTTTAAAATCTTTTTGATGATGCTAAGTGTAGCGAAACATATTAAAAGTTTAACACAAATTAGTGGAAATATATAAGTATTGAAAGTTACTTAAAAAATCTTTTATAAGATAATGGATTTCCACCAAGTAAAAGCCGATTCAATAAAAAAAAAAAAAAAAATTCTGAATCAAAAATTAGAAAAAGACAGAAATACCTACATTTATTACTGAAAGCAGGATAAACATAATTTCTCTGAATAAAAATATCAATGAAAAATAGAAGAAACCCACCACAATTTCAAAATAAATTTATTTGGTACTAGATGGCGGTACGTTAGTACTTTTATTTCCTACTGAACTATAATAACCATATAATACCTTGGTTACGATAATCATTAACAGGGTCTTAACTCCCAAGGGAGTTAAAGGATTTCATAACTCCCGCTTTTACCTTGAATAGGTGAAACTTTGACAAAAAATAGAAATTTTGGTTCATGGTTTATTCCTTTATAAAAATGGACAAAATACACTAAATTCAGTAGGAAATAAAATTATCTATGTACCACGGGAATTATCAGGTGTTAATACCCATGGGCAATTGGTGTCCCTCGGGCCACAAACTTTGCCCTGGGATATTAACACCCTCATAATTCCCTTGATACATAAATAACTATTATTTCCCACTGAACAATTATAACCATGTAATACCTTGGTTACGATAATCATAAACAGGGTCTTAACTCCCGCGCGGGAGTTAAGGATTTCCATAACTCCTGCTTTTACCTTGGATAGGTAAAACTTTGAGTAAAAATAGAAGTTTTGGCTTATGGTTTATTCCTTCATAAAAATGGACAAAATACAGTAAATTAGTAGGAAATAAAATTATCTATGTACCACGGGAATTATCAGATGTTAATACCCACGGGTAATTAGTGCATAAACTTTGCCCTGGGGTATAAACACCCTCATAATTTCCTTGAAACAAATAACTATTATCAGTAACATATATTTGCATTTATACGCTCATTTTATTTATGGATAGATGGCAGTACTGCATATGATATTATAATGAATTAATTAAATTTTGTAGATACTTTTCAAATTACTTAAGTTATAAATTATTATACTAGCGAATGACCCGCTGCGTTGCCAGCGTGAAAATACATTTTGAAATAATACTCTTTTTTTCAAGTATTTTTGTTGATTTTCTAACTTTTTTTTTTAATCCGATACCAGAGTCGCTTGCAAGTGAGTTCATTGACGCATTTTAAGCACTCCAGAGCTCTAGAGCGCCCTGGGCTGTTTATAGGCGTTCCAATGTATCAGAGTTTCGCGCAACTGAACTTTTTTTTTCGGGATAAAAAATAGCCCATATCACTCCCCTCTATAGCCGAATTCGATTGACCGGATTAGATCAATCTGGTTCAATTTAAGTGAACCACACTATTGTTCGATTGAGGTTCATCAACAAATAAATTATCTAGATCAGAAGAAGTTTACTTAAATTGAACCCAAATCGATCTAATCTAGGTCAATCGAATTCGGCTTATATAGAGAAACGTGGTATTTAATTCAAGATCGGTTCAGCCGTTCCCGAATTCAAAAAATAATAAAGTTACGTCGGTTGAATGGCAAGCCTAAATAAATGAAATGTGGCAACGTTGTTTCATGCTGTCAAAAAAAGTTGGGTTATGTTGTTAATTCAAAATAATTTCTTTTTTCCGAGATGCGTAACCTATCCACAAACCTTCCTTGGGAGGGCCATAACAACCTACCAAAGTTTCATCGTAATCGGATAAGTGGTGTAGGAGCGCATAACCCGGAAACCCAGCAAACATTGATTTTTATATACCGGATGTTTTTCAAAACCGGCTCACCCCTATAACTTTTTTATTTTTCCAAATAAACAAAGTAAATTTGGTGTGTTTATTTATTACCCGGATGTGCATTATTTGACGTATTCAATTATTTACTATTGAAATTTTGCTCCAAGGAACCTGGGAAAATTTGTTTTGATCTGATTTTGTTTTTTATATCCTCTACAGACTCATTAAAAAATAGAAGAAGTGCATTTTTGTGATTATCTCATGTTTTTAAATTGAAGGGTGTGGCTCATCACAATATTCCAAAAGAGCGTTTTCTAACGAGCAATTCAGTACCACACAATCGCTAGTTCATCACTCAAATGAAGAACTTTCCTAGCATTCCAAATATTTTTGGAAAATTTTAGTTCAATATTTGAATAAACTAGCGATTGTGTGGTACTAAATTGTTTGTTAGAAAATGCTCTCTCGGAATATGCTAATGAGCCATACCCTTTCCATTTGAAAATATTGATATAATTCCAAAAATGCGCTTCTACTATCTTTAAATTAGTCTGTTAAGGATATAAAATACAAAATAAGATCAAAACAAATTTTCCCAGGTTCCTTGGAGCAAAATTAAGCATTTTAACTAATTCATGGCACCTAGATTAAAAAGTAAAAAACATAATTTGGAGATGATATGTCAAAAAGTGACAAATGAGGTGTCATTGTACTCGTAATGTAGTTTCCTATTGAAATAAGGAAAAATATACCTGGCGTGTCATTTAAAATAAGAAAGTTACGGTCACTTCCGGTCAAACTGGAAGTGATAATAAATAATTGAATACGTCAAATAATGCACATTCGGGTCATAGTTTCATTGTGTATTCGAAGCCAACAAGGCACTTCAGTGTGACTTATAGATAAAATTATGGTACTGAAAATGATAACAATTAGCAATATGAAAACTGTTGGTCATTTAATGAGAGAAGTTAATTATAATAAATAAAAAATTATGTATGTATTAGGGATAAAAAAAGGGAAATAGTATATTGTGTGTTTAGGTGGAAAAGTGACACATTCTCGGCCGATGGTGTAAGTTGACGGCAAACACATACTATTTTTTCTGCGATCGCTCAGAAATGAAGGAATTGAGACATTTTTTTTTTTAAATAATGAGAAATGTTTTTTTTTTTATATTTGGATTTTCATGTATAATTAGTTAAATTAATGTTAAATATTTAATTGTAAATGTATCTACAAAAGTACTTCAAAAATGTATGTAGTGTTGTTACTGAAAAGCAGTACAGGAATCACTTCACCGTACTGCTGCCAGTCCGGAAAAGTGATTTCGGTTTTGTTATTCATTGATTCCATAGCAACTATTGAAACATCATTAAAATACCAGAATATTGAGTTTTGTGACCTGTCAAACCGTTCGAAAATGTTGACATTTCTTGTCAATCGCAGAAAATAGCTATTTACCTAACAAGTGCGGAAAATGAATTTTTCCGCACGCGGCTGCCGTTCACCGAACGACGTGTAGCGGAGTTCGGTGATGCAGCCGAGTGCGGAAAAATATTTTCCTCAAGTGTTAGGTACAATATTTTTCCTACAGGCGTAAAAATGTAAAATTTTTCTTTTTTTTTTTGACATATCAGTGCGGTAAAATTTTTTCCGCATTGACAGCCGTGCGGAAAAACTTTTTCTGCACTGATATGTCAAAAAAAAAAAGTTTTACAGCACCGTGCGGGAAAACTCATTTTCCGCACGCATATCAGTGCGGAAAATCGATTTTTCCGCACGGCTGTAGGAAAAGATAATTTTATGGGCGCTAGTACATTTTATATTGTACAAAAAAAACTGTACTAAAAAAAACAAAGCTAGGGACAAAATCTGCAGAGAAAATTCGGCAAAAAGTACCCTAACAGATAACAATTTAAAGTTGATACAGTAATCTATGTGGAGGGAAGCTAATGTGATATTCATACCAAAAACGGGTCGTCGACCCGAGGACGAACCAAAATCATATCGTCTCATTGGCCTAACCTCCTTTCTCCTTAAGAAGGCAATGGAGAAAACAATTGACCGGTACATCAGAAGCGAAACTCTACTGAGAAGACCGCTCTACTCGAAGCAATTTGCTTATCAGCCAGGCAAATCCACAATAAGTGCGTTACACTGCCTAGTTAAAGACATTGAAAAGACAATCGAGTGCAAAGAGATCGCTCTCACAGCTTTCATCGACATAGAGGGTGCCTTTGACAACAACTCACATCAATCAATCGCCAGAGCATTACAAGAATGGGATGTTGAAACCCCAATTGTAAAATGGATAGAGTCGATGCTGAAACACCGTTACGTTACGGCAGAAATAAACGGAGCATCAGCTACCGCTACCACGGTCAGAGGGTGTCCTCAAGGGGGTGTTCTTTCTCCGCTACTATGGACACTGGTGGTAGACAACATTCTTACCAGACTGAGTAGTGCTGGATACCAGATCATAGGCTACGCAGATGACCTAGCCATTGTAATCAAGGGCAAATATGAAGGCGTAGTGACAAGCCGAATGCAAAGTGCCCTAAACATCGTTAAAAATTGAAGCGAAGGCGAAGGATTATCCCTAAACGCAAACAAAACAATCCTTGTCCCGTTCACAAGAAGAAGAAAGCTTAATTTGAAAGCCCCAACCCTTAACGGTACACAACTAACATTTTCCAACGAAGTGAAGTACTTAGGGGTCACCCTGGACTGAACCCTCACTTGGAACAAACAGTTAGAGAAAACATGCTCTCGAGCTACATCAGCCATTTGGTCATGCCGAAAACTTGTTGGCAAAACATGGGGGCTAAAGCCAAAGATGGTATTCTGGATTTACCAAACTATAATAAAGCCCATGGTCATATCACATACGCCTCATTGGTGTGGTGGCCCAAAACCCAACAAGTCACCGCTCAGATCAAGCTAAGAAAGGTGCAAAGGCTTATATGTCTAGGAATAACAGGAGCAATGTCAACTTGCCCCACCGCCGCCCTAGAGACGCTACTCAACATGCCCCCACTTCACCTATGTGTGAAAAAGGAGGCAACAACTCTCACAGGCTATTCCAAATAGACAAGTTCAAGCCTGGCGATCTTAGGGGACATCTGCGATTCCTTGATTTAATAAAACTGGAGAATGCCAGCAAACCAAGTGATCACATGATGGTCAGATTGGAGGCACACACCGGGACTCAGACAGTCAAAAAGGTTTATTACCCTTTCAGCAAAAAGACCTGAACAGCTCCTAAACATGAGCAGAGCAGACATCAGATTGGTGGTGGGACTGCTCACAGGACACTGTCCAGTAAAATACCATTTAAGGTTAATGGGCAGAGCGGAAGACGATCTCTGCAGATTCTGTTCAGACGCAATAGAGACCGCAAAGCACCTGCTCTGCGAATGTCCAGCTCAATTCTGCAAGAGGCTCAAATTCCTCGAGGGTGCAACACTGTCACCAGAAGAAGTGGGCCAACTGACACCAGAAGAAGTGGGCCAACTGACACCCAGGAAAATAGCTGCCTTCGGCAGAAGTCTACGCTTCCTGGAGACAAATTAAGATGTAGAGTCACGTAAAAAATATCTGCAAAGGTAGCAGTGCTGAGCGGCTGAAAAGCCGAAACGACTCCCCCGCAATCTACAATCTACTAGAATCTATGTGTAGTAACTTCGTACTACATCATAGTATTACTAGTACATTGATATTAGCATATTTAGAAAAAATATATATATAAAGTTTTGATATTTTGAGATTATACGCACTAAAAGGATAATTTTTAAAATTAAAAGAGTTCTTTTGTTTAAAGTGTAAGCTCTACCTCCAAAAACCACCCCCAATGCGCACTGCGGTGGTTTTCCTCGTTTTTTTCAACAACCATTATTCGCACAGAAAATTGTATTCCTGTCAAAAATGTTCCTTATAAAATTTTATACAAAAAAGGTTCATATACTTATTTTGTTTGTTCTAATGAATATCGAGCAGCGAGCGATTGAAGTTAGGGGCTGCGGCTATAAAGTTCAGCTAAGCGAGAGAAATAGCGCGACTGGGATTCATTCTATAATATGTTACGAAGATACGAAGTTTTCACCAGATTATCTGAGACACTATGGAAGGGAAAAGAACCTTGCTAAGCTTTGATGAAACCTGATCGATTTTAACGTCCCATGTAAGAGTGGGGTCAAGGTATAGTCCAAGAAAACGAACTTTCCCAACTTCTTCATTTACACCCCTGCAGTCTCTGAGGAAGAAAACCAATATCTCTTTTGTCTTCATTCATGAGGATCTTATTATTGTTGAACCAGTCCTCCATCCTATCATAGCCGTGTTCGTTTTTGTCATCTTTTTCATCGATTCACTCCGAAATTTTGACAGGCACGTGATTTGTAAATTGAAACTCTCTGATCCAGTCACCTGCCTGTTAAAATTTCGGAGGAAATCGATTGAGCCGAGGGTGAAATAAATTGAATCCAGGAATTGTCAAAATTCCTGAGATGTTTTAATTAGAACTTTTTAAATGAATTTTCAACCTATCTGGATTCCTATCTTGAAACTTCACCCTTTCAGCACTTTCCTTCCACATGTATACCAATTTTTAGCTGGTTATGAAAATTGGTGTGTTGACACTCCTAATAATCCTGGGATATATAGGATATGTAACATATATCAGGGCTCAAATTTAATGTAGAACCATAGTAGAACCCAAAAACATATTCGAAAATAGGTCATTTCATTTAAATTAAGCAAGACATGTAACATTTTTTACTATATTTCCTGAACCCGACTTTCCATTTTTTTTATGATAAATGCTCCTAGTTCCTCATAAAAATCCCAACAACTTTTATATTTAACATTTTTTTTTATATTTCTTCAATTAACAGGTATATCAGGTAAAAAGCACTTTCATTGGATAACTCTGTACCTACCATAAAAAAATAGAGAATAGTTTCAGATTTGTATTTTCGGTATTTTTTAGCTTTTTGTCTTGAAAAGCGTAGCGCAATCTACAACCGTGTATACATTTCGATGCAAACGCTGCAGCCGTGTATGTTTAAACATTCTTGCGGTTGCACTGTATTCGCGTATATTATTACTATGAACACTGGAATACTGTATGATTTACAGCAGCCAATAAAAATCCTCTTAGGCGGAGTCTGCACTGTAGAAGTGTATATTATACAGCGCTGCCTGGATTCGGTGAAGTATTGATAGGGTTGGACAAACAAATTTGGTTTACACCGACTCTATTTAGAGCAAATGATCCAATAATCCCACACTAACAATTGATACCGAAAACCAAAGCAGCAGTACCTATTTATTTGCCAAAACTCTGAATTGACTCTTCTTAGAAATATCATGGCACCACACAAAATGGAGGCTAACAATAAATAAAAAAATTAAAATATAATATTTATATTTTAAATAATTTAAATGTAGATAAGATAAGATTTATCAGGTAATAAAAACCCAATAGTGATAGTAGACACTGATGGTGAAATAGATTGAAAAATATGAAGGGAAAATCTAGAAATCTGAAGAAAAAAAAAAAAAATTACAAAGTGAAAATCGACTTGCCTGTTCAGCTAACTGCCAGAAAAGATACCTTTTCAGAACCAAAGTCCCTGTAGGAAACCAGTCTTGTGTTTTTTATACTTAACTGCGTAGTAACCATTGAACCAATCAGAAGACATCACTCAAACACACACAAAAGATATCGTGTTCACTTCATTAATGAAACACCAGGTTGATTAAATGGGAATAGATAAAAACAGACTAGAATTATTTTAATTGTTTACAAATCATAATGATTTTAATTAAGGTTATCTTAGAAACACAAAGCCACTAATTAATTATGTCATCAAGTTAAAAATAATTATTTCAGAATCAAAAGTTAGAGAAAGACAGAAATACATTTATTTGCTGAAATCAGTATAAACATAATTTTTCTAAGTACAAATATCAATAAAAAATGTACGGGATACGAAGCCTATTTCATCAAATCATTTTACACCGTCTTGCATTGTTATCATCAGTAAGATAACATGGTACTGAAACGACCTTGTGCAGGGAAATAGATGGGAGTGAGGGATTTCGCTGAAAAAAATATTTCAGAAAATGTCATCATAAACGAGGAAAATATTTAATTATACACCGTCTTGCATTTATTTATTGAGTTGTTTTGTATACAAACAAAATTGGATTAACACATGCAAGACGTTTTCATGGGGGTTTTGGGGTTGTAATATAAGATGGAAATTGTCAATTTTTGAGAGGGGTGAAATATCATTTTACACCACTCCATTGTTGATTTATATCAAAGCTTGAATGTAGAATAGCCACTGGATACTGATACAAGACGTCCTGTAGAGGGATAAAGGGCTGCAAGACGGATGTCAATGTGTTGTCTCATGAGGGAGTGAAAAATTATTTTACACCATTTCATGCTTATGTCCGCCGGAAGAATCTATGTTAAGAAATGGTATTACATCAGTCCAAGACGTTTTTTCGGGGAAAACATTTAAAAAAATCATTTTTTTTTGACTGAACTGTTGAGTTATTTACTAAACCGTTCAATGTTTATTCTTTTAAAAATCATACAGATGAAAAAGGACAGTTGACATAGCAGCTCAGCAGGGGAGTCTGTCGAATACAGGAATTATAATTTCTGTTTACAATTTCAAACAGATCATTTGTTGTGTCATTTTTTTGCTGCTTTAAAATCAAATTCTTCAAATTTAATGCTTACACTTACAATCTGTTGTGTTATGGGATATCCACCTCAAAGAGAACTTAAATGATTGAAAGCCTTCAGAAGAAGAACAATTTTCAATCTTTATTTATTTGATGTTCGTAAAGACATTCATTTATACATATTTTTAAGAGAATTTTGCAAAATAGAAGTATTCTACGTGGTGAAGAGCAAAAATATTTAAAATTAATGTGCGTTATTTGTAAATTGGAGTAGTATTCACCTTTGTACCTGATGGATTGACCCCCGTCAAAATTAGTCAACTTCATCATCGTTTTGTAGTCCTTTCTTCCCATTTAGAACGTCTTGTATTTCCAAAAATGTTATCAATGTGCTTCATTTTTTCTATAAGTACCAGTGCAAGACGGTGTAAAATAATTTCTCCCTCCCTCATAAGACAACACATTGACCTCCGTCTTGCAGCCCGTTATCCCCTCACAGGCCGTCTTGCATCAGTATCCATTGACTATTCTACATTCAAGCTTTAATCTAAATCAACATTTGAGTGGTGTGAAATGATATTTCACCCCTCTGAAAAATTGACAATTTCTATCTAATATTACAACCCGAAAACCCCCATGAAAATGTCTTGCATAGGGTATTGCAATTTTGTTTGTGTACAAATTAACTTAATAAGTAAATGCAAGACGGTGTAAAATTATATATTTTCCTCGATTATGACGAAATTTTCTCAAACATTTTTATCAGCGAAATTCCCCACTCCCATATATTTCACTGCGCAAGTGCGTTTCAGCATCATGTTATCTAACTGATGATAACAATGCAAGACGGTGTAAAATGATTTGATGAAATAGGCCTCGTATTCCGTACATTGAATTAATTGTGTTTGTGGATACTTTTCAAATTATTTGTTGTTGTCCAAGTTATGAACTATTATTATTTTGCTGATTCTGAAATGGCGAAAATACAGCTTTTTAATGATAATTACAAGAAATAGAACACGTTACGAGAATGATAAATTTATCGTAACAATTTACAATCAAGTTTCAAGAAATATTCAGATAATTCTATGGAAAATGCACCACAGTAAGTGGCCGAAATAAAGCAAGAATAATATCGAATACAAAAAGCATGATCAATAACAGAAAGAAAGTCAGATGGAGGAAAGGTAGGCCTGGAAGGGCAAGATAATAAATTCAAAAATACAATGGAAGTTGAGATTGTTCTCCAAGAAGTTGGAACTGTTCGTTCGGAAGTTGGAACTTTCCTCCAAGAAATAAATAGTGTTTTTCTCCAAACGTCAAAAAAACGTCACTTTGTTAACCCCTGTCAAGATGTCAGAAATTTGATTTCTATGCTGCTAGGCAAATCCAGCGGGTTAACACCTGTCGAGGTGGTAGAAATTTAATTTCTATGCTGCTAGGCAACCGCAGCGGCAGTAGAAGTACTTTTAGTGCCGCTGGAGCGGCAGCAAAAGTACTTTTAGTGCCGCTCGTACTTTTACTGCCGCTTAACCATCCACTTGTACCCGACCTTACCCCATTCGTTTGGAGAAAAAATAGCGTGTTGCATACGGAGTAGAAGCACTTTTTTGTGTTTCAGCAGTATTGCAAGCCTCACTACGTTCGGCTCGCAAACCTACTGCTTCAGCACAAAAAAGTAAAGCTTCTACTCCTAATATAACAATATACTATTAAAAGGGTCAATAGCTATACACACGACATAGAAATGACTGCATCTGGTCTGCAGGAATGTTTAAGACTGATGGAAAGACCGTGAAGATGAAATTGCGCATATAAAATCTCACGCATGATGAGCAAGAATATTTTTATAAACAGCGAAATAGAACTCTTATCAAAATATGTATAATAGGTTTCTTGCATGATTTTTTTTTATTTGCTTATTGGAAAGAGGAGTGGAAATTAAGCTCAACTATATTTTTTTCCGATTTTTTTCGGACTTGCAAAGGCTCTAAATTTCGATTTTAAGTTCAAATTTCTTGGTGCCGTGACGTCATGGCACGAAATTTCTGATTGGTCAGTTTTAGCCAGTGTTGCCCAGATGTTATGGTTTTCATGTAAACTTTTCCTGGCGGGGACAATTTAATCGATATATCGAATCCTCGAATCCACAGATTTGTAAGTATCGGACGGAATATGGAATCGATTCTCATTCCTATGAAAAACTTAACCCAACTTTTAACTTTTTAATTCATTAATAAATCATTATTTATTTTTATTTATTAGCCTGTTCAAAACTCCAAAACAGGCAGAAGGCAGAGAAGGCACACAAACCATCAAGAAACAAACCATAACCCCGAGCATAAGGCCATTATATCGTTCATAATTAAATACCCCAGGTACTCATTTTTAGTGTGTGCGTCTAAATTTTAGAGGTTTCTATCCAATAAGCATATGAGGGAATCATTGTTTGGGAAAGGTTGCTCTACTCTACCTGTATTTTACTAATACCTACCTACCGAGTACCTACCCTTCATGTGAATTTTTTTCTGAAAGCATATCCATGCTCACCTCTGGCCAGTTTCCGGAATCGGCTTTTACAAACTCTTTTCCATCCTCCCTCGATCACACAAACAAAATAAACAATAATTACCTAACTATTAAAATTATTATTATTTTTCTTAAGTGGTTTATGGGAAATAAAACACGAGAATAATTTGTATGTGTCTGTATCCCAATTCCATACCTTCCAGTTTTCCTAAAGACCTTTTTAAATTTTCACAGGCAAAAAATATCCTTTTTCTTTTTTCTTCAAATTACACTGCCCCAGCCTGCTGTTTTTTGTTGTTAATTATTGGTTATTTTGTGATGGAATGGAGGAACAGGGTTTGTAAAAGCCATTGTGATGATAGGGATAGGTAAATTGGCCAGCCAGGGGTCACTGACCTATAGTAAACAAAAATCGCTTTTATCGTTTTCGTACTGTATACTGTGCCGGATAAGTACAGATATCGATTTCTTTGTTTAATTCGCATTTATAGACAAGGAAAGAAAATTGTCGATACTAGTCGATACTTCAACTAATAGATGTCGTTCTTCTCTTTCAAGTCAAAAGTAGGGCTGTACCAAAGTCGATATACAAAGCGATTTTGATATACAGTGTGATTTTTCAAGTGTGCAACATATGGGAATTTTTTTTTTAGTAATAGCAGAACCCAAATACAAACAAGACCAAAAGTTGGTGCGTCTAATAATCATATTAGGCGCACTTAGAATGGTTGCAAGTCAAACAGCATACAGGGTAGCTCAAAAAATATCAAAATTATACTGTGAAGTACCCTTATTTCGGAAAATTCAGCAAAATGTTATGGAGAAAAGTTGTTTGGAATTAAAAGTTATGCCTAAATACCAAAACATAGCCTCCTAAAAAATTTTTTTTTCGAAAAAAATTTATAATTTCTATTTTTTTTTATTTTTTATTTCCGCCCTTGATACTTTCAAAAATTAATCAAAATCAAATCAATTTTACATAACTTTGTTCAAATTCAAGCATATTTGTAAATATGTAAATGTCGCAATTTTTTTTTTAACAAGTTAAAACATTACATGATAATAGTTATATTAAAAAAACTTTCCTTAAAGTGCAAAAGTTTTATTTTATTTAAGTAAATATTTCTACAATTTTGATATTTTTTGAGCTACCCTGTATGTTGTTTGACTTGTAACCATTCTAAGTGCACCTAATATGATTATCAGACATGCACCAACTTTTGTCCTTGTTTGTATTTTGATTGTGCTATTACTAAAAAAAAATCCCATATGTTGCACACTTAAGTAATGACACTGTATATATGACTCCTTTTTTGTCCGATGTGAGAAAAAAAAAATTATTCGTTTGGAATATGGAAATTTGACAATCAGTGATTTTTGATTGGTGCAAAAATATAGCGCAAAATTCAAATAATCTGGTTTGTTTTTCTTTCAATTTCTGGCTTCAAGATTTTTTGAAAAATTAACCAACCATACTTTTATGTAGTACATAAAATACACTTTCGTTACAGATAAATTATATACCTAATTTTGATTGAGTGCAAGAGGTCCATTGAGACTAAACTTAATTTCCAAAAAATACAATCACAAAAATAAAAAGATATCGAAATTATCATCGATGGCATTTGGAGAAATGAGCTATATCTTAAATGAAAAATAAACTGTCTGGAAGCAAAAGTATTTGACTCAAGCATCTCGTGATTTATGCGGTACAAGATTGAAAGTTGATCTTTATGGAAAATACATAAAATAAAATTGATTCATTGATTGTCTTTATACAGAAAAAAAAGTCTCAAATTAAATACGTATATACTTAATAAAAAAATGGTGTCCTGATCCATTAATTTCAATCAACTGCCTCCCTTATATACGTTTTCTGTAAACCATAAAGACTGAAAATAATATACAATATTACAATAGAAGGATTTATTTGCAGAAAAATGGGCTTTTAACAGTGCATGACTGGCCTGCGAAAGTTAAGCTTTTCCAGGTCTTTGACACAAAAATATCCTACGTAATATTATATTCGCTAAAGTATCATCGTGGTTTTCTCGAGAGACCTTCCGTTTATGAATTCTGTTTGGTCCTAACGAAGGAATCCCGCACTAACTGTATTAACTTACCTTAATTTACATGAATTATTATTACTCCTGGACAGACACGCATATCTCCGGACTGACTGTAGGGCCAAGTCTATCTTATCCTTGACTTCTTTTTAGTTGAACTTGTTTCTATCAGTTTAAAATTTCAGACGCTCACGCAAAGTTGAGTGGGAGTCATTTAGCCATTAGCTGAAATTAACCATTTGGACTAAACTAATGCAATTTGATGTTTTGGACGCCCATTAACTTCGTCTATAGAAAATTACGCAAATATTGATAATACCAAATTAGACATAATCGATACATTTGAATATTAACGAATTAGTGGATTTAAAATTAAAATTCAATTTGCTACATGAATAAATTATAACCAAAATTTGGTATAATTTCAAATGAGCTATTTATAATTAGTATATCTACATGGTCTGAAAATGTATGAGAATAATTTTAAACGTAAATGTTCCTTACATTCTAACAAATTGGATAAACCAGAAGCGGATTTATGTGCAAAATTTAAATCCAAAAAGGTGTAAAATTGAGCAAAATGAGTGAAAAGGATTGTATTAAGTGTAAAAGGAAATCAAATACCAAAGAAAAAAAACTATTGGAGGAGAAAATAAAACGACTGGAGAACTCGCAAAGTTATGCAACGGCCGCAGCCTCGTCATCAACAATAAATAAAATTACGGGATACATGGAACAGAGAGTAAATGTAACACCAGTTATAATTAAACCAAAAAACCCGCAGGATGCTGAAAAAACGAAAAGGGAGATTCAACAAAAAATTGTTCCCAGCAAATTAAACATACGCATTAGCTCTATCAAAATAAATAAAGGAATGGTGATTATAAAGTGTAATTCTGAGGAAGAATCGAAAAAATTAATTGAGGAGGTCAAGCAACAAGATCCAGACAACAAATACAACGTCAAGACTCCGCAATTGAAAAAACCTAGGATAAAAATTATCACATCGGCTTCTGATATGAGTCCGGAAGAAATTGAAGATGGCTTAAAGAAACAGAATAACTTCATAACCACGGATGACGAATTTAAAATCACTTTCATAAAAGCTACCCATGCTGGAGGTCGCATTGTCTTCGCAGAATGTTCTGGTGACCTATTTAGACGTTTCATGGAGCATAAAAAAGTATTTTTAGCCTGGGATAGGTGCCCTGTTTATGACGACTTGAGAATTCCAAGATGTCGAAAATGCTAGGCATATAACCATAAGGAAAGTGAGTGTGAAAATAATTTCTGTTGCGGGTTTTGTGGCGGGGATCATAATGTTAATGAATGTCAAAAAGTAAATAAAAGATGTTGCAATTATCTTCGATCCAACGATAAATTTAATCAGAATCATAGTATAGATCATGAGGCTTTTTCTTTGGAGTGTCCTACGTATGAGCTTTTCTTGCAAAGGCACAAAAACAGAATAGATTATTCTTCCAATTAAATGGCATAATCTGACTCTGATCTAAGATATAATTTTCGGCTGGTGTTTTGATATTTGTTTTGTTTTGATATTATTATTATTATTTTTTTTTAATGGATATTCCACAAATAATAAATTCCTTAGAAGCAGATACAACTATCGAAAATAAACAAAAAATGTATGACTTGCTCGAGTCTAAGAATATAATGAACACCAAAGATAACAAATTGGAAATATTACACCTTAATATTTGTAGTGCCCCCAAGCATTTTGATGAATTGTTAATTTTTTTGGAATCCTGCAATTTGCATAACATTGATATTTTCGTTCTGGGTGAGACTAGAAATAATTTTGACTTGAAGCAATTCAACAGTCCTGGCTTCACGACTCATTTTAACAACAGCAAATTAAACAAAAATGATGGCGTCCTCATGTTCATAAATAATAGATTAAATTACAATATTAGGCACATAGTTCTACCCTTATCTTCGGTCATGCTTTCTGAAATTTGTTTTGAGCTTATGAACACATCCTATAAAATAATGACTTGTTACAGAGCACCCTCAACATCTGATTTGCTCTTCATTGAGGATTTGGAAACTTTTCTTAGCAGAAATGCTGATGGGAACATCAACATAATCATAGGCGATATGAATATTAATATTTTGGATGGAGCCCCTGGGGTTTCGAATGACTATCTGTCTATGCTGATGTCCCATGGTTACAGGTCCATGATAAAAACACACACTAGAGTTACGGCTGAAAGTAGAACCTGTATAGATCATATTTTCTTGAAAAATAACGTGGGCAGTAATATTATAAATGCGTTGTCTTCTGTTGTCAACTACAATCTCACTGATCATTATCCAATTTATGTTCAAATCCATAACAAATGCAAACCTCCATTGCAAGTAGAAGAAAAATATATGACCCAATTTGATGAAATCAAATTCTTAAAACTGATTAGTGCTCAAGATTGGTCTGTGGTTACTTCGTGTGACATTGCCGTGGATGCGTGGAATCTGTTTCATGGAACTTTTATGGGCCTTTACAGTGACAGTATAAACATAAAATTAAGAAGAGCAGGAAATAAGAGAAAAATAAAACCATGGATAACAGAGGAAATTATCAATTCTATTGGGATCCAAGATAGAATGAAAAAAGAAACAGCTAGGAATAAAACGGACTTGCAGCTCCTCGCAAGATACAAAACCTACAGAAATTCCTTAAATTAAATCATAAACGAAGCTAAAAGTTATTATTATAAAGAACAAATCAAGCAGAATAAGAACAATATAAAGGAAATGTACAGTATTATAAATGAAGCAACAAACGCCAAACCAAGATCTCAATAGAAAATGTATATTAGAGACAATCAGAGGAAGTATTTAAATGACAAAGACATGGCAGATCATTTTAATCAATACTTTGTCAAGTTGGACGCAGTATGGCATCGCGAATACAACCTCCTGTTGATACACCTGTCCCAAACTTTCCCAACATAAACAAATCTATGTTCCTAACACCTGTTAATCGTAGTGAACTAATATCTACTATCGCATCACTAAAAAATAGCAGTTCACCTGGCTATACTGGAATCAGCTCGCTCTTGATTAAGGCGTGTCACCCCTACATTTTGGAGCCGCTGATTCATGTGATAAACTTGATATTTAGTCAAGGTATCATCCCACAGGAGTTTAAAAAAACCATCGTTGTACCCATTCATAAAGCAGGTAATACAGAGGAAATTAGTAATTACAGACCAATAAGTCTGATAAGTTCTTTTACAAAAAATTTTTGAAAAATGCTTAAAGACGTCTGCCCAGCGAGTCTGTGTCTACGGGGCAACGGTAAGGGGAATGCAGTTGTAAAAAAAATGGCTGATTTCATTCATAAAATACCCAGCTGCGTGCGTAACTTTTTGGAAGTGTTATTGTATTGCAACTCGTACACGAAAATCAGCAATGACCAAATCTCCGCCACTGGATATGTCAATATAAATTTATATTCCAAGATGGGAGGATAAAATGACGTGAGCCCTGGCCAACAGCGAGACGTAAGGTGACGTTAGCTCTTTGACAACCGTATGGTCCCCCATGACAACGGCGATCCTGCCAAAAACTCCACCAATCAGGTTCATCCAGGACGGATGCTTGCCAAATTGTCAAAAGCTGATGGTATCTTTAGAAAATGTTTATTTTTTACAATAGACCAAACTGAAGAAATCAGGATTAAGATAAGGATAGATCTAACAACCACGTAAAAATATTTAGCGTTTTATTATTGTTATCAATATTTTGTTATCAAAAAACGGATTTTCAAATTAACTATACTTCATGCTTAGTATTTTCGCTTTTTTATAATTAAACGTGGCAACATGGCACATTTACCTTCGAATTGCTTCCGTAGACTCAGATCCGCTGGGCAAACAATAGGTTGTACAGTTTTTTTATTGAAAATTATGTTTTGAATCCAAACCAATATGGGTTTCAGAAGAACATTAGCACGGATGATGCAATGTTTAAGCTTGTGGAAAACATAAAGGAAAATTTCGAGATATCGAAGAAATGTATATGTATCTTCTTGGACCTGGCGAAGGCTTTCGTCACGGTGCCTCATTAGGGACTCATTGATGTACTCTCACATTACGGAGTCAGGGGCATCGCGCAGGAAGTCTTCCGTAGTTATCTTACAAATAGGGTGCAGCAAGTGAAGCTAAATGGTGTTGTTAGTGCGTGCCGGGGCGTTTCTCTGGGAATTCCACAGGGAACAATTTGTAATGGGAAAATATCCAACTTTATAGGTTCTTGACCCTAATATTAAAGAGTCATCATTTTGTTAGTTGGGAGCAATAACTTATATTATTGCAAAATGCCCAGCACAGCTTTCTTGGCAAATATTGCATTCGATTTAAGGTTCATTGTAACTAGGGTAATTATGTCTATGTTGCAGTTTCGGGCCTCTTCTGTTTCTAGCTTATATTAATCCGATGCTGGAGACAGACACTGATGGTGGGATCATATCATACGCCAATGACACTACCCTGGTTTTCAGTGGGCAAACTTGGGACGATGTTAGGGAGAGGGCTGAAAATAGTATTCATAAAGTAAAAAACTGGCTTGATCATCACAAATTATCCTTGAATGTGGAAAAGACAAAATACATCGCCTTCTCTCTAACAGATGTAAACAGACCCAACTACAACTACTTACAAATAAAAAATAGCAATGTTAGTGTGGCTGAACCTGACAGTATAAAATATCTAGGGCCATCACTATAGATAAAAATCTGAGATGGTCCTCTGACATCGAGAATTTATGCAGTAAGCTGCGGTTTCTGGTTTACAAGTTTTATGAGCTTAGGAAGTTTATGAGCCAGAAACTCCTAATTATGGTATATAAAGCCTTGGCGGAATCAGTTCTTCATCATTGTGTGGGGTGCCCTGTACAGCAATGCTTTGGAACCACTTAATATTATTCAGAATTATATTCTGAAGATTATTTTCAGAAAGAGTAGACTGCAACCAACTAATCAATTGTATAGTAGTGACATACTGAATATGCGCATGTTGTATTTCCACAAATGCTGCCTTTTTATTTATAATAATAATAATTATAAAAATCCTATATCGCATAATTATCAAACTAGACAGGTTTGTAATCAAAACATAGTTGTGCCTTTTTATAGAAGAGATCGAAGTCAGAGATTTGTCAGGGGTATGGCGCCAAAAATCTATAACCTATTACCTAGAGAGATGAAAAACATAAAAAGATATGATGCGTTTTCCAGAATGTGTAAATGGTGTATCTTTAATAATCACAATGCCTGCCTGGCTCTTTTGTCACAGGGAGGATTCGTGTAACAATAGGTAATTGCAACATCTTCAACCCCAATTCTTAATTAAGCTGTTTTTTTTTTTTTTGAATTATGAAGTTTTAAGTCTAAGCCTACTTTCTTATATTTATAGTACTTATTGTTTTACCTATAATTTGTTTTGTTTGGTCAGACCAACCTAATGTTGTTCACAGATCACATCAGTGTTGCCAGAATTGAAGGATTTCCTTCAATATGAAGAGTTTTGATTTAAAATTTTGACTACTGAAGGATTGAAGGTTTTGGTCCGAATTTGAAGGATTTCGAGGCAAATTGTATATTTAGCAAATTGTCCAATCATTTCACCAACAAATTTAATTTTTATTAAAATAAATTAATTAGTTGCATGAGAAAAAATACGAAACGCCAATTTCCACTACGCCACTGCGTCAGAATTTATGATTAAGGCTATGAGTATTTTGTTTGCTTTTTGTCTTTTTTTTTTTTTTCATTTTTTTAAAAGAATTTCGTTCATGTTATAGTATTTTTTTTGTAAAATATATCGTTGTGCCGCCCCCTTCCCCCCGCCACCACTGTTTTGAAGGACATGAAGGGTTTTAGCCACTTAGTTGAAGGAATGTCGTCGAAAAACTCTGGCAACACTGGATCACATGGTTTTGCTAGTTTTACTTGTACCTACTTATGTAAAGACTACCTTGCACATACAGACGTTACAGTCTAGGTGCTTTTTTTACAATGTATGTATTCGATAAAAATGATAAGTTGGCATATAGTACATGTAGGTAGTATGGAAGAATGTTTATTGATCTGGAATAAAAATAAAATAAAATTGAATAAACAATTTGTCGTTTAACCTAAGTTAGAAAAAATTAGATGCATATCAATTTGGTTGATTAAGTTTGTCAATCAACTCTCATCTCAAAACAAATTGAGATCTAAATGGGTATAGTCTAGGAAAATTGTCGTTTGTCAAAAAAAAAAATCCTACCCTTTTCAGGAATGATAGGGGGCGGGTGGGTGATCATAAAACCGAGGATATCATACATGCACCTCTCTGGCGTTTTGCGCTATAGGGGTTGAAAGTGCGCCATTGGCGATTAATTGGTACCTATTGATTTTACAAAAAAAAAATTCAAATAAAAGATGTGCAACATTATTTGCCGTTTGAAATTTATAATGAGAATAAAAAATTTAACCTAAGGGAAGAGTTACAAACAAGTTGATAAGGAAAAATTGTAGGAAATGTAATCTTATAAAACTTTTATTAGGAAAAATTTTTTGTAAAAAAATAAAAAAACTTTAAACTACCCCTATTGAAAAATGGCAGGGGGTGAGTAAAAACTTCATAAAGCAAAAACGTTGTATGTGTTGTGAAAAAAATTTTCACGTTGATTAAAAATTTTTATTTTCATTATAAATTTCAAACGGCCCTTATGACCGCCCTTAATCAAAAAAGTCTTTAGATAAACATTGTAGATCAAATAATGTTGCACATCTTTTATCTGAAACATTTTTTTGTAAAATCAATAGATAACAGGTATTCGCCAATGGCGCACTTTCAACCCCTATAGCGCAAAACGCCAGAGGGGTGCATGTGTGATATCTTCGGTTTTATGATCAGCCATCCGCCCCCTATAATCCCTGAAAAGTTCATTTGGGTAGGATATTTTTTTTTTACAATGCATGTATTTTTCGACTATTTTCCTAGACTAGGATATATTTTACCCTCATTGCATTGTCAAGATGAACAGCAATTTGGAACTAAAGTCTGCGAAAATCCCAATACCCTTTTTAAATTCCGAACAATTAATTCTCTTTACATGGCCCAATTACTCCTATTTGTGGGATATTGAACTGTTTATTTCCTGTATGTGCTGGTGCACACATTGCAACTTTATATTGTTTTGTTGTCTTTCAATTTTTCCTGTTAAAAGGTTTGCCTAATTTTGGAAAAGCGTCTAATTAAATTCAAATATACATTTAGTCTTTTAAAAAGGACAGGCAATACAGAGTGATCAGTTTTTTAAAACAGCTCAAAATCGTGTGATTGTGATTTTCTTTTTGGAAATTACTAAATTGAACAACCAAATTGTACCTACTCATTGATCAAGAAACGTAACCATCTACCAATATTAAACTTATATTTGTAAGGGTTAGGTATCGCTTCCACTTAACTTTATACATATACCGGGCAAGGGCATAGATACTTTACATTTCGGGAGGGGGGGGGGGGGGGGGGGTAGAGTTAGGAGGGGGGGGGTCCGGAGGGATATTTCATGCTCATTTACTTTTCCAGAACTTGACCTTAATATACTATTATTTAAGTACCTACATACTTTTTTAAATTTATTTATAATGCTAGTTTTGATCAGTTTTAGTACCTATTTATTTAATTTTGGCGGTGATGAGAATTTGAAATGTATCAAACCAAGATATATTATATTAAGAAAATATATTGCAACTTGCAAAGAACAAAGAACAAGAACAAACAATTTTTATTTGATAATACTAGGTCTGTTTCTGCAGAAATCACAAACCAGTCAGAGTGAATTTCATTGGTTGAAACTAGTTTTCTGACTGTTTCCAACCAATGAAATTAGCTCTGACTAGTTTGTGATTTCTGCAGAAAGACCTAATATTTTATTTAACCCGGAAGCCCCGATATTTTTCATCTAATAAAATATTATTCTTTTTTTTAAATTTGCCTAAAAAATAGAGATCTGGGGGGGGGGGGGTAATTACCCCCTCTACTCCCCCATATCTACGCCCTTGATACCGGGTGCCCACGAGATTACCGGGTGCCCACGATGGTACCGGCTGCCATTTTTTTATTTGTCTATCGATATCAACGAAACTTGGTAGGGTTCATATTCTAACCAAACGTCATTTTTATGCATTTATGACAAGTTTTCCTGAATTTCGGTTTCATCGGAAATTTTGATTTTTAATGGCACACCCTGTATATTTTTTGTCTTTTAGATTCTACAGATCGTTTAACGTCCTTAATGTAACACTTTTAAATCGAGTTTTGTCCAAATTTCGTTTTCAAATTAAATTTTAAGTAGAAAAAAAAATACCTACATAATAGGTAAAACAAAAATATTTGAACGAAAATTAAGAAAAATGCAGTGTATCTATTATATCGTTGGATTCGCTTCAAAATACTGCATTTGGTAATGTTATGAAAGTAATCCGATCCGAATTCTTGTAAAATCTCGCCGCGTTTTTGAATTCTTGATTTAACTTGAGTTCTAAATACATCTTGTCTGTAATGGTCTCCGAAGCGCAATTCTAACGTCTGACTTAGATGCTGGACCATATAGAAAGTCTAGAGGTACAACTAGAAACTCACTTTCCAGGTTCGGTAATCGTTGAAGCCCTGAACCAGGTCACTCCGCCTATCGAAGGGCCACAAAGCCCTAACGGCAGGAGCAAAAGGCTGGCTGAGAAAATCTTCACAATGAACAGAATAAAGTGGGCGATCGACAGCTTCAGACCCTACAAATCTTCAGGCAAAGACGGGATTTTTCCCGCACAACTGCAAAAAGGCTACGAGTACTTAAAGATACACCTACAAAAGCTCTTTAAGTCAAGCCTGCTCCTAGGGCACATACCGCTATCTTGGAGGGAAGCTAATGTGATATTCATACCAAAAACGGGTCGCCGACCCGAGGACGAACCAAAATCATATCGTCCCATTAGTCTAACCTCCTTTCTCCTTAAGACAATGGAGAAAGCAATCGACCAGTACATCAGAAGCGAAACTCTATTGAGAAGACCGCTCTACTCGAAGCAATTTGCCTATCAGCCAGGCAAATCCACAATAAGTGCTTTACACTGCCTGATTAAAGACATCGAAAAGACAATCGAGTGCAAAGAGATTGCTCTCACAGCTTTCATCGACATAGAGGGTGCCTTTGACAACACCTCACATCAATCAATCGCCAGAGCATTACAAGAATGGGATGTTGAAGTTCCAATTGTAAAATGGATAGAGTCGATGCTGAAACACCGTCACGTTACTGCTGAAATAAACGGAGCATCAGCTACCGCTACCACGATCAGAGGGTGTCCTCAAAGGGGTGTTCTTTCTCCGCTACTATGGACACTGGTGGTAGACAAAATTTTTACCAGACTGAGTAGTGCGGGATACCAGGTCATAGGTTACGCAGATGACCTAGCCATTGTAATCAAGGGCAAACATGAAAGTATAGTGACAAGCCGAATGCAAAGTGCCCTAAACATCGTTAAAAATTGGAGCGAAGACGAAGGACTATCCCTAAACGCAAACAAAACAATACTTGTCCCGTTCACAAGAAGAAGGGAGCTAAATTTGAAAGCCCTGACCCTTAACGGTACACAACTAACATTTTCCAACGAAGTGAAGTACTTAGGGGTCACCCTGGACCGAACCCTCACTTGGAACAAACAGTTAGAGAAAACATGCTCTCGAGCTACATCAGCCATTTGGTCATGCCGAAGACTTGTTGGCAAAACATGGGGGCTAAAGCCAAAGATGGTATTCTGGATCTACCAAACCATAATAAAGCCCATGGTCACATACGCCTCATTGGTGTGGTGGCCCAAAACCCAACAAGTCACCGCTCAGATTAAGCTAAGAAAGGTGCAAAGGCTTATATGTCTAGGAATAACGGGAGCAATGTCAACTTGCCCCACCGCAGCCCTAGAGACGCTACTCAACATGCCCCCACTTCACCTATGTGTGAAAAAGGAGGCAATAACCAGCGCTCACAGGCTATTCCAAATAGACAAGTTCAAGCCTGGCGATCTGAGGGGACATCTGAGAATCCTTGATCTAATAAAACTGGAGAATGCCAGCAAACCAAGTGACCACATGATGGTCAGATTGGACTTAGAGATCCCCTTCGCAGTGGTAATAAACGACCGCCAATCATGGGAGAATAAAGAACTACCACAAGCAGACAATGCATCTCCGTGGTACACAGATGGATCCAGGCTGATGGAAGGAGCTGGACTGGGCATTTCCGGCCCTAACTTCAAGAAGCTCTCCAAGGCATTGGGTAAACATCTTACAATAATTCAAGCCGAACTGCTTGCCATAGATATATGTGCACAAGAGAAACCAAAGCCTCAAAAGAAAACATCTTCATACTATCGGACAGCCAAGCTGCCTTAAAAGCCTTAAGGGCTTTCACATGCACGTCAAAACTAGTCTGGGAGTGTAAACAGACCCTAAAAACACTAGCGACACATAACCAGGTAACGCTGATGTGGCTGCCTGGTCACCGAGGCATAGAAGGAAACGAAGAAGCAGATGGCCTCGCAAAGGAAGGGGCCTCAACACCATACCACGGACCAGAGCCCTACTGTGGCTTAATGAAAAGCCACATCATGGAAGAACTCAACAAATGGGAGAAAGACCAACTGTCATCATATTGGAGGCACACACCGGGACTCAGACAGTCAAAAAGGTTTATTACCCTTTCAGCAAAAAGAGCTGAACAGCTCCTAAACATGAGCAGACCAGACATCAGATTGGTGGTGGGACTGCTCACAGGACACTGCCCAGTAAAATACCATTTAAGGTTAATGGGCAGAGCGGAAGACGATCTCTGCAGATTCTGCTCAGACGCAATAGAAACCGCAGAGCACCTGCTCTGCGAATGTCCAGCCCAAGTCTGCAAGAGGCTCAAATTCCTCGAGGGGGCAACACTGTCACCAGAAGAAGTGGGCCAACTGACACCCAGGAAAATAGCTTCCCTCGGCAGAAGTCTACGCTTCCTGGAGACAAATTAAGATGTAGAGTCAGGCACAAAATATCTGCAAAGGTAGCAGTGCTGAGCGGCTGAAAAGCCGAAACGACTCCCCCGAAATCTACAATCTACAATCTAGATGCTGGTTATTTTGTTGGTAGATTGAAGAAATTGACTGAAGAAGATCTAAAGTGGGTCCTCGTAGCGCCACTATGAGTGCCAGTATTGCCAACTATATGAATGGCCATTTTACCAGATTATAAAACTTGGGATACCAGAATATTACTAGATTTTTCTCAATCCTGCCAATACCAGAATATTATTAGGTCTTTGTTGCTAAAGAAAAATTGTGCTAAAATTTTTAGATTTCAATTGTTTATTTTAGGTTTTTTTTTTGTTTTTTTCATTAGGTTTAAAATAAAAATGTAATAACAACAATATCTGTATGGAAAAATAAAACTTATTCAGATACTGCATACCTAATTAGTGTATACACAGAATACCTATAAACAAATACATTATTGTAAGAAAAAATCCATTCTGTATAACATAACATTGGTAAACATGCTTAGGCCCGGTTTGTTCATCTTTAGATAAGCTCCTTGGTAACTATCTGCAAGATAAGTGCACCGTTCTATAATTCTATTGGTCGGCGGATAACTAGCCAACCAATGGTATAACATATTTCGTTTATATATGGGTCAGATTGCATACCTGACAGTTTATCAGAAGGTGAATAAACCGGCCCTAATAGGTATATTGGTAACCTTTGGCATAACTATTTAAGACTAGTCTCCATAGACGCGAAATAGCGATTTATTTTTTGCGGATTTCTTTCCTATTGGTTCAAATTTCACATTCAAATGTCTAATGCTAATGTCAAATTCCAACATGTAAAAATGTCACTTTTAGCGTTGATTATCGTTAAAACTCCCTCAAAATGGACGGTGCAAACGACCATAAATTCAAGAAATAGTAGATTATACCACGAGTCAATAATGATAGCTATTATTCCCGAGGATTATTATGAACTGAGCCGTGTTAGCGGCGAGGGAGTAACATTCCGAGGGAATAATAGCCATTATTGCGAGTAGTATACTCTACTTTATTTACGGCAAATTAATTTATTTGAGATTTTCAATGAACAAATTTCATTCGTCTCATAATTTTCAATACAAATCCACAAGCACTACACGTTTGACACTGACACTTTTATGGAATAATGACCATTAATCCCGCTACTCGTCATTAATCCCTGGAGGAATAACATATGTCATTATACTGCCAAAATCACAAATATAATACGCACATTATACATTAGTCGTAAATAAAATAGATTATTGATTGCTAATGCGAAAATACCAGAATTTTGCTGGAATGAAATGTAAAATTACCAGAAATATTACTAGATATATTTTGAAAATCTTCATTACTAAAGCCGGGGTCGATATTACCAGATCTGGTAATTATTTTACCAAGTTGGCAACACTGATGAGTGCTGTAGCTTTTTCTTGATCGTTCCATCCGTTGGTATTTGCAGCTGATTCAAATTGTCGAATATACATGGTACAGGACGTAGAACCGTCAAAAGTTGGTGGTCTTACCTGTAATCTTTTATTCTAGGTTAGCGGCAAATCCGTGTATTGTTTGAAATATTTTCTGTAGTTGTACAAGGTCTTGTTGCCGTTCTTCTTGCCGCCCGATCTCTTCGTCTTGTTTTTTTTGTTGCCGTTTAGCTTCTCCTTGTTGTTTTTCTTTTTGTCGTCTGGCCTCTTCATCTTGTTTTTCTTGTTGTTGTTTAACTTGTTGAAGTTCCAACATTTTGCGCAGGAGTTCTTTAACTTTTTGTTCTTCCATTTTTGCTTGTTGTCTGTAATAGGCATATACAGAATGTTTGTTCTAGAATTTCCCTTAAACTTTCTTCAAATATCTTTCCTGGTCTTTGCTTGAAGTTCCAAACACGCCGGTGAAATCACAAAGTAGATAACTTGCTTTATTCTCGAATAGAATGTTCTAGAATTTTCTTGAAATATCTTTTCTGAATTTCGATGATTTAAAAAAAAAAAACAATCAAAGATTGCTATGGCTTTTTAAGCGTATGTCTTAGCAATATTTTTCATTAATTTTGTCAATGAACTTTGACGTCAAAATGTCATGTCAAAAATCCGGACCAATAAAGAAACAATAGTGCGACGTACGTTTTCGTAATCAAAGCAATCGTCGTAAACACGTTGGTGAAGTCACAAATCCAATATCTCTCTTCGTTTCCAAACAGAATGTTCTAGAATTTTCCAGAAATTCCTGGAAATTATTTTTTTGAATGGCGCTTGATGTATCGAATACGTCGGCGAAGTCAGAAATTCGATATCTCACTTGGTTTCCGAATAGAATTTTCTAGAACTTACTTGAAAATTCACTATCACAGTCAAAATCGGGTATACAGTCAGTTTCGGGGTAATTTACACGATCGGTTAAGTCTCTTCCGGTGATTGTCATTGCTCACACTGACTATCTGTCCCAGAGTTCACTATAGTGTCCACACTAGTGTCCGCCACTATTCTGCATTCGAATTTCACTTTGCAGCCCTCGAATTATATCTCACTTCTGACACCAATGCAACAGCTCTTGGGGTACGTGACATTAATTTTGGGTTCATTTATTCCAAAATCAAAGTCCAATTAACACAACAATAATTTATTCCACGTTACTTCACACTCTGACACTAATTGCTTCACTAATTAACTCAAACAACTTAACTCTTCACAACTCTTAACAATAATCACAATCTAAAACGTATCACAGCCAATCTTAAACTTATAAACTAATGACTTATACCGGCCTTTATATATTTGTAATGCATTCGTCTGAAATCCAAAATAAACGCGATAGACAGTTTGGGGAAGGCGCCACCGTAACAATATATAACAATTATCTTATTTGAACAGACTTAAAAACTACGCGCTTTATATACAAAAATATTCAATCGAGAAATCTCTAGCATCTGTAAATGAACTGTTTTTCCATTTTAAAGCAAAACGCAAGGGAATTCCTGAATTCTCTCGCTCTGGTCCTGAATAGTAGGGCCAGCTGTTCCACACCAATGTAATTTCCTAGAGAAATATTTTTATTCAAAGCTCACTATTAACCAATTTTCTTACGAGCTTTGAAACAAGTAACATTTTATGTAGCCCTTAAACTGACAATTATTATTCTTTTATTTCCAGTTATTTGTCTATCCATGGGGCTACCATTTCTCCTCCTAGTCTTGCTACTAATCCAGTCAGCTCTTTCAGTCACCGATGACGCGTACCAAAGCTACGTACTGCTCGATCCTGATGACGATTCCGATCTCGAAACGTACCTAGACAGGCAAATGCGAAGCGGAGATAAATTTTTGAGGTTCGGCAAGAATTTATGGGACTACGAAGCCGGCAACGAAGTACCACCGTACGAAGATCGGGACGCGGACAGGCCTTCGAGAACTGGAAGGCAAGCGAAAAATGATGACTTTCTTAGATTTGGTCGTAGTAAACCCGATTTGCGGTAGGAGTTAAAATGCATGAGAAATGTTTGTGTGTGAATGCTTTTTGTGTTTTAACACAATTTCATATTGTGAATAGTTTTATAATGTAGTTATATGTTGAAGGAAGAAATAATTTGATTTTGAAACTTATTGATGACTTTGATTTAGATGTCTAACGGATAAAAAACTGAAATAAAAGGAGAAAATAAGAACACCTCGGCAAGCTTTGACCTCAGAGAGCCATTTACTTGGTTCACTTTGTGGTTTTCATAATATTCGTTAAGTAAATAAACACTTGGCTGCTCATAAGCTGCTTACTACGCACTGCTTTAGTATATATTGTAAAACTAACCCTTTTGGGCTCTCAATGAGGACTTTTTAGTGGGTTTTCGCAATGCAGATTCATTCCTCAGTCAAGATAATGTCGGAATGGATTGTCAGGAACCATGAAATAAAATTAAAGCATTACTGTTTCTGTATACCAATGAATAAAAATACAATTACTCACCGGGGGGTTTTACCGCCCCTTGCCTCTTGGTCATTCTGGCATACCAATACTAAATATTGCTGCTAAAAATATAATTAAAATAGCAGGATTAATCTTCACTTGTATCTTCTTTCTTCGACGACTAGCTAGTGCCCCCCTGAAATAAGTCAAGGCTTCCCCGGATACTTAATTGCCGCTAAACAATCAGTATCCCAACAAATTGGGTATTGGGGTGTTTGCTCTACACCCCTATACCTATTTGAGTCAATCAAGTCGCAAGTAAGGCCCCCAATCTTACAAGACACAACCTGAAGGAATGGCGCCCATACCAGCGTATAGAGGCTTGCTACACCAGCGTGCAATAAATGTACTCATAGTACATTTCCATGAGTTTCTACACCAGCGTGCAATAAATGTACTCATAGTACATTTCCATGAGTTTCTACACCAGCGTGCAATATATTATGATTCATAAATATCAGGTTATACACAGTATATATCAGCAATAATTATTTATATCGGCCAAAGGCTTACCAAAATCCGTGTACACACACAAACATTGAAAAACAACCTCTGTTCCTATCTGCTTGGCTCCCCGCTCACCACTCATCCCTTTCTTTTTACCCTCTCGACGATTCCTTCTTTCTAAGATTCCCCTTCTCAATATTTTACCTGAAATGAAGAGGTTCTGGGCAGCTTGGACTATTTAATTAAGAGGCGACAAATGGTTTTGTTTGATTATTAAATATAATTTATTGACAGGAATACAATAATTGGAATGTTGATTACATAATTATTTTACAATATTTTCACGGATTCCGGGTTTACTAAAACTTACTTCACAAACAATAATAAATTTTATTGAACAAATAAGACTCATATTTTAACTCAAACAAAACTGACTACTATGGGCTGTTGATATTTATCTAGAAGTATTTGTTAGTCTGGTTTGTTCCTCAAAGATAACGGTTTGCATCCATTGTCGCTGATATTCAAAATTTGATGCAAGTCGGTTCTGTTCTCTCTGTTTCTATCTTCGATTTTCTTATCGGTGTAAAAGTGCGGCTTGTATTTCTTTGTGGCCTCGGGCTCCCTTTACTTGTCTTTCCTTTTTTTCATCGAGTTTCTTCTGGTTTTTTTTTCTGTCTCCGGTCTTCCTCTGCTTGTCTTTTGACGTTCATATTTTTCATAAAGTCCACTAACATTTGATGAACTTGATCCATTTTGGCTGTTTGCTGAAGTGTAGGTATTTATCATAGAATACTCTGTATCTTTCTTGGATTTCAAATCTGAAGTTTTGAGGTATAGTCTAATTTTCAAAAAGAACATCCTGGAATGTTCTAGACAAATGAGACAAATCACCCTGGTTCTTTAATGTTGAAACCACTATTTTCAAATGGAACATTAATAAAGTTTCTGGAATTCAGAAAATTCGTTCGTGATCTTGTTTTTCGATTTCAAATCCGGTAATAAAGTCACTATTTCAGTTCAATAAAAGTTCACTGATTGGTCCCACTAATTAGCTCATGTTAAGACATCTTAATCTCACTTTACAAACAGTAACAACCTTTTATTGAATAAATTGCCTTACTCGAATACAATAGTTCCCGAACAGTCGCGCTAGACGTAAACAACTCAATTCCTGGAATCCGGTCGAGTTCTCGATGCAATTTCGTAACAATAATTTCAGGAGGAATGTATTGCTACCTGATTTTTTTTATTATTGATTGGCTTTCTAGAGACATTCAATAATACTTTTTCCATCATCTTGGAAAATTTGAACTATTCAGTTATGTAAACGCTATATTTATTGCAATGTGGTTTTGTCGATCCGAGTAGGTTGTCAATGTAGTGTTTTCAATTGTTTGAGAATCGGAAAAAAAAAAACGCAGAAGTCTGGTTTTTAAAAATAGTTCCCCCTCGACGTTTCGCAAAATTTATTTGCATCTTCAGGAGACTGTAATTATAAAAAATAAAAGGGTTATTTACATACTCAAATGTTGAGTTAAAGAAAAACAGAAGACGAAAAAAAAACAAAGCTGTCTTGTCTTCTGATTTCGCGTTACATGAAATTCGTAATAGATAGGTATTTCATAAAAACAGAAAGAGAATAACAAAATTTAATAAAGACTTTTAAATAAATTATACAAGTGGGGAGAGTGGCAACATGAATACATAGAACAAATACTTATGGTTAACAACAAAGAAGGTAGAGAAATTGATTTGATTACTTAAATTTCGCTCTCCAAGTTTTTCAGTTACAGTTCCGAAAAGGTCTCTATATTCCTGAAGAAGGGACGCTAATTTTTTCCTTAGAGATGGGTCAGTAGTTCCAATGTTTATATCCTCCTGGTTAATCAATGGTAGATTGTCTAGATCCACACGAAAAACTTGTTCAGACGAATAACTACTGTCTACTTCACAAGCAATAGCTCTTACTAGTGGATATTTATCACTATGATTTTAATTGCTATAGTCTAAGCTAAAAACAAGAGAATGAGGAGAGAACCTCCGCGCGCTGTATTTATATTAAAATACCGCTGACGCTTGCATTTATGTGGGCGAAACCTTGATATGACGGTACTTTTCCAGGCAGTATCCCTGACTCAGCATCTTTATAATATCGTGGACTTTTACAGTAGCGTAGGCTTATGTTTAACATTGAAAAAGGGAATTATTTGTATATTAATAACATAGGGTTTTATAATATAACTAGCAACAAAAAAACAACAAAAACACTTCAAAAGAAAGGGGGGAAAAAAAACTTTTCAATGAACAGATGGTATATACCATACATTCCAACACTAATATCTTGAGGATTAATGTAGAAAAAGTTTGTGTGCCCACACAAACACTCAAAAAACAAAATTATGGCAAGGGTGCAAAATCAACTAACCTAGGAATAAAACTATTGTTATTAATGATTTTAAATTTAAATTTAAATAAATGAATAATTGTCTCCATCTAGATGGTGACCAACATAATAGGCCAGTCGCGACACGATTTGCCAATAACAAGAAACTTGTTAAGTCATGACAAACATGACACACTAATCTCTCAACAAATTCCAATAGATTGCACTTAAGTTAAAAGTATCGTTTTTTTTAAACCGATACTTTTAGAATTTGTCATAAGTATTTGTTCTATGTATTCATGTTGCCACTGTCCCCACTTGTAAAATTTTTTATACATTATACAGGGTGTCCCAGGGAAAACAGTCCACCCCGATTTATTTGATTTGGGATGAGAATCTGGAAAAACGCTCGGACACGTCGATGTTTGATTTGAGGGGGAACTATTTTTCAGTTTTTTTCATCCCCGTAGCTTCAACCCCCTAGCTAGGGGGGGACAACCCCCCAAATTTGAATAGGGAATAGGGGTCGTGTCATACCTCTTTTTGAAGGTCTCATCGAGTTCTTTATGGCCTTAGAATTTTGGTTCATTATTTTCATCCGTAACGAAATGACAGCTTGTCAAAATCTTGGAAATAGCCTATTAGTTTTAGTGGGGGGGGGGGGGGGTCATCAGATCCTTAATGAAAATACTTGAAGTTGAAGTTTTTTATTATTATTATTAATGAGGTGTATACGAGAATTGTAAATTGTAGGTATTTTTACACGTATTTATATTGAAAGAGATAAGTACCTACCGCTTTTACTCCTACTAAAACAATAGTCTATTTACAAGATTTTGACTAGCTGTCATTTCATTACGGATGAAAATAATGAAATGAAATTCTAGGGCCTTAAAGAACTCGATGATACCTTTAAAAAGAGGTATTACACGACCCCTATTCCCTATTCAAATTTTGGGGGTTGTTCTCCCCCTGGCTAGGGGGTTGAAGCTACGGGGATGAATAGAACTGAAAAATAGTTCCCCCTCAAATCAAACATCGACGTGTCCGAGCGTTTTCCCAGATTCTTATCCCAAATCTAATAAATCGGGGTGGACTGTTTTCCCTGGGACACCCTGTATATTTCCCCTACCCAAACAATTGAAGAGCACTACATTGAGGCTATATTTAATATTTTAGGTAAATATTACATATAAACAGCTACAAACTTCTAGTTTACATTGTATTTACATTCTTACAATGCTGTGTGTCGGACAGCAAACGGTGAGGTGTCACCCACTGTAACGGCGTTTGTACAGCGGTATGGAAGGCAGCGGAAAACCGCTACACTATCTCTACCCAGGAAAATCTTCATGGTTGGAAAAACCACGAAATGACCCTCAGTCCCGGGCAGACCTTCAATGGTCAAAGGGTGCGAAGAATTTTCCGGCCAGCACTGAAAATTTGGCACCTGTAATATCAGAAGTTTGTGTAAAGCAATTATGCTAGGCGGCACATTATTTCATTAGTACCAGCCCCAAATTTTGTGTAGAGATATTAATCGGTTCCCACACTTTTTTTTTGCTATAAAACCTAAAACTCTTTTGGTGGGCTTTTATAGCAAGCAATTTTGGTAAAGAAATTTCAGGGTTTTGGGTTGGATTTTGGATTTAAAACTGAAAAAGGAAGGGTAGTCTTGCTCGAATTGTCGAACAATAAAGTCGTACTGAAGCTGAAAGCTATTTTTGTTTTATTTGGAAAAGCGTCGTGTTTTTTGCGATTTTTACATTTGTTTGAAGCAAGAAAAATCCTTAACACAATAAAAGAAACGGGCAGATTGAGTATTGACGTGATGGGTGATGGCTATCAGTGGAATGAGATGGCAAGGAAACGGAGAATGCCAAGTGGGAGATCATAAGATATTATATTATGCTGAAAACGAAAAGAGCCACCACCTACAGGGGATTGGTTTTGTCGTGAATAAGGAATTAAAACCTTCCATTAATGGAAGTCTCTGCTAAACTCTGACGGGGTCATTATTTTGTTTAAGCACAGGGAGAACCTTTTCACATAAATCTTTTCCAAATATATGCCTTCACATCGGACAAAAGCGAAGTAGAAGAAGTAGTGGAAGGCTTTTATGCTCAAATAGAAAAAGTACTCAAAAGTGTTAAAGCAGGTGAACATAATAATGGGAACTTCAATGCTAAAGTGGGACACGTTAAAGAGGATGATGTGGTAGGTAACTTTGGTCTGGGACAGAGAAATGAAAGAGGAGACAGAGTAGTTCACTTTTTCAGAGAAGAAAGCATGATAATAACAAACACATTGTTCAACCTGACACCAAGTCGTTTGTACTCCTGGAAAGCACCAAGCACCAGCGGACAAACCAGATATCATAAAAAATCAGATAGAAACAACATATTCCCTGTCAAAGCCTATGCAGGGGCAGATGTTCCATCTGACCACACAACACAAATCTAGTCTGCGTAATGAGAGCTAAACCACGAAAGACTCAGATTAGTTGAATCACACAATAAGAAAAAATATTATATCGGCAAGCTTCACGACAAGCAAATACAACATGTATTGAAGAGGACGATAAGTGCGGAACTACAGAAGACAACACTAGAAGATGCTCATATAGGAGACACGTGGACAGCTCTCAAAGAATCGGTGATCCAAACTTGTGAGTAATTTTTGACTCCTGCTAAAAATCAGCAAAAGAAGATGACCGACGAAATCTTAGAAATGATGTAAGTTAGACGGAAAATGGAAACTGCCAAACCCGTGGCTTATCGACAAATTTATAGCACCATTCAACAAAAAAATTAGAGAAGCTAAGGAAAGATGGATGAACTTGATCGTAGGCATGACGGGCTTAATATTTATGAACAAAAAGATCAAAGAAGTCACAGGCAGACACAAAAAAAGAACAACAAAATTCATTATGGATGAACGGGGCATGCTTGCCTATGAGGTTAAGGAAAAACTAAAAACGTGGCAGAAATACATACTTGAACTCTTCAAGAATGATCAGCGTCCCCAAAAACCTGATTAAACAAACAATATGGAAGGGCCAGTTAACGAAGTTAAACAAGCCATTGGGATTGATTAAACCAGAAAATAGGAGATATCAGATCACCAAGTTGACATCATCACGTCACTATGTAAAGTCTGTTTTCTTTTTAAACATAATTCCCCAAGTCAGAAATTTAGTAACTATGTTGGCAACACAAGCCTTTTCTACATAAAAATTTTTAAGCATTGACAATTCTACATTGTATTGCCAACATAATGTCATTTAGACTTTTATCTTTAAAAAAAACAGACTTTACTTAATAATATACCTATATGAGAGTGGTACGATTCCAGCTGACTGGCTGGTTTCAACATTAGTATCATCATACGGGGGCGCGTTCAGATTGAAGAGTCTGTGGGCGACGTCCAGTGCAGAGCGTACCCGATAGAGAGTGCACTCCGAGTGTGCCTGGCGATTCGCCCAATCTGAACGGCCAAAACGCATTCTCTCCTCATAACATCACTATTTATGGGATGCTTTGATTTTGATTTTGTTGCCTTTTCAAAATTCACTGTGTTCGTGATTCTCACATTTTTGTAAAATAAGAAAAAAGAAAGTTCAAAGATAATCAACTCCTATTTTATTTTATTTTGATTTTTTTGGTAGAACTATCACATATAAAATAATACCTCTTTACCCTTATTTCTTATTTTAATTTACTTCCTATTTTATTTTATTTATTGGATAAACTCGCCATAACTCATAACAATAATATTTACAATATTTGCCTTTATTATTGGTTAGAACATAAACATAACACAAACGCGCATGCGGGGCAAATTTTATCTTACTATTTTATGGGATGCAAAAGTGTGCGTCGGGGTGTCGTCAGATAAAAATCTACTGACAATCTGAACGGCTGGGTAAATTTTACCCAAAGCAATCTGAACGGTCAGAGCGCGCTCGGGCGACAACCGACGTTCAATCTGAACGCAGCCACGGAGGCAAACCGGCCCAAAATTTTGTGGTGACTACCGCACCATCAGTCTCATGACACACGTGTTAAAAATATTTCTCAAGGTTATTCATTCCCGCCTTTAACAAATACGAAGAACATATGGGTCAGTCGCAGATCGGATTTCGCAACGGTACCTATCGGAACTCGAGAGGCATTGTTCGCAATACTGTAGCAATTATTTTTCTGATTCCGCAAAATAACTACTAAACATATAAGCACGGCAGCTGTTCATCAATGGCATTGAAAATGGGTTCAGACTGCTTGATTTTGACCTTGCCATTTGGACGCCACTAATTTTTTAAAAGTGAAGGATTACTTACACAATTACAGTTTGTTGATGTTGAAATGTCAATTAAGAAAAAAAATTAGAAAAACTTAATTTTAAAAGTACCTACCTACCTAAAGCTGAAACTGTGACCTGAAAATGAGAAAAATTTTCTAAACAAATACTCAGCAATCTCCCAAAAATGTAACTTTATTTTCCTGGATGTTAGAAAAAACACACTGTACACTGTACAATTACACCGGTATAAAATAATAAGTACCTATTTTGTACTTAAAGTTAAAAAAATTGAGGTTAAGTGTTTGAAGATAAAGGACACCGCACCCGATACATGAGAATTTCGGGTTAGAGTGAAGTTATCCATAAAATCTCAGCCATAAAACTACCGCATCGCGGCGGCGCCTACTTTGACCTACCAGGCCAGAGTCCATAAAATAGTTTTATGGCTGGCTTTCTAAGAAAGAGTGCATTCTTGAAAAAAATATAGATGGATGCAGAAATGATTCAGGAAGGTTCTAGAAGTACCGTGTAGTTGATTGCCTCACCATTGGAGTACCACAAAAAAAAACATACTTGGAAAAACTGATTTCTCCGACTGACTATTCAAGGGCGTAGTGTGGGATGATGTGGGAAGAAATAAACATCTTCAAATTGGGGTGACAATTCCTCTAAGGGTGCGAAAAAAAATAAAAACTGTACCTTTCAAATCATTTTTGACTACATATTAATAGTTTCGTGTCCCTGGACACTGTCCATGAAATTGTGCGTTATTGTGATTATCTCTGGACTAATCCAGGATAATGTGAGAAGAAATTAACGTACTTAGTCAAATTGGGGGTGACAAGCCGTGACAAGCTGAACCGATGGTTGAGTTTCAACCTTCGGTTGAATCCTATCAATTTGCATGGAGTCAACCGAAGGTTGAAACTCAACCATCGGTTCAGTGTTTTATAATACCGGCCATAAGGGTGCCCAAAAAAATTAAAAACTCGACTTTTTAAATCATTTCTGACTACATATTAAGAGTTTCGTGTCCCTGGACACTGTCCATGAAATTGTGCGTTACTGTGATTATCTCTGGACTAATCCAGGATAATGTGAGAAGAAATTAACGTAGTCAAATTGGGGTGACCAGCCGTCTAAGGGAGCGAAAAAAAAAAAAACTGGACTTTTTAAATCATTTTTCACTACATATTAATAGATTCGTGTCCCTCGACACTGTCCATGAAATTGTGCGTTATTGTGATTATCTCTGGACTAATCCAGGATAATGTGAGAAGAAATTAACGTAGTCAAATTGGGGTGACAAGCCGTCTAAGGGAGCGAAAAAAATTAAAAACGACTTTTTAAATCATTTTTCACTACATATTAATAGATTCGTGTCCCTGGACACTGTCCATGAAATTGTGCGTTATTGTGATTATCTCTGGACTAATCCAGGATAATGTGAGGAGAAATTAACGTAGTCAAATTGGGGTGACAAGCCGTCTAAGGGAGCGAAAAAATTTAAAAACGACTTTTCAAATCATTTTTCACTACATATTAATAGATTCGTGTTCCTGGACACTGTCCATGAAATTGTGCATTATTGTGATTATCTCTGGACTAATCCAGGATAATGTGAGGAGAAATTAACGTAGTCAAATTGGGGTGACAAGCCGTCTAAGGGTACGAAAAAAATTAAAAACTGGACTTTTTAAATCATTTTTCACTACATATTAATAAATTCGTGTTCCTGGACACTGTCCATGAAATTGTGCGTTATCGTGATTATCTCTGGACTAATCCAGGATAATAGGGGAAGAAATTAACGTAGTCAAATTGGAGTGACAAGCCGTCTAAGGGTGCGAAAAAAAATAAAAACTCGACTTTTTAAATCATTTCTGACTACATATTAAGAGTTTCGTGTCCCTGGACACTGTCCATGAAATTGTGCGTTACTGTGATTATCTCTGGACTAATCCAGGATAATGTGAGAAGAAATTAACGTAGTCAAATTGGGGTGACAAGCCGTCTAAGGAAGTGAAAAAAATTAAAAACGACTTTCTAAATCATTTTTCACTACATATTAAGAGTTTCGTGTCCCTGGACACTGTCCATGAAATTGTGCGTTATTGTGATTATCTCTGGACTTATCCAGGATAATAGGGGAAGAAATTAACGTAGTCAAATTGGGGTGACAAGCCGTCTAAGGGAGCGAAAAAAATTAAAAACGACTTTTTAAATCATTTTTCACTACATATTAATAGATTCGTGTCCCTGGGACACTCTCCATGAAATTGTGCGTTATTGTGATTATCTCTGGATTAATCCAGGATAATGTGAGAAGAAATTAACGTAGTCAAATTGGGGTGACAAGCCGTCTAAGGGAGCGAAAAAAATTAAAAACGACTTTTCAAATCATTTTTCACTACATATCAATAGATTCGTGTCCCTGGACACTGTCCATGAAATTGTGCGTTACTGTGATTATCTCTGGACTAATCCAGGATAATGTGAGAAGAAATTAACGTAGTCAAATTGGGGTGACAAGCCGTCTAAGGGTGCCAAAAAAATTAAAAACTCGACTTTTTAAATCATTTCAGACTACATATTAAGAGTTTCGTGTCCCTGGACACTGTCCATGAAATTGTGCATTATTGTGATTATCTCTGGACTTATCCAGGATAATAGGGGAAGAAATTAAGGTAGTCAAATTGGGGTGACAAGCCGTCTAAGGGAGCGAAAAAAATTAAAAACGACTTTTTAAATCATTTTTCAATACATATTAATAGATTCGTGTCCCTGGACACTGTCCATGAAATTGTGCGTTATTTTAAATATCTCTGGACTAAGCCAGGATAATGTGAGAAGAAATTAACGTAGTCAAATTGGGGTGACAAGCCGTCTAAGGGTGCCAAAAAAATTAAAAACTCGACTTTTTAAATCATTTCTGACTACATATTAAGAGTTTCGTGTCCCTGGACACTGTCCATGAAATTGTGCGTTACTGTGATTATCTCTGGACTAATCCAGGATAATGTGAGAAGAAATTAACGTAGTCAAATTGGGGTGACAAGCCGTCTAAGGGAGCGAAAAAAATTAAAAACGACTTTTTAAATCATTTTTCAATACATATTAATAGATTCGTGTCCCTGGACACTGTCCATGAAATTGTGCGTTATTTTAAATATCTCTGGACTAATCCAGGATAATGTGAGAAGAAATTAACGTAGTCAAATTGGGGTGACAAGCCGTCTAAGGGTGCCAAAAAAATTAAAAACTCGACTTTTTAAATCATTTCTGACTACATATTAAGAGTTTCGTGTCCCTGGACACTGTCCATGAAATTGTGCGTTACTGTGATTATCTCTGGACTAATCCAGGATAATGTGAGAAGAAATTAACGTAGTCAAATTGGGGTGACAAGCCGTCTAAGGGAGCGAAAAAAATTAAAAACGACTTTTTAAATCATTTTTCAATACATATTAATAGATTCGTGTCCCTGGACACTGTCCATGAAATTGTGCGTTATTTTAAATATCTCTGGACTAATCCAGGATAATGTGAGAAGAAATTAACGTAGTCAAATTGGGGTGACAAGCCGTCTAAGGGTGCCAAAAAAATTAAAAACTCGACTTTTTAAATCATTTCTGACTACATATTAAGAGTTTCGTGTCCCTGGACACTGTCCATGAAATTGTGCGTTATCGTGATTATCTCTGGACTAATCCAGGATAATAGGGGAAGAAATTAACGTAGTCAAATTGGGGTGACAAGCCGTCAAAGGGTGCCAAAAAAATTAAAAACTCGACTTTTTAAATCATTTCTGACTACATATTAAGAGTTTCGTGTCCCTGGACACTGTCCATGAAATTGTGCGTTACTGTGATTATCTCTGGACTAATCCAGGATAATGTGATAAGAAATTAACGTAGTCAAATTGGGGTGACAAGCCGTCTAAGGGTGCGAAAAAAATTAAAAACTGGACATTTTAAATCATTTTTCACTACATATTAATAAATTCGTGTTCCTGGACACTGTCCATGAAATTGTGCGTTATCGTGATTATCTCTGGACTAATCCAGGATAATAGGGGAAGAAATTAACGAAGTCAAATTGGGGTGACATGACAAGCCGTCTATGGGTGTGAAAAAATTAAAAATTGGACATTTTAATAGTTATTTATACAAGTTTTGAAAACAACTTTTTTCGCACGGATGAGACAGTTTGTTGGACCGAGCCGGAGGCGAGGTCCACAAGTCGAGCGAGTCTGAAAAAAGGTTTTCTAACGGGTTTTTTACAATTCTTTTTCTACAACTGCAAAATAAAACAACCACATACGTAATTTTTATCTACAACCGTGCGGTAACTAAGGTTATAAGGGTGATGCGAAAAACCTTTTCACACGCTGAAAACTCTATTTTCAGAGGTTGTCTAGGGTGTGAAAAACTCCATTTTTAGAGGCAGCAGTAGAAAAACATTTTTTTTACAACAAATCGATAAATATAAGTACCTATGCTTTCTGGACACTGTCCATGATGTGCGCTATTGCGACTATTCCGGGTGTAGTGTAGGATAATGTGAGAAAAAATTAACATCTTCAAATAGAGGTGAATATTTCACTCATGTATAAATTTTCCCATAAGAAAAGTGTCAAATCAAAAAATTACAGCGGATATACAAAATCGATAACACCAAAACGATAATACCACGTCGTCAGGACGACCAGTTTGATATTAAATCAAATGTATTTGTTTATTATTATTATTTTTTAATAAAAATACATTATTTGATTTTGTTGGTGAAGTTATGTTTTTAAATTCGTGAAATATTCCTCTAAATACCACTCGAGCTTTAAAATTAACTAGATAATTTTTCACTCATGCGTGTTTTCTTTGCAAATTTCACTCGTCCTACGAACTCGTGAAATTATAAAAAACACCCAATCGTGAAAAATTATCGGTAATTTTTCAGCACTCGTGGTATTACCCCCGACAAGCCGTCTCATGCATGGTGCGATTTTTTTTTAACATTTGGCCGCATAACGTGCGAAAACTCCATATTTTTCATAATTCGCTCTTCGGAAAGATTCGATTTCGGTGCACCTCAGGAGCGCGTTACGAGACTGGTTTTGATTTATACAGACGTTGCGCTCTACATTATCTGCGCTGATTGAACACAGAGCTGAACCAAAATAAATGTATGACTTTGTTAATACGGTGAGCTATTTCGATTTATATTGATGTTGGATGTTGGCTCTTTGTCTCTTGAATATTAAATTAACGGTGTTCTGTTGGTCAGGTATATTTTGGTACCTGCTTGATGGGCTGATATTATAGGATTTTTCCCTCGATTTTTCCTGACAAATTTTGTAGTGCGTTCTTATAAAGATGTAGGTATAGCTATTTTTTCTTGTTTATCTTTTTGTTATTCTCTAGAGTAGGTTTTAGTTTATTTTGTTTAAAAAGTGTTCCTGGTGTTTTCTTGTAAATATTGATTTACACATCGGCATATTTTTGGCATGGTTTTAATTTAGAACACGATTTCAAATTTTTTTCTAAAAAGAGGTTGTAAATATAGGATTTGAATTTCTCTATAGGGATTCTATTTTAGTTTAATTTGTTTGTATTTGAAAAACCATAATATCTTTTGTTATGATAATTAATTAAAGCCTAATAATAATTTCGTTTTTTAATTCTATAGGTTTTGAGGATTTGGTTTTCGAATATTTTAGTTTTAGTTAAGTTTAGTTTCGTAATTTTTTCTCTGTAAAAAGAGGTTGTAAATATAGGATTTGAATTTCTCTAGGGATTCTATTTTAGTTTAATTTGTTCGTATTTGAAAAACCATAAATCTTTTGTTATGATAATTAATTAAAGCCTAATAATAATTTCATTTTTTAATTCTATAGGTTTTGAAGATTTGGTTTTCGAATATTTTGGTTTTAGTTAAGTTTGGTTTCGTAAATTTTTTTCTGTAAAAAGAGGTTGTAAATATAGGATTTGCAGTTCTCTAGGAATTCTATTTTAGTTTAACTTGTTTGTATTTGAAAAATAATCAATATTTTGTTATGATAATTAATTAAGTTTTTAATTCTGTAAGTTTTGAGTATTTGGTTTTCAAATATTTTAGTATTTTGTTTAATTATTTAGCTGTAAGTAATACTAAACATTGTTTTCTCTTCTCTGTTACAGAAAAAAAAGATTAATTGAATTTACGTTAAGTTTTTCAGTTTTAAAAATGAAATCCAAGGCAGGGCGTGAGATGAAAATTGAAAAGTTACAAGATTTTTTAGAGGAAAATTATCCTAAGATTTCTTCTTTGGATATAATAAAAATGAAATCAAATAATACTATCCTCAAAGACATCTGTATGCACTTATTTAAAAAAAATGATAAAAATAGTAGACATTATGTTAAAACATATTTTAAGAGAAATAAAGAAATGTCTGCAATCCGTGGGAATAGTAAAGATGATAAGTTTGAGCGTTTTAGAAGAGCATTGATTCAATTAAACATTAGGTCTTCAGATTTGTTTTGTGTTTCGGCTTACACCTCTGATAATATAAAGTCGATTTACTCAAAATTATGTGGTGCAATGAAACTTAAGAATTCATTAAAAAATCGTAAAAAGCTTCAAACTTATTGGAAGAGACACCACCATAATTTCATGTTATGTTCACCCCCCACTTCTGTCAATTTAAAGGAAAATAAATCTGATAAGATTGAGAATTTCACACCAGATGATAACGAATCAGATAATAATTCGTTTAAAACGAATAATTCTGATAACGCAAATAGTGTTCTAGGGAGCACTGAAAAAAATAATCAGCAAGAGAATTTATTTGCTCCCATAAGCTCTGAAAAACATGACATACCGAAAGAAATTCAAATGTTGAAATTTGATGATAAAACCGACAGCAAAACTCTTTTACCGATCGGCACTACAAATATGCGTGATGAAAATCATGAAAGACCATCGTTTTCTAAATGCAATTATTTTGAAGGAACTTTTCAAATTTCTGTCGAAGAGTATAATTGTATTACAGATAATAATAGTTTGATTCCACAAAAATATGCTTATCTAATTAATGAAAAATTTCAAAAAGTTAATTCCACTTGCAAATTATATTTTAAGGAATCTTTTTACTCGGAGAGAAAAGATACTTTGACCGTATATTGTTATTGTATTCATAAGCAATGTAAAAGTTTTAAATTATTAATATTAAACCCAAGAAAAGAGATCCATTACCTTAAAGTTGAAGTATTGAGTAGCTCGCTAAATTTTAATCATCTTTACAATTTAACATCGCAGCTGAGAGGTGTAGAACGACAAATGGTAGGTAATTCCTTGACTTTTATGAAGCCAATGCGTCGTCGTCAAAAAGATACTTTATCATTATCTTCATCGTCGGTTGAGCTGGGAAATCTCAATGTAAAATCAGACTGTGTGTACCGGTGTGTACGGTCTGAACAACTTGCGAAAAATGACCGAGATAAGGATGATATCCTCGATGTAATAGAAATGCAAAAGGATCACCCTGACTATATTTATTCTGTTGGATCACCGTTTTTCGTTTATATATTTAGCAAGGAACAAAATTATTTAATTGCAAAGCTCGCTCAGCCAATTCTTCACATAGATGCTACTGGCAGCATTATAAGAAAACCATCCGAAAAGAGCAAAAAAGTTTATTATTACGCTGGCGTGATAAAAATTCCAGAAAATAACAGAATTTGTGCTGTTTTTGAGATGGTGTCTTCAAATCACGATGCTTGCTGCATTGCTTCATGGCTATTCAATTTTAAAAATTATTTTGTCCTAAACAAACATCATTGGCCACCGTTTACAAAAGCAGTTGTTGATTTTAGCTTTGCTTTCATCAACGCAATACTGAACGCTTGGAATAACATGGATTTGGTGATGTATTTAAAAATTACATTTGATATGGTGCGATATAAAACAAAAATACCAGAAAACATCATCCAAATCCATCTTTGTTGCTTTCACGTATTTAAACTATTTTCGATGTTAATTTCTGAACATTACCCAGAACAATGCAGAAAAATGATGAAGGAAATCGTTGCGGTTGCCTTTAATTTAAATTGGAACAATTTTTGTAAATGGTTTAGAAATTTTTATATCATTACTATGTCAGAGGTTCATAGCCAGGATATTGAAGATGCCATTGAAAAAATTGCGGGATTGTCCCTATATCCTGATACCCTTTTAGAAAAAAACGAACTAACGAGCCAGCCCGAACAAACTCATCAGACTAACAAAGACACACAATATGAAAAAAGTGCATTCAGTCAATACTTCACAACATTTGTAACCACGATTTCCTTAAAAATTTGCGATTCAGATGTCACACAAAAAAATATTTACTATAACAAACAGTTTTATGAAATATTTTTTAAAAGATATATTCCATATTTACCTTTATGGAGTGGAATTTTATCTGATGGATTGCGGCTCAGTAATGCACCAGCTGAAAGATGGTTTGGATTAATAAAAAATGATGTTTTAGATAAAATTGTTAACCAAAAATGCAGTAGGGTTTTAAGAAAAATTCGAAATTATGTAACATTCCTTGCCAAAGAAAATATTTTAAATGTTAGAAATCAGAGATGCGCGAAGTCAGATTTCTTATTAGGTGATCAAGGTCTTCATTCGCAGGAGACCTGGAATAAAAAAATCAAAATTGCAAAGCCCTCTAACTTTCAGGGAAATGAATTAAAAAAAATATTGGAATTTAAAACCATTCGTAAGGAAAACTCAGATGTAGAAAACGTGATATGTGTTTATTGTAGGCTATATAATGACGATAATGCGTCTGGACCTATAGACTGGTTGCAATGCGATAAATGCAACAACTGGATTCATAAATTGTGCGCTGAAAAAACTAACATTTCTCTCAATTCAGACACATTTTTCTGTTTCAAATGTAGCTCATCTTACGAACCCCCTCCAATGGACAATATGGACATAATTAGTTTGGGTAATACTGATAATAAAAACAGTAACATTGACACCTATATGGAATTCTTCAAAAAAAATTTTACTGAAAATTTAGATAATTTAATGTCAATTGAAATAAAAACCAGGGGTCAAAGAAACAATAACGAATGGCTAAGTGAACGGAAAAAAAGGGTAACAGCTTCCAATTTTGGAGCTATTTGTAAAGCCCGTACTGAGAAGTCCCTACTTTCTATTTGCAAAAATATTATAAATTCCAAGTGTTTGGATTTTGTACCAAGTATTAAACATGGCATAGAAACGGAAAAAGTGGCATTAATAAAATACGAACAAATTACCGATATTGTTTGTCAGGCATCCGGGCTCCAAATTCATCCGAAGTACCAATTTCTAGCAGGATCTCCTGATGGTTTGGTAGGCACCGATGGAATTATAGAAATTAAATGTCCGTTTCTAATTAGAAATGAAAGCCCATACGAGGCAATACAGCAAGGAAAACTGAGATATATGGATAAAAATGGTTCTCTTAAAACAAATAGTGAATACTATTATCAGATTCAAGGTCTTCTTGAAATTACGAACAGAGAATGGTGTGATTTTTTCATATACACTAATAGAGAAACACTATTGCGCAGAATTTACAGAAATAAAGAATTTTGGATTGATATGTTCCACAAGCTTAAGGCTTTTTACTACTTTTACATGATCCCTTCGTTAGCAAAATCAATGGCAGTTGAAAGTCCTATTAAATGGAATACCCAAAAAAAAATTGAATTTTTTGATAACGGATTAGTTAATGACTTTAATTATTATTTAGCTGATATAAAAAAGCCTATTTATATATGTTTTTACGCAGACGCTCCTTGTGAAATAAGAGAACTAACGAAAGAAGACCTAATTACGCTAACAGGAACGCAGTGGCTAAACAACTTCGTTGTTGATATTTGCCTATATATATTTAATAATGAAAATATATTCAACGTTATTACATGTAATTTATCAAAAATAATTCTGTGCGATGGAATCGTCAATGACTACATACTACAGCAAATTCAAATTTTTGAAAATGATACCGTAATTATGCCATTTTTGATAAATAACAATCATTATTGCCTTGCATTGTGTGATTTCGAAAAAAATGAACTTACTTATATGGATCCATTTGGAAATGAAAATATGACATCTCACCCAGCAAAGATTTATAAAAACTTTTTAAATTTTTTGGAAAAATATAAAGTAGTTAATAAAAGCTCACCTATTTGCACCAATAATTGGAAACTTGTTTTCAAAGAGCACGCCAATCAAAGAGACTCACATAATTGCGGCGTTTATATAATATATTATTTTTCACAACTAACGACCTACCAGCCAATGAATCAAGAAATTAACGTGAATCATTTTCGAAGAAACTTATTATTCAAATTATTAGAAAGATCGGACGATGTTAAAAATAGATGCATCTACTGTGGAAACAGAACAATAGACAACGTTATCCAATGTCATTCCTGCAAAAGGCATTTTCACAAAAAACTTGGCTGTTTAAATGTTGCAGAATTTAAGTAAGGTATTTGTGACTTGTGTTCAAAATATTAAATATTTAAAATCTAATTCAAGTAAAGCTGAATTTCATATCGTTGGTTTTCGATATCCGTAATCTACGTACCTATTTTAACATAATAGTTAATTTAAAAATTATCGAGGTTAATATTTCTGCGCTCCTGGCTTGTCCAGTTATTAATTTCCTTAATTTTTATTTTAAATTTATTTTTTTCGCTCCCTTAGACGGCTTGTCACCCCAATTTGACTACGTTAATTTCTTCCCCTATTATCCTGGATTAGTCGAGAGATAATCACAATAACGCACAATGTCTTGGACCGTGTCCAGGGACACGAATCTATTAATATGTAGTAAAAAATGATTTAAAATGTCCAGTTTTTAATTTTTTTCGCACCCTTAGACGGCTTATCACCTCAATTTAACTAAGTTAATTTCTTCCCACATTATCCTAGACTACCCCTGGAATAGTCGCAATAACGCACAATTTCATGGACAGTGTCCAGGAACACGAATCTATTAATATGTAGTGAAAAATGATTTGAAAAGTCCAGTTTTTAATTTCTTTCGCTCCCTTAGACGGCTTGTCACCCCAATTTGACTACGTTAATTTCTTTTCACATTATCCTGGATTAGTTCAGAGATAATCACAATAATGCACAATTTCATGGACAGTGTCCAGGAACACGAATCTATTAATATGTAGTGAAAAATTATTTGAAAAGTCGTTTTTAAATTTTTTCGCTCCCTTAGACGGCTTGTCACCCCAATTTGACTACGTTAATTTCTCCTCACATTATCCTGGATTAGTCCAGAGATAATCACAATAACGCACAATTTCATGGACAGTGTCCAGGGACACGAATCTATTAATATGTAGTGAAAAATGATTTAAAAAGTCGTTTTTAATTTTTTTCGCTCCCGTAGACGGCTTGTCACCCCAATTTGACTACGTTAATTTCTTCCCCTATTATCCTAGATTAGTCCAGAGATAATCACGATAACGCACAATTTCATGGACAGTGTCCAGGGACACGAAACTCTTAATATGTAGTCAGAAATGATTTAAAAAGTCGAGTTTTTAATTTTTTTCGCACCCTTAGACGGCTTGCCACCCCAATTTGACTACGTTAATTTCTTCCCCTATTATCCTGGATTGGTCCAGAGATAATCACGATAACGCACAATTTCATGGACAGTGTCCAGGGACACGAAACTCTTAATATGTAGTCAGAAATGATTTAAAAAGTCGAGTTTTTAATTTTTTTCGCACCCTTAGACGGCTTGTCACCCCAATTTGACTACGTTAATTTCTTCTCACATTATCCTGGATTAATCCAGAGATAATCACAATAACTCACAATTTCATGGACAGTGTCGAGGGACACGAATCTATTAATATGTAGTGAAAAATGATTTTAGAAGTCCATTTTTTATTTTTTTTCGCTCCCTTAGACGGCTGGTCACCCCAATTTGACTACGTTAATTTCTTCCCCTATTATCCTGGATAAGTCCAGAGGTAATCACAAAAACGCACAATTTCATGGACAGTGTCCCAGGGACACGAATCTATTAATATGTAGTGAAAAATGATTTAAAAAGTCGTTTTTAATTTTTTTCGCTCCCTTAGACGGCTTGTCACCCCAATTTGACTACGTTAATTTCTTATCACATTATCCTGGATTAGTCCAGAGATAATCACAGTAACGCACAATTTCATGGACAGTGTCCAGGGACACGAAACTCTTAATATGTAGTCAGAAATGATTTAAAAAGTCGAGTTTTTAATTTTTTTGGCACCCTTTGACGGCTTGTCACCCCAATTTGACTACGTTAATTTCTTCCCCTATTATCCTGGATTAGTCCAGAGATAATCACGATAACGCACAATTTCATGGACAGTGTCCAGGGACACGAAACTCTTAATATGTAGTGAAAAATGATGTGAAAAGTCCAGTTTTTAAATTTTTTCGCTCCCTTAGACGGCTTGTCACCCCAATTTGACTACGTTAATTTCTCCTCACATTATCCTGGATTAGTCCAGAGATAATCACAATAACGCACAATTTCATGGACAGTGTCCAGGGACACGAATCTATTAATATGTAGTGAAAAATGATTTAAAAAGTCGTTTTTAATTTTTTTCGCTCCCTTAGACGGCTTGTCACCCCAATTTGACTACGTTAATTTCTTCTCACATTATCCTGGATTAGTCCAGAGATAATCACAATAACGCACAATTTCATGGACAGTGTCCAGGGACACGAAACTCTTAATATGTAGTCAGAAATGATTTAAAAAAGTCGAGTTTTTAATTTTTTTGGCACCCTTAGACGGCTTGTCACCCCAATTTGACTACGTTTATTTCTTCCCACAATATCCTGGACTACCCCTGGAATAGTCGCAATAACGCACAATTTCATGGACAGTGTCCAGGGACACGAAACTGACGAAACTCTTAATATGTAGTCAGAAATGATTTAAAAAATCGAGTTTTTAATTTTTTTCGCACCCTTAGACGGCTTGTCACCCCAATTTGACTACGTTAATTTCTTCCCCTATTATCCTGGATAAGTCCAGAGATAATCACAATAACGCACAATTTCATGGACAGTGTCCAGGGACACGAAACTATTAATATGTAGTGAAAAATGATTTGAAAAGTCGTTTTTAATTTTTTTCGCTCCCTTAGACGGCTTGTCACCCCAATTTGACTACGTTAATTTCTTCTCACATTATCCTGGATTAGTCCAGAGATAATCACAATAAAGCACAATTTCATGGACAGTGTCGAGGGACACGAATCTATTAATATGTAGTGAAAAATGATTTAAAAAGTCCATTTTTTATTTTTTTTCGCTCCCTTAGACGGCTGGTCACCCCAATTTGACTACGTTAATTTCTTCCCCTATTATCCTGGATAAGTCCAGAGGTAATCACAAAAACGCACAATTTCATGGACAGTGTCCCAGGGACACGAATCTATTAATATGTAGTGAAAAATGATTTAAAAAGTCGTTTTTAATTTTTTTCGCTCCCTTAGACGGCTTGTCACCCCAATTTGACTACGTTAATTTCTTATCACATTATCCTGGATTAGTCCAGAGATAATCACAGTAACGCACAATTTCATGGACAGTGTCCAGGGACACGAAACTCTTAATATGTAGTCAGAAATGATTTAAAAAGTCGAGTTTTTAATTTTTTTGGCACCCTTAGACGGCTTGTCACCCCAATTTGACTACGTTAATTTCTTCTCACATTATCCTGGATTAGTCCAGAGATAATCACAGTAACGCACAATTTCATGGACAGTGTCCAGGGACACGAATCTATTGATATGTAGTGAAAAATGATTTGAAAAGTCGTTTTTAATTTTTTTCGCTCCCTTAGACGGCTTGTCACCCCAATTTGACTACGTTAATTTCTTCTCACATTATCCTGGATTAATCCAGAGATAATCACAATAACGCACAATTTCATGGAGAGTGTCCCAGGGACACGAATCTATTAATATGTAGTGAAAAATGATTTAAAAAGTCGTTTTTAATTTTTTTCGCTCCCTTAGACGGCTTGTCACCCCAATTTGACTACGTTAATTTCTTCCCCTATTATCCTGGATAAGTCCAGAGATAATCACAATAACGCACAATTTCATGGACAGTGTCCAGGGACACGAAACTCTTAATATGTAGTCAGAAATGATTTAAAAAGTCGAGTTTTTATTTTTTTTCGCACCCTTAGACGGCTTGTCACTCCAATTTGACTACGTTAATTTCTTCCCCTATTATCCTGGATTAGTCCAGAGATAATCACGATAACGCACAATTTCATGGACAGTGTCCAGGAACACGAATTTATTAATATGTAGTGAAAAATGATTTAAAAAGTCCAGTTTTTAATTTTTTTCGTACCCTTAGACGGCTTGTCACCCCAATTTGACTACGTTAATTTCTCCTCACATTATCCTGGATTAGTCCAGAGATAATCACAATAACGCACAATTTCATGGACAGTGTCCAGGAACACGAATCTATTAATATGTAGTGAAAAATTATTTAAAAAGTCCAGTTTTTAATTTTTTTGGCACCCTTAGACGGCTTGTCACCCCAATTTCACTACGTTAATTTCTTCCCCTATTATCCTGGATTAGTCCAGAGATAATCACAATAACGTACAATTTCATGGACAGTGTCCAGGGACACGAAACTCTTAATATGTAGTCAGAAATGATTTAAAAAGTCGAGTTTTTAATTTTTTTTCGCACCCTTAGACGGCTTGTCACCCCAATTTAACTACGTTAATTTCTTCCCGTATCATCCTGGATTAGTCCACAAATAGTCACAATAACGCACAATTTCATGGACAGTGTCCAGGAACACGAATCTATTAATATGTAGTGAAAAATTATTTAAAAAGTCCAGTTTTTAATTTCTTTCGCTCCCTTAGACGGCTTGTCACCCCAATTTGACACGTTAATTTCTTTTCACATTATCCTGGATTAGTTCAGAGATAATCACAATAATGCACAATTTCATGGACAGTGTCCAGGAACACGAATCTATTAATATGTAGTGAAAAATGATTTGAAAAGTCGTTTTTAAATTTTTTCGCTCCCTTAGACGGCTTGTCACCCCAATTTGACTACGTTAATTTCTCCTCACATTATCCTGGATTAGTCCAGAGATAATCACAATAACGCACAATTTCATGGACAGTGTCCAGGGACACGAATCTATTAATATGTAGTGAAAAATGATTTAAAAAGTCGTTTTTAATTTTTTTCGCTCCCTTAGACGGCTTGTCACCCCAATTTGACTACGTTAATTTCTTCTCACATTATCCTGGATTAGTCCAGAGATAATCACAATAACGCACAATTTCATGGACAGTGTCCAGGGACACGAAACTCTTAATATGTAGTCAGAAATGATTTAAAAAGTCGAGTTTTTAATTTTTTTGGCACCCTTAGACGGCTTGTCACCCCAATTTGACTACGTTTATTTCTTCCCACAATATCCTGGACTACCCCTGGAATAGTCGCAATAACGCACAATTTCATGGACAGTGTCCAGGGACACGAAACTGACGAAACTCTTAATATGTAGTCAGAAATGATTTAAAAAATCGAGTTTTTAATTTTTTTCGCACCCTTAGACGGCTTGTCACCCCAATTTGACTACGTTAATTTCTTCCCCTATTATCCTGGATAAGTCCAGAGATAATCACAATAACGCACAATTTCATGGACAGTGTCCAGGGACACGAAACTATTAATATGTAGTGAAAAATGATTTGAAAAGTCGTTTTTAATTTTTTTCGCTCCCTTAGACGGCTTGTCACCCCAATTTGACTACGTTAATTTCTTCTCACATTATCCTGGATTAGTCCAGAGATAATCACAATAAAGCACAATTTCATGGACAGTGTCGAGGGACACGAATCTATTAATATGTAGTGAAAATGATTTAAAAAGTCCAGTTTTTATTTTTTTTTCGCTCCCTTAGACGGCTGGTCACCCCAATTTGACTACGTTAATTTCTTCCCCTATTATCCTGGATAAGTCCAGAGATAATCACAATAATGCACAATTTCATGGACAGTGTCCAGGGACACGAAACTCTTAATATGTAGTCTGAAATGATTTAAAAAGTCGAGTTTTTAATTTTTTTGGCACCCTTAGACGGCTTGTCACCCCAATTTGACTACGTTAATTTCTTCTCACATTATCCTGGATTAGTCCAGAGATAATCACAGTAACGCACAATTTCATGGACAGTGTCCAGGGACACGAATCTATTAATATGTAGTGAAAAATAATTTGAAAAGTCGAGTTTTTAATTTTTTTGGCACCTTTAGACGGCTTGTCACCCCAATTTGACTACGTTAATTTCTTCTCACATTATCCTGGATTAGTCCAGAGATAATCACAGTAACGCACAATTTCATGGACAGTGTCCAGGGACACGAATCTATTAATATGTAGTGAAAAATGATTTGAAAAGTCGTTTTTAATTTTTTTCGCTCCCTTAGACGGCTTGTCACCCCAATTTGACTAAGTTAATTTCTTCTCACATTATCCTGGATTAGTCCAGAGATAATCACAATAACGCACAATTTCATGTACAGTGTCGAGGGACACGAATCTATTAATATGTAGTGAAAAATGATTTAAAAAGTCCAGTTTTTATTTTTTTTCGCTCCCTTAGACGGCTGGTCACCCCAATTTGACTACGTTAATTTCTTCCCCTATTATCCTGGATAAGTCCAGAGATAATCACAATCATGCACAATTTCATGGACAGTGTCCAGGGACACGAAACTCTTAATATGTAGTCAGAAATGATTTAAAAAGTCGAGTTTTTAATTTTTTTGGCACCCTTAGACGGCTTGTCACCCCAATTTGACTACGTTAATTTCTTCTCACATTATCCTGGATTAGTCCAGAGATAATCACAGTAACGCACAATTTCATGGACAGTGTCCAGGGACACGAATCTATTAATATGTAGTGAAAAATAATTTGAAAAGTCGAGTTTTTAATTTTTTTGGCACCCTTAGACGGCTTGTCACCCCAATTTGACTACGTTAATTTCTTCTCACATTATCCTGGATTAGTCCAGAGATAATCACAGTAACGCACAATTTCATGGACAGTGTCCAGGGACACGAATCTATTAATATGTAGTGAAAAATGATTTGAAAAGTCGTTTTTAATTTTTTTCGCTCCCTTAGACGGCTTGTCACCCCAATTTGACTAAGTTAATTTCTTCTCACATTATCCTGGATTAGTCCAGAGATAATCACAATAACGCACAATTTCATGTACAGTGTCGAGGGACACGAATCTATTAATATGTAGTGAAAAATGATTTAAAAAGTCCAGTTTTTATTTTTTTTCGCTCCCTTAGACGGCTGGTCACCCCAATTTGACTACGTTAATTTCTTCCCCTATTATCCTGGATAAGTCCAGAGTTAATCACAATCATGCACAATTTCATGGACAGTGTCCAGGGACACGAAACTCTTAATATGTAGTCAGAAATGATTTAAAAAGTCGAGTTTTTAATTTTTTTGGCACCCTTATGGCCGGTATTATAAAACACTGAACCGATGGTTGAGTTTCAACCTTCGGTTGACTCCATGCAAATTGATAGGATTCAACCGAAGGTTGAAACTCAACCATCGGTTCAGCTTGTCACGGCTTGTCACCCCAATTTGACTAAGTACGTTAATTTCTTCTCACATTATCCTGGATTAGTCCAGAGATAATCACAATAACGCACAATTTCATGGACAGTGTCCAGGGACACGAAACTATTAATATGTAGTCAAAAATGATTTGAAAGGTACAGTTTTTATTTTTTTTCGCACCCTTAGAGGAATTGTCACCCCAATTTGAAGATGTTTATTTCTTCCCACATCATCCCACACTACGCCCTTGAATAGTCAGTCGGAGAAATCAGTTTTTCCAAGTATGTTTTTTTTGTGGTACTCCAATGGTGAGGCAATCAACTACACGGTACTTCTAGAACCTTCCTGAATCATTTCTGCATCCATCTATATTTTTTTCAAGAATGCACTCTTTCTTAGAAAGCCAGCCATAAAACTATTTTATGGACTCTGGCCTGGTAGGTCAAAGTAGGCGCCGCTGCGATTCGGTAGTTTTATGGCTGAGATTTTATGGATAACTTCACTCTAACGAATTTCGGAACCATACGATTTTCTTCAAATTTTAATATGTTGTAGGTATGAATAAGTACTTCACAAAAAAGGGGGTTAGAATATGGTGGCTCCCCCCGTTTGGCTGCAGTGGCATATCAAAGTTACGGCCATCAAAATACAATTTTGCATTGTTATTACATTTTGATGCTAAAAATGAGCCTATATTTGATGGATAGTTAGAGCTGCGGGTAAACAAAATGATTTTTAGTATGTAAGATAAGTGCCGTAGATAGCAGTAATACAAAATTGTGAAAAATATGCTTTGTGAGGTGGTCATTGGAAAAAAGTAAGATCATCGCGCTAAAAAACGAAAAAAAAATTAAAAATCATGTAACTTTCAACACATCGCTCACTTGAAAATAATTAATAATATTACCTTATCCTAAGCTATACTGTTTAGTGTCCAGCCGCAGGACGACGATATCGGGCATCTTGAACTACATTCAACAATTTCGTTAATGGATAATGCACTTTATTTCCTTGGTGCCTTCCGTATACCAAATACCACATAATGCGGGATACATGCACACCCACACCCAGAGTTCTAGCTCCTGCTTTAAATATACAATAGCATCATGTAATAGGACCTGATAGGGGATCCTCAATATTTACTTCTTAGTCAACGACATTGTAAGTAATTTATGTAGTATGTCTTGTTGCGTGGGTAAATTGTGGAAAAAGTCGAGTCCATATAGGGCCAGGTTCATTTTGTTGTATTTCATGAACAAGCTGGTTGGCATTCTGTATTAGCATTCGATCCTGCATGTGAGCTGAAGCTAAGGATACCTGGAATCTGTTTATCAATACTCACGCGTGATAAACAGAATCCACGATCGCCATTAATATTCATGGAGCTGACGTTGCAAGAGCTTCAACTTGCAACAACAACAACAAGAGCAGAATTTTCTTCAACAAAGAGTAGAGAAAGAAAATATTATTAGCAGATTCGGACATGGTCCTTGGACTCCAATAGAAGATGATCTTCTAAGAAGATGCTGAATTACATGAGTTTCCACATCTGACGATTCCCTATCCTCGCGATTCCCAACATTCATGATCCAATGCTAAGACAAAATTCCAAGCAGTTTATTCTTGAAATACAACAAAATGAACCTGGACTTTTACGGACCCGACTTTTCTCACGATTTTCTCAAGCAACAAGACATACTTAAGGGATTTTTTCGCGCTGTAACCACATAAAATTTTTACTTGTAGTTACATCATACCATATTTTCTTTAACTTATGGTTACCTCATACCACATTTTATTAGGTAACCAATCCTTACAATGACGTCAGTGATGACGTTTAACATTCCATAATAGGTAACTATCTTCCTGAGATGGTTACCCTGCTTTCTATCTCTGTTTATCAAATACCAATAAGTCAGATGATTGGATATTGGATAAGAAGCGAACAAAAAAATTGAGGTCCAGGAACTGTTTTGGAATTTTAGTTAGTTGTTTGCACGTTATTTGTCAGTATTGTTGATAATCTGTGGCTGTTTTCAATATTCCATTAAATCCCTTGGACTTCATTATTCTTTGAAAATGTTAGTTGGACATAAAAATGTAAAATGACTGAAAAAATCCAAGATACTGAAAGACCCAATCATCATAGAAGAATGGCATCCTTATATGAATTTATGAACATCATCAAATAATAACAAGAAATATCCTATTTTTCGATATAGTGATGGTTGGTATTAATGAACCCCATGTGGCCATTGATGGAAAGTCGTTCTCCATAAACTGGTTTAAGCAAAATTTCAGCCTTTTAGAGTGCAACATCATATTTGTTTCGTTAAACTTGTATATTTTATTACGTTAATTAAATAATTTCTCTAGCAAACACAACTCAAGAATACCACACAACACAACACAAATCAAAAACAAACCAAAGAAACAAACGACAGTCAATTTATTTATTTTTTCTCAAAATGTCACTTGTCACCGCTAAAGATACGTACCATGACGTCATTGTATCATCATAGCCAGTGAGTTGTGGTCAGGTACTTCGCAAAAAATCCCTTTAATACATTACTTACAATGTCGTTAACTTAGAAGTAAATATTGAGGATCCCATAGCAGATCCTATTACATCATGCTATTGCACATATAGAGCACGAGCTAGAACTCTGGGTGTAGGTGTGCATGTATCCCGCATTTTGTGGTATTTGGGATACGGAAGACACCAAGGAAATGAAGTGCATTATCGTTCAACGAGATTGTTGAATGTAGTTCAAGATGCTCAAGATCATCGTCCTGCAGCTGGACAGTAAACGGTACAGCTGAGGATAAGGTAATATTATTTATTATCTTCAAGTGATCGATGTGTTGAAAGTTGATGATTTTTTATTTTGTTTTTTAGCCCGATGACCTAATTACCTACTTTTTCCAATGACCACCTCACAAAGCATATTTTTCACAATTTTGTATTACTGTTATCTACGGCAGTGGATGAGAAATGTTGTATTGTAAGATTAAATATCCACCTGTGTCATTATTTAACGAATATGAACTTATTTTCAGCCTTATAATAAGTGATAACCTACAATTACCATCTCACAAAGCATATTGTTCACAATTTTTTAATCGTGTTATTTACGGCACTAGATTAAAATTATTGTATTGTAAGTTCAAATAACATCATCTGTGATTATTTATCAGATATTAACTTATTTTTAGCCTCTTTTCAATTACCACAGCACAAAAAAGATTTTTCACATTTTTTCAATATTCCAATGTACGCCACTGGCCTTAAACACTAAAAATTATTTTATTTACAATCATACATGTAATGTTGACTTTACTGACTTTTAAAAAGTTCGAAAATGTCACTTTTTTGACTTTTACCTTCGGCCCACGGGTCGAAAGTAAATGAAATTTTTAAAATTTATTGTATTTTTAATAATTTTTAGTGTTTAAGGCCAGTGGCGTACATTGGAATATTGAAAAAATGTGAAAAATCTTTTTTGTGCTGTGGTAATTAAAAAGAGGTGGTATGAGGTAACCATAAGTTAAAGAAAATATGGTATGATGTAACTACAAGTAAAAATTTTATGTGGTTACAGCGCGAAAAAATCCCTTAACTATGTCTTGTTGCTATGTTGCTTGAGAAAATCGTGAGAAAAGTCGGGTCCGTAAAAGTCCAGGTTCATTTTGTTGTATTTCAAGAACAAACTGCTTGGAATTTTGTCTTAGCATTGGTTCATGAATGTTGGGAATCGCGAGGATAGGGAATCGTCAGATGTGGAAACTCATGTAATTCAGCATCTTCTTAGAAGATCATCTTCTATTGGAGTCCAAGGACCATGTCCGAATCTGCTAATAATATTTTCTTTCTCTACTCTTTGTTGAAGAAAATTCTGCTCTTGTTGTTGTTGTTGCAAGTTGAAGCTCTTGCAACGTCAGCTCCATGAATCTTAATGGGGATCGTGGATTCTGTTTATCACGCGTGAGTATTGATAAACAGATTCCAGGTATCCTTAGCTTCAGCTCACATGCAGGATCGAATGCTAATACAGAATGCCAACCAGCTTGTTCTTGAAATACAACAAAATGAACCTGGCCCTATATGGACTCGACTTTTTCCACAATTTACCCACGCAACAAGACATACTACATAAATTAATTACAATGTCGTTGACTAAGAAGTAAATATTGAGGATCCCCTATCAGGTCCTATTACATGATGCTATTGCATATTTAAAGCAGGAGCTAGAACTCTGGGTGTGGGTGTGCATGTATCCCGCATTATGTGGTATTTGGGATACGGAAGGCACCAAGGAAATAAAGTGCATTATCCATCAACGAAATTGTTGAATGTAGTTCAAGATGCCCGAGATCGTCGTCCTGCGGCTGGACACTAAACAGTATAGCTTAGGATAAGGTAATATTATTAATTATTTTCAAGTGAGCGATGTGTTGAAAGTTACATGATTTTTAATTTTTTTTTCGTTTTTTAGCCCGATGATCTTATTTTTTTTCCAATGACCACCTCACAAAGCATCTTTTTCACTATTTTGTATTACTGCTATCTACGGCACTTATCTTACATACTAAAAATCATTCCGTTTACCCGCAGCTCTAACTTTCCATCAAATATAGGCTCATTTTTAGCATCAAAATGTAAAAACAATGCAAAATTGTATTTTGATGGCCGTAACTTTGACATGCCACTGCAGCCAAACGGGGGGAGCCACCATATTCTAACTTCTTCTTTTTTGTGAAGTACTTATCCATACCTACAACATATTAAAATTTGAAGAAAATCGTATGGTTCCGAAATTCTCATGTATCGGGTGCGGGGTCCTTTATCTTCAAACACTTAATCTCATTTTTTTTAACTTTAAGTACAAAATACTTATTATTTTATACCGGTGTAATTGTACAGTGTACAGTGTGTTTTTTCTAACATCCAGGAAAATAAAGTTACATTTTTGGGAGATTGCTGAGTATTTGTTTAGAAAATTTTTCTTATTTTCAGGTCACAGTTTCAGCTTTAGGTAGGTAGGTACTTTTAAAATTAAGTTTTTCTAATTTTTTTTCTTAATTGACATTTCAACATCAACAAACTGTAATTGTGTAAGTAATCCTTCACTTTTAAAAAATTAGTGGCGTCCAAATGGCAAGGTCAAAATCAAGCAGTCTGAACCCATTTTCAATGCTATTGATGAACAGCTGCCGTGCTTATATGTTTAGTAGTTATTTTGCGGAATCAGAAAAATAATTGTACAGTATTGCGTGGGCCGAAAGTAAATGAAATTTTTAAAATTTATTGTATTTTTTGACTTTTACTTTCGGCCCACGGGTCGAAAGTAAACTTTCGACCCGTGGGCCGAAAGTAAATGAAATTGTCAATTATTGTATTTTTTAGTTTTAATTCTAATAAAAATTTCAAAATTCGAATGATTGTAAATAAAATAGTATACATACCTCGGTGAAAAGTTTCATTAAAATCTCTCGACAGTAATGAAACACTTTCCACCTCGGTATGTAATATACTATTGTATACCCGCAGCTGTTACTATCGATCAAATATAAACTCATTTTAAGCATCAAAATCCAAAATTGTATTTTGATGGCCGTAACTTTGAGATGCCACTGTAGCCAAACGGGGGGAGCCCCATATTCTAACATACTTTTTTCTGAAGTACTTATCCATTACCTACAACATAAAATATTAAAATTTAGAGAAAATCGTATGGTTCCGAAATTCTCATGTATCGGGTGCGGGGTCCTTTTAATATCAAATATGATTGTTAAATATTATAGCGCTATTTGGTCAAGTTATATTACTTTAAACAATTATTATATCACGGAAAACCTGGGGAAAATTCATGAATCTTCGGGGTTTTGGTTCTTTCTCAAAAGTAGGTACCTACTTGAATAATATACGCAATGAACTAAAAAAAAAAATACCAAATCGGCCATTCACATTATACCTAAACAGATAAATAAACCAATATTTCAAAAAATAAAAAATATAAGATATGTATAGTTTGAAGCGATTTTTTTTTTGTTTGTTAGGTTTTTCACTGAGCTGCCTTAATCTTTAGCAGACCTGTTAGGTGCCTGTTAGATGGTCTGTGTATTCACAGTCCCAAATTTGGCTTATTGGGCTCTGGACGAATTCGAAGCTGGATATATTCGTGTAGGAAGTAGATATCAATTGGACGCAAAGTGGACCAGAACTACAACTCGGACCAGTTGGTATCTGCACGGGTTGGATTTTCTTAGAAATCTTGAGACATTTCTCTTTTTGGCTTGATTCTGAGCTTAGATTTGGATTCCGAACCTCTAATAATTAAGAAGTGAAAATTCCAATGCGAACATAATCAGCAATTTAAGAAATATAAATCTGTAAACTGTATCTAATGAGCTCACAAAATATAGTATGGTCTACGCCAACTTCTACAAATCTTGATGAAAAACAAAAGGGCGATACGGATGGATCTTGGATTTTTCCAAGCTCTTGACAAAGGTTCCGTGACCACTGGTACCAAAACGAAGCCTCCCTTCTCGAACCATGAACCAAGTGCGGATTTGTGTTTCTGTGCAGCCTTCTTTCGACCATTAATTTTTGATAAATCGCATCCGTCATTCATTTTTTCAGACGTAACTTTCTGGTGGATTTCCTCGTACGTGTTCAAAATATTCTTATAATTTTTCTAAGTTCTCCCAGATTATTAAATACACATATAATTATCGGTTTATTACGTTCTACGTCTTCCGATTCTCGATCTCCAACCATCACTTCCAATCCAGGCATCCTCCTCTAAGCCTCTCTCTGTCATTTTTTCATCTACTCCATTTCTCCAGCTTCTTCTTGGTCTGCCGCGTATTATTCTTTTACCTGGCTTTCACTGAATAATTTGCTTGGGTATTCTTGCATCTGCTATTTTTTGTACATATCCGAACCAAATCAGCTGTTTGTCCTTTATATCATCTACTATGTGTATCTACTAATGTTTTACGTCCATAATCTCCCTAATTCTTAGATTTGTTGTCCTTTCCATTTTTGACTTGCCTGCCGCTCTCCTCCAAAAGTCCATTTCAGTTGCTTCCAGTATTTTTGCGGTACTGTTCTCTAGTGGCCAAACTTCTGAACTATATGTGACTATGGTTTTAATTATGGTGTTGTATACTCTAGATTTGTTGATGTTCGGGTCCCACAGTACAACACTTAGTAGGGATATTGCCTTGAGTCCTTTGTAGTATGTATATTCCGATCTTGAATCGCTTCGTCTAGGGTTCCCTCATGTGAGATTTTCATGCCCAAATATTTGTATTCAGTACATTGTTTTATTTCTTGTCTGTTCTCAGAGTTCGTTATTCACCTCCTATAGTCATATATTCTGTTTTAGTTAGATTTACTTCCAAACCCCATTTCTCGTATTCCTCTATCAATTTTCGTGTCATGTACTCTAGGTCATCATAGTCCTGTGAAATTAATACTTGATCATCTGCAAAGCTTAAAGTATATAGATTGTATTCATTAAGTGGTATTTCCATGTGTCTGCATTTGTCTTCCCACCCCTTAAGCGCTTGTTCTAAGTATATTTTAAAAAGTGTTGGTGATATGCAGCATTCCTATTCAATCTGATCACCTTGCCCTGTTGAATATTGGTCTTTACATCACTATATTAGTTCTTAGTTCTAAGTTGATATTGGTCCTTTCCACTGCTTCCCAAAGCTTTTTCAGCGAAACATTGTCATATGCTTTCTTTAGATCTACAAAGAGCAAATGGAGTTCTTGGTTATATGCTAGTTTCTTTTCCCTTATCCGGGGTCAAACTAAATAAGTGGTCTACAGTTGATCTTCCTGCTCTAAAACCGGCCTGTTCTTCTGTTTCACTATCTTTGTACTCGTTCTCTATTTTGGCTTTTATAAGTTTTCCATACACTCTGCTCAGCGTATTTGTTACCTCAATTCCTCGTGGTTCTCGCATTTGTTTCTGTGTCCTTTCTTATATAGGTATCGTTGTTAAATAGCTTATTTTCCACTCTTCCGGTACTTCATGTTTATCTATGCATGTTTGAAATCGTTTTGTTAAATGTTTGTAAAGTTTATTGTTCCCATACTTTATCAATTATCAGTAGGTACTCCATATAATGTCCATATATTTCTTCTGGGCCTGCTGCCCTACCATTTTTCAAGAATCTACAGTGTTTTTTAACTTCTTCTTGGATTACTCTTATTGGGGATCCTGCAGTTTCTATGCTTCGTGTCTGTTCCTTTTCTTCATTAAACTCTGCCCGTTGTTCTGTCAGAAATTCTTCGAAGTACTCTTTCCATTGCTGGGGTCTTATTGTATTGATAAAACCTTGGTTTTTGTTTTCCTCATGTTTTTTAGTAATCTCCAACTTTCTGTTTCTTTTACCTCCCAGGTAAGTATTAATATGCGCAGTTTCTTTTCCATGACTCGTTTTTTTTTCTCTGTACTATTTCATTCCTTACTCTTGCTTGTGCTTCTTTATATATTTCTTTGTCTCTTGTCTTATTTGAACTTAGATACTTTTGGTATTTCTTTCTTTTATCTGCTATGTCTTTCTCTATTTCTTGATCCCACCAACCCACTCGTTTTCTTTGGCGGTGCTTCTGCCCGGGATAAAGATTTTTGTTTTCAGGAGGTAGTGATCGCTACCACAGGTCGTTCCCCTATATGTGTCATCCTGGAATTTTATGTTCGATCTCTGTTTTGTAGTGTAGTCAATAATCGATTTTTGTTGTCTAGTTTCATTTTTCCATGTGTACCTAGTATACATTTCTTTATGCTGGAAGTAACCGTTAGGGATTTTTATGTTATTTTGTTGGTATATTGCTATGAGCCTTGCTCCATTGTTATTCGTCACATTCTCTCCGAATTTTCCTACTACCTTGTCGTTGCTTTTTCTTCCTGTTCGTCCGTTAAAGTCTCCCAGCAATATTATTTCCCTTGAAGTTCCTACTTTTATGATTTGGTCACTGAGTTGTTGATAAAATGAAACCTTTACATAACGGGTTCGTCGTCGTTCACTCCATTTATTCCCAAGATTGTTATTTTCCTTCCAAACATACATATACCACATTTTGTTTTATTATTGTTTCTGTGACGGAACTAGATATTGCCCCTTTTTGGGCTTAAGTCAAACCGCACCAGGGTGGTCAAAAGTTTTTACTTTGACTGACTGTGAAAATCGAGGTAAAAATTAACCATTAGGTGTTGGATCATTTAAGCCTTGTATTGGGTTAGGGGTGCCTTGATTCTCATTTATACAAATAAATAAAAAGCAGAAATAGAATAGGTATCAATTTAATTAATAAATGAAAGTAATTCGGTATAGTTATCAATCAAATCCTATCTAAAAATTCCTAATTGGACGTCCAGTCGAACTACAAATTTTATACTAATCTAAAGTAAATAAGTATCTTGATTTATAAAAAGTAGGAAAATCTGATAATGATAATAATATCATTTATGGTTCAATGTTCAATGAACGAGAACACAAATTAACTAATTAAATGCACGAGAGCACAACATAAATAATTCGTCAACTTCAATCAGTTCACTGCAATCACAAAATGTTTATTGATCCTTGAAAGTTCTTTTATTTATTGAGAGTTAACAATTTGAGCACTTTTCTGCTGAAGTCTGTAAACATTGTGCAAGAAAAGTCTTTATATATATATATATATATATATAAAAATATTTGGTTTGATTTTCCATGCTTTTCCATCCATAGACGCGTTTCGAAATATCAGGTCTCATCAGTATGGCTAGGAAAAGCGCCACGATCAAATTTCGACCGTTGTACTATATATATATATATATATATATATATATATATATATATATATATATGCTCAGTTTCTATATACAAATGTACAATTATTAATTTCACGAGTATGAAAACCAAATTTCTGCATTAAAGGTTAGAAAACACTTCAATTTATAGTGCATTTCAAGCGAATCAGTATTTATTAACTTATTGTTCGACTGTTAGAGAAATTGTAACGGTCTTACTTGCTTAATCCAGTTCATGCAGATAAATCCATAAGGCGAGTATTTATCCATTTATCACTATTCACACTCGCAGCTAGGGAATTTTCCACTGGGATGAAAAAAAAACACAATGATACATAGGTGCGTTGGAGCCTGTCGAGAGTAAGAGATATAGAGCCAAAAACAAGCGTATGAGAGAATTTTGCTCGTCGGAGGTGACTTGCAACAATTAGGGGTTAATTACATAAATTGTGACCAATAATATAGACCATGTCAGGCTTTGAGACACATAGAGTAGTATTTTACTATAAATCGTGCGTACTAACGGAGGTTTTTAGCGATAAGTAAAGACGTCCAAACTATCAAGGGAGTCTCAGATCGGGTTGCTTATCTCGTACTAAAAATTAAAAGAACATCGCTTAAAATTATTCAAGTGTACTTCAACATACGACGACGAGAGCATCGAAATATTCTATGAAGATATCTCAAAGGCTATGGAAGAACATCAAACTGGCCTTACTTTAGTAATTGGAGATTTCAATGCCAAACTTGGTAAGAAACTGAATAAAGAAGAGACTAAAATAGGGGACTTTGGATAAGGTGAGAGGAACGATAGGGAAACTACCTTGATGAACTATCTAGAAGAAAAACATCTATATGCGATGAACTCGTTCTATAGGAAGAAACCGCAAAGAAAGTGGACATGGCTCAGCCCTAATGGAACAACGAGAAATGAAATTGACTACATACTGCCCACTGAAAAATATATTATTAAAGATGTAACAGTCCTGAACAGATTCACCACAGGCAGCGATCACAGAATGGTCAGAGCAAAAATACGTATCGATGACAACTTTGAAATGAAAAGAAAAACTAATGGAAACAAGGGACAACTAGACATGACTAAACTTGCACAAAATAAAACCATATACAAAGAGACACTGAAGGAACAACTGACCCAGAACTTGAACAGCGATAATGAAAATTTAGATAAAATATAGGATACATTAGCGGAAACCATGGTTAGGGTAGGAAAAGAAATCGCACAAAAAGATAAAAAGAAGGAAGATTGCATATCAGAATAGACAAAGAAAAGAAACTCATGGAAAGAAGGCGGAAACTGAACGAAGGAATAAGGAAATCAATAGAATACACAGAAATCAATAAGACCATCAGAAAAATGATAAAAGAAAACAAAAGAAAGAACCAAGAAATAGAAATAGAAAAGAGTCATAGAGAATAACAGGAATATGAAATGTCTAAGACCGACACTAGGAAGATATGAAATAAATAAAATAAAAGACAAGAACGGCGTATAGAAACTAATATTAAGGAGGATATCATAAATATCACACAACTCTTTTATACAGAACTATATCAAACAAAAAAGGAACCACCGCAAGAAACCGTAAAACAACTACAAACTAAAATTAAGAATGTAAACTCAGAACTACAACCCGAAATAAGCAAATCGGAAATCAAGAGGGCTCTGAAAGAAATGAAAAACAGCAAAGCACCTGGAAAAGACGGAGTCACGGCAGAAATGCTAAAATACGGTGGAAAAACGGTTATCAATACTCTCCATACCCTCCTAAATAAAATACTGAAATCCCAAACAACTGGAATAAATCCATAACAATCATCCTTCATAAGAAAGGTGATCGAACAGACTTGAAAAACTATCGACCTATAACACTCCTTAATGTAATTTATAAGCCCTTCACGCCTTCACAAAAATTCTCACCTCCAGGCTAAGAATATTATTCGATGGTGATCAATCGAAAGAGCAGGCCGGCTTCAGAAAGGGTTTCAGTACAAGCGACCACCTATTAACCATGAAAATCCTAATAGAACGAGCCAACGAATATCACATCCCACTATACAGTAAGGGGCAGGCTACTAGGTATATAGAATCCAACTTGACGAATTTACGATCGTCCGCAGCCGTTTGAACACCTGTCGCTGTCGGTTCGCTGTCGTTTTTTCGATGACTTTGACGTTCGTTGAGTTTGTTCACAAGCCAGGTTCACATCAGTATGTTTTATGATTTTACAGACTTAAGCCCGGTCCAGACGCTACGTTACTGATTACTGATCACGTGTTAAACTGTGCAAACAAAACGTTATGCAAAACGTAGCATCTGGACCGTGCTTTTAGATGTATCGATTCGTCGAGATTCACTTAGTTATAATTAAAATTAAGCGTGTAGATAGATTTTTTTTCGAAGCGAAACAATAATGTTTCATATTCTATGAAAAGAAAACATGTATTTTAAAAAAGCCATCAAGGAAAAACTAAAAAATAGAAGAAAAATTAGGTAAAATAAAAACAAAAGTTCTAAACAGATGATATTATGTAGCAAATGTTCAAACAGTCCGCCTTCTTGAGATAAACAATGACTTAAACAATCATAGAGGGCTCTACGAACATTATCCAGCATCACATGGGTGACAGTTAGATATATTTCTCGAATTTTGAAACGCTGCTGCTCAAGGTTCACGGCGCGATCCTCCTGACCACCATACATTTTTGATTTGCAATAACCCCAGAAAAAATAATCGTTGATGGGTGCAATATCGGGAGAGCGGGCTCGCCACAGTATTGTAGCTCTCGACCCAGTAATGAGACGGTTTGGAAAAGTATTATTCAAATGGTCCAGAATGAAACCCGTGTTTTGGGCTGGACATCCATCTTGTTGAAACCATATTTCATAAATTCTAGGACCAGATAATCTTCTTATTTCTGGAATTATCTGCTGTTGCGAAAAATCCAAATATACCAGTTAAGTTAGCGTCAATGGAGTAAGGCCCAATAATATGTTCTCCATACAAACCGCTCTAGACAGTTACCTTTTGAGGACGCTGGGCTCTAAGTTCAAAATACCTGTGTAAATTCTCCGTAGACCTTAGACTAATAACGGGTGTGACTAGGATTATGTCGACAATGCAGTTGAAATGTCGTTTCATCTGTGAAGACAATTCTTCTAAGAAAATCTTCATTAATCAGTTTCACAAAACTCCATTCGCCATGATGTTGTCCTTGCATCAGGATCAATTTTTTTGGAGTTTCGTACTTTGTACAAACGATCCTTTTTTTTTTCTGTGGCTTCCTCACCGTCCTTGTACTTGAGTAAATCTCGTGCGCAAGCGCACGAGTAGAAATAGTTGGAGTTTCGTTAACTAATGCCAACAACCAACGACATAATTCATTCGGCTTCTTGATCCTTATTATTTTACTGGACATCATTTCGGTTTCGGGGAGAAACACAACCATATTTTTTAAAATTATCAACAACCCAAGAAAATTTTTACCTGGCTGTCACTAGGTTAGCGCTAAATTGATTTGTTTTTTTCTGACATGCGGACGCCTGTAAATTCGACAGGTTACTTCCTATATACCTAGTAGCTTGCCCCTCACTGTATACTTATTGCATTTATCGACTTTGAAAAGGCTTTTGATAGTGTTCAACACTGGGCAGTGAAGAGCTCATTAATTAATAGCAGAATAGACTACAGATACATAGACCTTATAACCAACATATATAGCGAAGCATCAACAACTATTAAAATCCATTAGGGAATAAAACCAATACCCATATGAAGAGGTGTCAGACAAGGCGACACAATATCACCAAACTTTTCAACCAGGCCCTGGAAGATGTTTTTAAAAAACTAGACTGGGAAGAAAAAGGTATAAAAATATGCGAACAACACTTGAGCAACTTAAGATACGCGGATCATATCGCCCTAATAACTGATAAGAAAGAAGAACTGACGGAAATGCTGGAAGAACTTGACGCAGCAGCTAAAAACATAGGTCTCAATATGAACTACGCTTGAACTAAAACAATAACGAACACAGACGATGACATCACAATCAGAATAGGACAGGAAAAAATAGACAATCTAGGACAGATTATTAAACTCAACAAAGAAAACCAAACAGCAGAAATTAAGAGACGAGTTAGTAAATTAGCTTGGGCAGCATTCGGCAAATTGAGCTACATCTTGAAAAATAGAAAATATCCACAATACCTCAAAACCAAAGTTTTTAATCCATGTATACTTCCCGTTCTCACTTTTGGATTCCAAACATGGACACTTACAAAGTCAAACATGGATAAAATAACAAAAGCACAAAGATCAATGAAAAGACAAATGTTACATGTGAAACTGATAGATAAAAAGAGGAACGAGTGGATAAGCAATAAAACGAGAGACGTTAAAAAGGTGGTAGCTAAACTAAAATGGAAATTGGCAGGTCACAATATCAAACAAAAAGATGACCGATGAAATAAATGTATCTTAAGCTGGAGACCTTGGGAAAATAAAAGAAGTAGAGGAAGACCTCAGATGAGGTATGCTGATGACCTGAAGAAGCACGCTGGAACCAGGTGGATGAACATGGCAACAGACAGAGAGGAATGGAGAAGACTGGGGGAGGCCTACGTCCAAAGATGGACTGAAGAAGGCTGAATAGATAGATAGATAGAACGGGGGTTTTTGGGGGTTTTTGCCTCTGGAGAGCATTCAGAGGGCGCGAGGGTGCGAACTCTTCGCTTAATCTAATAGTACTAACGAATGTGCGTCGACTAGCTCTGCCACGGAGGAGGTCGCAAAAAACTAGGGATGTTGTGTAGCGGCTGTCCAATCACAGCCGCGAGGGGTTCACTGCCTTATAAGGTAATGAAGAAACCTGTAATTTTACCGGTTCAAAGGGTTGTTGTTGCCCGTTTTACAGGCATCTATTTTTAGAATACTATTTTTATGGTAAATAATAGAGAGGAAAATTATATTAAATTAGAAATAACAAAATTTAAACTTGTTGTGGGTTATTTCCGCAACAGTTTCGTTTACTACTTCCCATGTGGTAATAAAACCTTCATAATTCCCTTGATACATAAATACCTAACTATTTTGCACCAATAATATACAAAAAGAGAAGTCACAGTAAAAGCATTCAAGCGATTTAGTAAATATTCTGATTTAACAGAATTTCCAAAATATACAATACAACGTCTTATTCTCAGCATAAACTCTAGCTTTCTATTTAAAACACGTAGGAATTAAATCTATGCACCGTATAAAACGTAGGTACACATCCGCCTGTTAATGCTCTATTCTTCCACATCCCTTAGTTTTATCAAAAGGAAACAATCTCTCAAATTCAATTTTCTTTGTGTGACTTTATTTAGGGAAGGAGTGCATCTTACGAGAACGATTTTGAATTAAATTACGAATACACGGAAAGCCAGCACCGAAAAAATTTTCTGAATTTACTAAAGCCAAATAATAATACTTATGTACATAAATATAGCGCGGTCAGTCAAGCGGAACTTTGGACAAGGACCTAGGGTGTCTCGTTAAAGTTAGATATAACTTAGGCAATGCAACGAGTTTACTGTGGCTGAAGATCGTTATACATATTATATATTAGATTATGAATTTTTCGTGGCTCGATTTAGGATACTATATTATTAAATAGTGGGGATACGACCAAATATTTTTTTTTTTTTAAGAAAAACTCTTTTTTCTCGTAAAAGTTTTCGCGAATGTTTATTCGCTTCTTCAGTTACAAAAAATTGAGTTATACAAATCTACATCTAAACATTAATCTGTGACATTAATTTGAAATTTGTGTTCTTTTTTTTCCCAAAAATGCTGACAGTTCTGTCAGCGTGACAGTCACAATTCAAAATTGTAGGTTGAAGATATCTATGGGTTGAAGTATAAATTGATAGGTTTGTTCAGAACATTACTATTTCTTGTAGATTTTTACATTTATTGGGGCTGACTGACCAGCACGGTTCCGCTATTTAACTGACTGACTAACATTACTGTTATTTATACATATGTTATATATAATACAGGGTGGCCAATTGAAAACGAAACAGAGGTGATTTCGGGCTCCCCAAGACATTTAAGAAAAAACCCTCGTACCCGTCAATTTTTGATTTAAGGGGGAACCATTTTTTTGGTGTTTTCACCCCCTGGGGGGCAAAGCCCTAGCGGGGGTGACAAGGGCCCCCAAAATTTTAAATGGAATGAGGGGTCGAGTGATACCTTATTTTGAAGCTATTTTTATGTAGATTATAACCCCCGAGTCTCACATCGCTACTATCTACCTAGCCATTACAGCGGCTAATTAAAGTTACAAAAACATGTTGGAATGTTTTTATTTAAAAAAATGCTCTAAAAACAAAATCAGTCAAGTAAATACTGAAAATGACCTCAGAAGAAAAAATCTAACGGGCTTAAATCTGGAGAATGCGGGGGCCACTCAATATTGACGAGCCACTGCAGCATAATGGGATGACGCACAATCTTGTTGGAATATTAGTGTATGCATCTGTTATCATTCTCTAGTATCTCCACCAATTCTGGATTAATCGCAACTCCTAACCACTCTAGGTACATTTCTCCTGTTAAATTTATAGGTAAAAAAGGGGCCTATTTACGGTTATCAAAAATGCTAGCCCAAACACTCAAATAATCTACATCTCCATAATGCCCTAGGACGTTATTTCGTACGTATTATACCTGGAAATATTGTATTAAATAAATATTGTATTGAATATAAAAAAATTGTATTAAATAATGGAGTATAATTAAATGGTATTTTGGTTGATGTGCTACTAACCCCCTTTTTCGTTTTATTTCCTCCTCCCTCACCATTGAAAAACTCATAACCCAATTATTTTTTTTCAATAAATGGAGCAGCAGTTTGTATATTTCTCTGATGAATGCTCCTTTTTTCTTGAACGGTACGGTGAATCGTCTCAACTGCCGCTATTGGGCTAATTCAAATCCCAGAAAACATATTTCGTGAGGTACATACGCAACATCCCGAGAAATTGAGTGTTTAGGCTAGCATTTTTGGTAACCGTATAATAGACCCCTTCTTTACCTATAAATTTAACAGGAGCAATGTACCTAGAGTGATAAGAAGATGCGATTCATCCAGAATTGGTGAAGATACTAGAGAATGATAACGGATACATGGAAAACCGTCTAATATTCCAACAAAATGGTGCGCCACCCCACTATGCTGCAGTGATTCGTCAATATTTGGACCAAAGGTTTCCAGGACAATGGATTCGAAGGAGAGGCCCCCGCGTTCTCCAGATTTAAGCCCGTTAGATTTTTTCTTCTGAGGTCATTTTCAGCATTTACTTGATTGATTTTGTTTTTAAAGCATTTTTTTAAATAAAAATATTCTAACATGTTTTTGTAACTTTAATTAGCCCCTGTAATGGCTAGGTAGATAGTAGCGATGTAAGACTCGGGGGTTATAATCTACATAAAAATAGCTTCAAAATAAGGTATCACTCGACCCCTCATTCCATTTAAAATTTTGGGGGCCCTTGCCACCCCCGCTAGGGCTTTGCCCCCTAGGGGATGAAACCACCAGAAAAATGGTTCCCCCTTAAATCAAAAATCGACGGGTACGAGGGTTTTTTCTTAAATGTCTTGGGGAGCCCAAAATCACCTCTGTTTCGTTTTCAATTGGCCACCCTGTATGTATAACGATGTTAGGCTTTAGTAAATTCAGAGAATTTTTTCGACGCTGGCTCTTAGACTATAACTTAGTTTACTGAAACTCAAACAATAATGTATACCTACTCTAAGAGTATAATTAAGAATAAACCATCATCATCTTAGTCATCAAAATAATAATATTTGTTTAAAATTAGTCTGAGCAAAGACAATACTACTACGAAGTAGAACGTAGTAGTATTGTCTTTGGTCTGAGGCACAAAATTTTTCAACCAATTGAGTTTCGCATGAAATATTCAATTTCTAAATTTTATTTCAGACTTACCGAAGATCCTCAGCAACGTTCCTCGAGAAGCAAGACCAGTTTTCTTAGATTCGGTAGAAGCATAAAAGAAGAAAGCAAGAACAACCGTGAAAAAAGAGAAGCCAGCTCCGGTTCTGAAGCCCTAAAACGTCACGAAAACTATCTGAGATTTGGAAGAAACTCAAACTTTATGCGTTTCGGAAGAAATCTTGGCGTGCCTCCTTCCACCCATAGATTGTTCGAGGAAGAAATGATGAAACAACATTTGGATTCTCGTAACAAGCATATGATTGATTATTTAAAAAATTTAATGAGGCAATCAGAGGAAATTAATAATAGGCACTAAATATAAATTAAATTAAGACGTTTTTCTTAAAGGCTTTAGATGTATAAATAAAGATAAATTTTATATTTTCTAAGTGGCTGGAAATTATGTGATTATTATTTTCAAAAAAATAAAATAAAATAGATATTGTTTTTTCATTCCGTATAAATATTTGTGCTCAATACTTTAGCAATTTGATTAACTTTAGTTAAAAAACAAAAAAAAAACTATACGCCAATCTTCTATTGTGATCTATGTGTAGTCGATAAATATTGCATATGTTATCTAAGCATTATAAGGCATACTTCTAGTTCTAAGATATCTAGCAAGAAGTTGAAAATAATCCTAGATTAAAATTCAGATGTTAAAATAATTTATTTATAAATGATTAACGCAATTATTTACTCATAATAAATACATTTATTGTAAAAATATGGCATTTAAATAAAGATGACAAAGTTCTTTTACCGGTTTATTTTATTTTGTGTCTCATGGTATATTGCACAACTCATTGACCCTATACCTTAAAGGTTGATGCGTGCCAATATTCTTGTATAATCCAACGATATCTCCCAATTTCTATATAACGGCAATTTTTTAAACCTAGACATAGATAATCAATAAGCTTATTCATGATGAGTTTAAATTCTAATAATTTTTTGTTTGAAATTTCTGTGAAAATTATAAAACTTTAAATTCGAGTTCTAGAAAAAATGTATTAATAATAAAAAGCTAGTTATTTTTTAATGTCTCAAGTTGGTAAGTTTTTTTTTCAAATCCAATCTCTAAAACTTTCATAAGTAGATATAATGGTGATAATCCTGATAATGTTTAAAGTTTGCAGTGCACAGAAACTTTCATATTTTTCTGAAATGATTAGAAAGACAAAAAGAACATGGGATATAGTAGGTATAATTTTATAAACCTAATTAAATTAGAAATTATAAACACAGCGCAAATTACTCCAATTTGATGCTCATTCAAGTAGGTAGGTACATACCTTTTTGTCTATTTCATACCTTCAGAATAGTAGTACTGAGCAATGGACTTAATTGTGTATAGGGCCTATTCTTAGGTAAATATTTACTTGCTAAATGTTTCTGAAAAAAAATAGTAGCTATATGTTCCTGTGCCGGTCTTTGTATGTCTGAGAGAACTTGATGAGGCATTATTGGTTATTTCTGGCCTTTCTGAATACTCTAGTAAACTTGAATCAGTTGAATAAAAATTATTTTCCTATGTTGAATTGGGTAAAAAAAAAAGTTTTTAATTCTTTTCTAAACCGAGTAGTTCTTTCATCTCATTTGTTCTTAAGATCTGTCGTCATTAATTTTTTCAATTTTGCATAGTCGATTATAGGTTCGTTTAATAGATTTCATAAATTAGATAAATTAATGCTGACTTAATATATTATCCAGAGTCACTTTATTCATCCTCACTGATATTCCAGAGAATTTTCTTACACTCTCTGCTGCTTGCGATGATATACTGTCATGCTACAGAGTTTTTATAATTGAAAAAAGGAAATATTTCTCCAAACTTGAATATTTACTTCTTCATAAAAATTAGTTCACTAGTTATATTACACAATTGCCACGCTATTCAATAATTAATTGTCTATTTTTTATATGCTTCAATGAGCTTACCCCTTTCCTCTATGACTTTCTAAATACATTGTTGTAAAGTAAACATCAAGTTGCTATTTCGGCATTAAATTCTTATTTAAGGCAGCGCAGTCCCATAAGGAATGTTTAATTTGTTTTCACGCTTTTGCTGTAGCAATTTTATCCACATATTTTCTTTTATCACCTCTGTATTTTAATTTTAAAATAAAAATTAATGTTTAAATGTCTAATTTTTTAAATTTAAAAATAATTTCTTTTAATAAGAAAGATATAATATGTCAGATTCTGAAGAAGAAATTGAGAATCTCTTAACTCAATTTAATTTAACTCATCTTTATAATTCTTGTTCAAGAAGTAACCAAAATCAAAGACCAACAGTACCTAACAATGAGTGAAAATTTGAAATCAATGTTCAACTTATCAAACCTTTTTTAGAATATTTTATAAGAAACATCAATGAGTTCTATCAAACCTATTCACCGGTGAAAATGCCCAGAAAGAATATGTGGTTACCGCCATAAAATCAAAATGAATAAAGGACGCGGGAAATTTTCCTATGGCACGTCCTGATTTACAAACATGGACCGATAGAGTAGAAATCGAACGAGAAGAAGCCACACGGGTTATCGTTTGCCTCACTTTAAATGGTAGGGACGCAGAGAAAAGGAAATCTGCTTTCTTTGTCAGCGCTGATGACAGTGGCTTCTCGTTTGATTTTTACTCTATAAGAGAAGCGTTGAGAATTAAATATAGTGATCAATATTCTAGATTAATTTGGTGCAAGAGCTTATGTATACCACTAAAACAAATAAAGAAACTATAATTGAGTATTTGGATAAACTAAAAGGTTAAGTTCAAAGAGTTACATCTAAAATCATGTGCGACCCAAAATTAACGGTAGTTGCAAATGTCTTGACTCAACAAAACGAAATTATTGCTATTCAAAATCTACACTGAAAAAACAGCTCCCCTTACCTCTAGGTATTCAGTGATCTTGAAATAAATTGTCTTATATGAAGAGTTAATCTATTGCATGAAGAAAAATTACTTTGTGTTGAGAATTTCGTGGTTCTTGATATTTTTTAAAATTACTCTCGAATGACATTGCTTTCAGGCGAAATTATATTCTCTTATACCAAGAATAATCTTTTATTGCATATTTGTTAAGCTCCTTGTTATTTGGGCCAAGAATCTTGTTTTTTGATGGAATATTCCAAAATCTTATCCAAAATTCAAGTTTCTGCCGATGCCCTCCAACCCAGTTGTGTAGTGCCTAGCAGTATAGTGTAACGTGCTGCCTACGACCTACTCGGACGTCTGACTACTTTTCAATTTGAACAGTTATATCCCGTTTCCTATGGGAGTTGCCCAGGATATCACTGCGTCAACGTCAGGGGACCAAAATTATCTTGCAATCCTGTTTGAAAATACTTGTGATGGCCCCAATACAAGAATTTTTGGAGGCAAACAAGTTGTCCCACTACTCCCACTTGTTGGAAAAGTTTGAAGGTATATAATATAATGTAAATTTTACAAGTAGTAGGTATACCTAATAATTATGTTTCCAATTTAGCAGTTTTATTTATTTAAACTGTGATAATATAATGATTTTTTAGTCAGTGGGCCAATATTTTGTAAAAATTGTTTGAATTTTTAGGCTAATAAATATTTTCAAAAGTAAACAAAATCTGATATTTCTTTATGATGTCATATTCCTCCATAATATCATGACATTGTACCTTTTACGACCCTCGAATACTTTCCCAAATAATGTCTCGCAGTCGCCGAAAGCAATACTATTATATGACTCAGACTTTCTGTTAAAGAACCCAAAGATATTGTATGTAAATAAATTAAACACTTGTCCACCATAAACCCCAAAATTCCCAAATAATGTCTCGCCGTCGCCGAAAGCAATATTATTATATGACCCAGACTTTCTGTTAAAGAACCCAAAGATATTGTATGTAAATAAATTAAACATTTGTCCACCATAAACCCCAAAATTCCCAAATATCCTTAATGGTCATTCTTTGGGCGAACAGACTGTCATTTATTGCCAATATGTATTTAGGGTTTTCCAGTTGTAATTATGTAGGTTTTAGAAACGTTTTAGAAGGGATGTAAAGGTCGATTTGTAAGAGATCTAGTGAAGCAAGAAGACAGTCTTAAGACAGCTTCAGTCGTAGTAACACATTTTGTTAAAACTCTCTCTAAAATAAGTCTTACTTTTGCTGTAGTTCAATTTCATTCTATATTCCATTACCTAATAAAGCTACAAGTTTCAAACCAAAAACAAAAGTAGTTTTAACCAAGGCAAAACACTGAAGGATCACAACAGATTTTGGCGCGGTCGGTACGATTCAGAAGTATCTAGCAAGATCCAGCAGGATTTGGATACAAAGATTCAAGACATACCATAGTCAGCCAAAGCTATCATCAGCGTTGACCAGTATTGGATTGAATCACAGTTGTTGTGTAGCCACTAGCTTTCAAGTTTTTTGGTAAGTGATTTTTGTCTCTTAATGAGGTTACTTTTGTTTGTCTAACTCCTTTATTAATACTTATATGCCACTATGACTCCTCCTGCCGTAAACCCAGACCTACAAACAATATTATTAGAAACTTTTCAAAACATTTTTAATCAACTTCCTTCGTCAAATTCTAACCCAAATAATGGTAGGTTTTCCGTAGATTTTTTATGCAAACTAATACCTAATAGTTTTGATGGCAATCGTCATGAATTAGGGCAATTTTTAGCGAATTGTAATAATGCCAATGTATTAGCACAGGACGATCAGAAAAATCCTCTTTTATATTTTATTTTATCTCGAATCGGTGGCAAAGCTAAAGAACAGTTAGTTACCCAAAACTTTGATAATTGGGATACCTTAAAAGACGCTTTAAAAACTTTATATCAAGACAAAAAACATTACGTTCAATTAATGGAAGAGCTAAATAATTGCAAACAAAGTCCTAACGAATCAGTGAAAGACTTTTTTCAATGTTTGGAAACAATTAACTCGCGATTGATATCTACTACTCAACAAAATTGCACAGAACCGGAAGAGATTCCTGGAAAACTGAAAATGTTGAACGAAATTGCTTTAAATAGATTTATTTATCATTCGAAACCCGAAATTTCGCGAATGTTGAGATGGAAAGATTTTGATTCGATTAATTCTGCGTATAGTGCAGCTATTTCTGAAGAACGCGCTGTGGCTATGTCGCGCAGTTCAACTCAGTTTTGCAAAAATTGCAAAAACAACTCGCATTCTACAAATAATTGTTTCAAAACAAGAAATCATGATGCAAACGTAAGAACTTTGTTTACGAATAATCAGATATTTTGTCGTTACTGCAAAAAACAAGGGCATGTTATTGAAGAATGTAGAAAAAGACAATATAATAATAATGCAGGAAGATCTAATAATTCGATGAATTTCCATGTTAATCGACAGCATACTAACCAATCTCATCAAAACTCTAATTCCCAAAACTCAAACTATCAATGTAATAATAGAAATCAAAACTCTAATTCCCAAAACTCAAACTATCAATGTAATAATAGAAATCCAAACTCTAACTTCCAAAACTCAAACTATCAACATAATAACAGGAATCAAAACTCTAATTCTCAAAACTTAAACCAAAACTCGAGCAATCAAATTAATAGAAGACCTTATCGAAATTCGACAAATCATAATCCAGTTTTTCGCGACTCACCTCATACGAATTCAAGGCAGAACGCGAACGTTAATTCAATTCAATACAATTCTAATGTACCAAATTATCAACCAAGTCATTCAAATTCTTTAAACTCCAACGCTCCTCCAATGACGAACACCTCACTGGAGGATCATCTCAAAACTTTAGCGGTGTTCGAGAACGACGAGATCTAACAATATTTCTTGCTGAAAATAGCTCAAGTTTCATTGAACTAGAAAGTAAATATTCAAAAAATCAAAACAAAAAACTCCGATTTTTACTTGATACTGGTGCAAGCTGCTCATTGATAAAAGCCAACAAACTCAATCCTGAGATAACTAAATTTGTTCCTTCAGAAAAAATATCTCTTCATGGACTCTGTCCTAATTCTCCAATTCAAACAGTTGGAACTACCACTATTCCTTTTAACATTAACAATCAGATTTTGAACATAAAATTCCACATACTAAATCAGGCTGCAAACGTCCCTTATGACGGTCTAATTGGATTGGATTTTATTCAAGATCAAAACGCAAAAATCGATTTTAAAAAACGAACTCTATCTCTAAACTCATTGCCATTTCAAATCCCTATCGGATTAAACGCTAATCCTAACACTGGTTCTTATTTTGTTCTCAAATCTCGTACGGAAACAATAATAGAAATCAACGTTCTAAACCCGGAAATAAAAGAAGGGATCATACCAGATATGGATATTTCCATATCTAAGGGAATCTATTTATCCCGAGCATTGACTAAAGTAAATTCAAATAATAAAGCTTTTGCAACAATCTTAAACTCAAAAGTAATTGATTTTCAATTAAAACCTATTTCAATCTATTTAGAACAGATTCCTAAAGAAAGCTACTGTTATTTTGCTTCGGAACAAAGTACTGAAAATAATTTTATTAAAAATAGGAGCCAACTATTGAAACAAAATCTTAGATTAGACCATTTAAACCAAGAAGAAAAGAGCTTCATAACTAATCTTTGTGAAAATTATGAAGATATTTTCTTTCCACCTGGAGATACCCTTGGTTGTACTAACACTATTAAACATGAAATAAACATCTCTGATTCTAAGCCCATTCATACAAAAACGTACAGATACCCAGAAATTCATAAAACCGAAGTTAATAAACAAATCAATAAAATGTTACAACAGGGAATAATTCAACCGTCTGCATCGCCTTGGTCTGCCCCTCTATGGGTAGTACCAAAAAAAATGAACGCTTCGGGGGAACAAAAATGGCGCGTAGTGGTTGATTTTAGAAAATTGAATGAAGTTACAGTTGGTGATACATATCCAATGCCAAATATCGAAGAAATTTTAGATCAATTAGGCCATAGTAAATATTTCACCACACTCGATTTGGCTTCTGGTTTCCATCAGATTCCAATGAGAGAAGAAGATAAACCAAAAACCGCTTTCACTACACCTTTAGGTCACTGGGAATTTAATCGAATGCCTTTTGGATTAAAAAATGCACCCGCTTGTTTTCAAAGACTAATGAATGTAGTTCTTACTGGTTTACAAGGGTTACAGTGTTTCGTTTATCTAGACGACATAGTTATTTATGGATCAGATCTAAATCAACATGTCTCACGTCTTGAAGCGGTTTTCGACAGACTCAGAAATAATAATTTAAAGTTACAACCCGACAAATGTGAATTCCTCCGTAAAGAAATCTCTTATCTCGGTCATATCATTTCTGAATCAGGAGTAAAACCAAAACCAGAAAAAACTATAGCAATAAAAAACTTTCCCATTCCTAAAAATCAAAAAACAGTAAAAAGTTTCCTAGGTTTAATTGGATATTATCGTAAATTTATCAACAATTTTGCAAAAATTGCTAAACCATTGACTAATCTTCTAAAGAAAAATGTTGCTTTTATTTGGTCTCAAGAATGTCAAGAATCTTTCGACACCTTTAAAGAAATTCTAATAAATGAACCTTTACTTCAATATCCAGATTTTTCAAGAGAATTTATTTTGACGACCGACGCTTCAGACTATGCGACTGGTGCGGTCTTAAGTCAAGGTGAGATCGGGCAGGACCTACCTATTGCATACGCAAGTCGTACGTTAAATTCTGCCGAACAAAATTATACAACTATGGAAAAAGAATTATTAGCAGTAATTTGGAGCATTAAACATTTTAGATGCTACCTATATGGTAGAAAGTTTAAAATTGTAACCGATAATAAACCAATCACTTGGCATTTAAACTGTAAAAATCCCGGAAGTAGACTGATTAGATGGGGATTATTACTTAATGAATACGAATTTGAGATTATTCATAAACCAGGAAAGTTTAATACTAACGCAGATGCTTTATCTCGATGTCTAAATATCAACATTATTTCTAAAAATGATACCTTTGAAAATTTTATAGAATATCATTACAAAACTTTAGATATCAATCCGCAACTTGAAATAAAAAATGGAAATCTATTCGATTTTTTTCCAAACGCAGTTTATTTCTCTACTGATTTGGACGAAAGTAATCAGTTTTCAGAGTCCATAAAAAACAAATTCGATTTCAACGATAGCATAAAATCAAACTTTGAATTATATTCAACTTATAAGTTACAAAATAACAATAAAAAATCCTATTTAATGTTCGTGAAGACTTTTCATTTTGAAAATATTTCTTATAAAGACGTTTTTTATTCACTCCGGAACTTACGTACTGAACTAATCAGAGATAATATAAAATACTTCTATTTACCTGACATAACGAAAAATTCTCCAAATTTAAAACAATCAATGTATTTTGAAATGATACACTATCTTTTCAAGGACACGAATATAAAAATATGTGTTATTAGTTCAGAAAAAATTATTACTAGTTCAAAAGAGGAAATTTCCGCAATTCTAAAAGAAAATCACGATTCAAAACTAGCAGGACATTCAGGTTTTACAAGAACATATAAAAGGATAAAAGAACGTTATAAATGGCAGAAGATGAAAACTGACATAAAAAAATATATAAAAAAATGTCCTTCTTGTCAAATAAACAAAACAAATTTCAAACCCAGTAAAGCTCCTATGATGATAACAACAACTAGCGAAAAGCCTTTCGAAAAACTTGCTATTGATATAGCTCTTCCAATTACGGAAAACGGATCTAGATTTCTCCTTACGATACAAGACGATTTAACGAAATATTCGTATGCCATTCCTATACCGAATCATGAAGCAATAACAGTATCAAATGAATTATGCAAATTTATAACTTTATTCGGTATTCCCAAAACTATTTTATCTGATCAAGGTACTGATTTTATGTCCAATTTAATAAAAGAACTCGTAAAATTATTTAAAACTAAGCATGTCACAAGCACACCCTACCACCCTGAATCTAATGGCGCTTTGGAGCGTTCACACCTTACTTTGAAAGATTATTTAAAACACTACATTAACGACAAACAAAACAACTGGGACGAATTTATACCTTTTGCAATGTTCGCTTACAATACACATACTCACTCTTCTACTAACTATACACCATATGAACTATTATTTGGATCCAAACCTTTTTTGCCAAGCTCTATAACTAGCAGACCCGAATTTAAATATTCATATGACGATTACATAGGCAACCTATAACTCAAACTTAACATAACTCAAGAACAGGCACGTAACAACATCTTGAAATCAAAAGAAAAATCGAAGACTTATTACGATAACAAAATAAAAAAAAATCATTATAAAATAGGAGATATGGTTTACATTGTAAATAAACATATTTCCCCTGGTCTAAATAAAAAACTGAGTCCTAACTTTAAAGGCCCATATAAAGTCACTAAAGTTTTCAATAACAATAATATTCAACTACAAATAGGAAAAAAATTTATTACGTATCATACTAATATGATAAAACCTTTTGTTTCAGATCAAAGCAACAATGATTAACGCTAATCTACTGTTCCTACTTGTACTAACTTTCATTTCCGTTTGTGTTAGAGGCGATAATTATCACATTACTAATCTCCACGATCATGCCGGTCTTTATTATAATAATCTTGGCCAAGTTAAACTTTCAAATTCTAAATTTGTCCTATTTACTCATCTTAATGTAACTGGATATGAAAAGAAAATAAAATTTATTTCTGGAATATTGAAAAAGTCATTCGATCTATGTTATAGTAATGAAATTGTTGAATCTGAAAATTTTCTATGCAAAGATACTATAAAAGTCGTCCAATCTCGGTTTAATAAATTGCTCGGAAAATCTGAAGTTGTCAGCGAAATAATCGGTACTAATACGAAAAAGACTAAAAGAGGAATTTTTGATGGTGCTTCTTACGCATTCAATTGGCTATTTGGCATGCCTGATGCCGATGATGCTAAATTTTATGACAAATCGATAAAAACTCTAATTCAAAGTAATAGAAATACACAACTTTTGATGAAACAACAAATTGGCATAATTTCTAGTACGATATCTAATTTTAATTCTAGTATACGAAATTTTAAATCTAATCAAGAAACTCTAAACTCTAATATTAAAATTTTCAACTCCTTCTCAGCAGATACCAATAAACGTATTCACGTAAACAAACTGAAACTTATCATCAGTTCACATATTGCCTTACTCACACAAATATTAGAAGATCTGAACGAAGAATATGATTTATTAATCTCAGCTATAACAATGGCCAGACATAATATCCCACATCCGAAAGTTATAACACCAAAACAATTATTAAATGTACTTTCGGAAATCAAATTGAACAACGGACTTCAATTACCGTTCCCAATATCTTATTCAACTATTTACAAATATTTTGAGATCAGTAAACTAAAAGTTTTTCATTCTGATAACATAATTATTTTTGCAATTGAAATTCCATTGACTGACGAAATGACCTACAATCTGTTCAAATTATTGCCACTTCCAACAACTCATAATTTTTCTGATATTCATTCCTATATCCTACCTGATTTTCCTTACCTGCTGATAAGTATTAGTAAGGTTAGTTATGTGCAAATGAAAGACCTTACCAAGTGTACAAGGATCACAGAAGAGGAATTCATCTGCCAAAACACTCAAGCTACAAGGATTCAAGAACCTCCTAAGTGCGAAGTCGCATTGTTTACATCATTTTCTACCAAAATCCCGGCTGACTGTCATACCGTTACTTCCAAAGCAGACTTCGAGATATGGCATCCACTGAGCGACAACTCTTGGCTTTTCGTACTATCGACGCGCTTACAGCTTACTCTGGCTTGTGATAATTTTCCAATCGAAGATATAAAAATTGCATCAAAAGGGCTGTTAAGTTTGGAACCCAAATGCAGAGGCTATACTCAAAATATTATCTTGGAAAGCTCAGGAATCATTACACGGAATATTTCAAAACAAATTTCAGATATCAATATTGCACTTGACGATTGCTGCTATGCCAAAGAAGCCAGATTCAACAACACACCAATCACACTACAACCAATAAGACTTTCCAATATCAAATTGGACGATTTACAGTTTGCGAATCACAAACTTGGACAACTGGACCAATTGCTGGATGAAGAATTGAAGAAGCCATTTATTATTCAACACTCTCATTGGTTCATTATCATTATTTCTTTTATCGCGTCAGTTGTTCTTTTGGTAATAGTGTACAATTTTCTTAAGTGGTGCGGATTAATATCATGCATTAAAAGTATGTTTTGTTGTACTAAAAGCCCAAAGCACATATCGGATTCCTGCTGTATTAAGCTTTTCAATACAAATATAAATACCACTCCAGGGACAAGTCAAAACATATCAAGAATTCTAGAAGAAGAAGCCAGAACAAAAATGGGCGAAGGGATTGAACTAAATAACCTTCTAAGTTCCAATGAAGCAACCACATCCACTACGAATTCCATGTCCATGCGAAGATCAGTCACCCCAAGACCGTCCATAAAAATGTCTTAGTAAAAGATATGTTTGTATATTCTTAGGTATAAGTTAGTTTACATTTTTTTTTCTCTCTTTCCTTTTTATTCCTACCTTTATATTAAGTTAAGCTTCATATTATTTTACGTTAGTTTTTTATAATTGTATTTCTTAAAGGATTTGTTTTGAAGAAATTTCTTTATGAAAATTTCTTTTTTTTTTTTCAAGGGGGGAAGTGTCATATTCCTCCATAATATCATGACATTGTACCTTTTACGACCCTCGAATACTTTCCCAAATAATGTCTCGCCGTCGCCGAAAGCAATACTATTATATGACCCAGACTTTCTGTTAAAGAACCCAAAGATATTGTATGTAAATAAATTAAACATTTGTCCACCATAAACCCCAAAATTCCCAAATATCCTTAATGGTCATTCTTTGGGCGAACAGACTGTCATTTATTGCCAATATTTATTTAGGGTTTTCCAGTTGTAATTATGTAGGTTTTAGAAACGTTTTAGAAGGGATGTAAAGGTCGATTTGTAAGAGATCTAGTGAAGCAAGAAGACAGTCTTAAGACAGCTTCAGTCGTAGTAACACATTTTGTTAAAACTCTCTCTAAAATAAGTCTTACTTTTGCTGTAGTTCAATTTCATTCTATATTCCATTACCTAATAAAGCTACAAGTTTCAAACCAAAAACAAAAGTAGTTTTAACCAAGGCAAAACACTGAAGGATCACAACAATGACTAATAATCCTATCATCAAATACCTATGGATTTTAGGCAAAAAATTCTCATCTTCACTCAAGCGCTGATGACCTCTAGTGAAAAAATTGAGATCTTCAGCTAAGTACTTTGATCTTCAATGGAATCGAATAAATTTCTTGGAAAAAGAAATTGGAAAGTTAAGTACCTTGGGACAAGGAAATTGTGTTCAATACATTGGGATAGTGTTCTTGAGACAATAACTTATTTCTTTCCAGTAAAGAATTCGAACAATCCTATGACAAGAAAACATTTAACTTTTTTGAAGAGAATATTCACTAGGCCATATCCAAAGTCGCAATTTCATTGAATGAAGTGCGTATTACTTTGAATTGAGGAATTCTTTTTTTCAGTGTAGTCACTAATTCGCCAACCGAATTAAGAACAATTTTAATGGTTCAAAATCCACAAACGTTGGATGCAGCTGAAAAATTTGTGTTAAATTACGAACTAGAAAACCACATGAAATTTAGTAGAGGACTTATCTAATCATTCTACAAATCAAAATCAAAACCAAAATTTTTCAAATGTCAAAAATAAAAACACGCAATTACACAACAAGCATATAGGTACTCAAGAAAAACCTCCTATGTACCACAGAAACCACAGTTTCCATCCCAACCTATCAACATAACACCTAAAAAGGACTATGTACCAAAAAAATTTCCTACTAGTTCAGGAACTTTTGGCAAAAATTACAATAATGCCTTTCAAAAAAACCCTAATCAACAATTTTCGAAACCGACCCCTATGTCCGGAGTTTCAGTGCAACCACGAGCACAAAATCAACATCAATACAGACCCAATAATTATTTCAAACCTAATTCAAATACAGGCCCTTCAAGATATACAATCGAAGATATTAATAATATCTTTGAAATCGAATTACCTGACCCCCGACCCTGATGAAAATTTCGAAACTGAAGAATGTTCTGAAGATCAAAATTAATATAAAGTGACAAATTTTGAAGAAAATCGAGTCGAAACTGGAGACGAAAATTTTCAGTTACCAGCCTTGGATGCAATGAGTCAGCAGTTACTTTAAATGCTTATCAGATCGACCAGCTACTTTTCATTCAAGTAGACTATCCACCGTGTAAATTATTAATTGACAGAGGAAGTCATGCCTCTTTAATAAGAGCCTCAATCACGATATAAATGAACGACTTATATGGGTACCTACAAGAAAAACACAAGGAAAAATTAATGTCCCAATTTTACAAGAATATAATATTCAAAACAACGTCGAAATGATAATATATAATTTCCATGAATATTTCGATGGAATTATTGGAATCAAAGCATTACAAGAATAGTATATTATATACCTAGGTAGAGAAGTTGGTCCTTATATACCGAGCGCTTTTATAAACCGAGGCGCTCGCGCCGAGGTTTATAATGAGTGAGGTATATAATGACTTTCTCTACCGAGGAATATATAGAATTTTTTTTACTACTGCTAGTAGAAAATGAAAAATTTGTTTAAAATCTGTGCTCCAATTATTTTTTTTGAACGCCCTCTTGAAAGTGCTGCCCTCTATCAACAGCTTATGATAACTTCCTATGTACCTACAGAAACCTGTATTTTTTTTCAAATTGACGTATGGAAATGAAATTGAACCAATAGAAACATGACAATATCCTTGCGTCATGACGTCATTTTCATTATTAACCTAGGTATTTTTTCATTATTTTCATTATTCACCTAGGGAGAGAAATTAAATTTTTTTCCTAGAAAAATAGATTGAATAATGACAATTTCTCAGGTTAGTAGTAAAAAAAATAATTTAAATATAGGTTTTTTAACAACAATTCCGTTTCAATATAGAACAGATTTCGAGAATCAAAATTTTTAGATTCCAGCAACTCAATTCAAGTATGTTATTTCGGTGATAGATCACTTTAGGTCCCTTTGAATTTCAATATGTTTTTGATTATTACTGATAAATAAAGCAATTTCAAGATGGTTAGTGAAAAAAATAATATGGATCCTTGAATTTTTACCAAGTTATGATTTTTTTAATTTAATTTTTTTCTTTGTTGATAACGTATTTTTGATAGGTATAGCGATATAAAGCTGATAAGAATAGATATTATTTATTGATCTGTGTCAAAGGTTGAGAAGCGAGAGGATATAAGGCATTAGTGACTAGTGATTTTTTACAATTATTATTATTTTGTTTACTTTAATAGATTTCTATTTTATGGCAAAATCAGCATACCACCTTGGTAAATATTTACAATACCTAGCCTGTATAAAAAAAAATCATGTTAAAAAATCTCAAGCAAAAAAAAAACAAAATCGACGTGTCCAAGCGTTTTTTCGAAAAGTTCTCTATTTATTTATTATCGAATTTATTCCATTTGGCTGATACACACTGTATAATCAATAACCAGAAATTTCTGACCATTATTGATAGCTTTTCAAAATTTGGTCAAGCCTCTCCTGTAAATACGAAAACAGCTGTAGAGATAACATCACAGTTATTGAAATATTTTAGTGATCATGGAATATCTCAAAAAATCACATCAGGTAATGGAGCAGAGTTCCTAAATGCTGTAATGACAGATCTTTGTACATTATACAAAATTGAGTTTCATTAAACAACTCCAAGAACTCCAAACTCGAATAGTCCAATCGAAAGATTCCATTTGACACTACGTGAAAGTATAACGAGTTAAAAACTCCAAAATCCGAATAAAAGTATTATTGATCTAATGACAATCGCTATATTGAATTATAACAACAGTACAGTACTCATAGTACAATGAATCACCCCCTTTTCAAGTGATTAAAGGAGATTTGAATTATGCCATAACAATTGAACAAACAGAAAATAAACCAACAACTGACTATATAACAAGTTTGGCAGAATCCCTTGCAAAATTGAACAAAGAAATTCAAGAAAAATTGTTAGCGAAACAAAGTCTGTAGAATCGCAATAAAAATCGTGAACCCGAACCAGAATCAGAAGATCCCATTTTCATAGAACAATTTAATAGAGACAAGATAAGTCCGCGTTAGGATAGCAAAACACAGAATCGCTTTGCTAAACAAAATGTTAATCGATAATGATTTATTTCAGGTACTCCGAGATGAATCGTTTAGTATTCCTTACTCTCGCTGGAGTCATATTCAAGCGTGAACATTGATGACGGTAGAAAATCCTATCTTACCAATTTCCTCAGGAACTGCTAACGTAACAACTCAACATAACATGGCCTATTATCACATTAGTACGAAAATTATCATACAAGGTATGCATAAATTAGAGATTACCTTAATGAAATTATCTGACACACTAAATAAAACGACACGGTAAAACCAGTTTGTTACACTGTTTCAAACAAATATCGAAACCAGCTATTCTCAAATTGAGATCATGAAACAAGTTATATTAAACCTATCAAGACCGAAAGCGAAACAAAAGAGGTCTATTAAATTTCATGGGCACAGCACAAAAATGGCTCTACGGAACCCTAGACGCTGAAGACGGCGCAAGATAATTATTATTATATCCAGACGCTCAAGATAATCAAAAGACTCACAAGATCTAAAAACACAAGCTCAAATAATATTAAAACAAGTTACAAAAACATTTCACGATCAATTTATAACTATTGAATCTAACCAAAACGTTATCACAAGAAAATTACAGAATATTTCCTTGGAAAACCAAAATTTCCAATCAATGTTAAACTTTAATCTAAGTAATAAAATAAGGAATCTAATTGATCATGTGCAATTAGCAATAAATTTTTCACAATTGGGAATAATGCATTATACTATTTTACAGCATAATGAATAATTGAATCAAATAATAATAGTTAGGAAGACGACCGCAGTTTTCCTACCCCAATCGAGTTATGTGTCGACACTATTATCAATATATAGTATTATGTGCATCTATTAACCTGTATTCCTGCCTGAGAGCAAATGCTGCCGGAAATATATTTTAACAAATTATTAACAAATTGAAAAAAACGTAACACTACCCCCATCGAGTTATGCCCTAAGTAGGGTATCAGATTGAAGGTCTCGATGTCCCCTATCTAAAAAGTCGATCCTGCCTCGTGAGAACTTGCCGGAAAAGGGTGGCAGGGCAGCTTATTGGAGCAAGGGCCCGCGGTCTCAGCTTTGACACCTATCAAGTTTTACCCTGATTGATGTGTCAAATTAAAGGTGTTAATAAGTTGATTTAAGGTGTCTTCGCACAGAAATCCCAAACCAGAAGGAGTGAATTTCATTGGTTGAAACTAGTTTCCTGACTGTTTCCAACCAATGAAATTCGCTCTGACTGGTTTGTGATTTCTGTGCGAACAGACCTTAAATCAACTTATTGACACCTTTAATTTGACACATCATTTAGTGCAAAGCACAGATTAACCCGTCCTAAAGATAGGAAACTCGTGCCGTTTCCCCTATCCTTGTCGTACTCATACAACGAGTTGTATGACTGCCACAGCATGGGGGCGCTAGTGTGCACTTCAGTGTGTTCAGTGTTGTAGCAGTAGTCACGTGGTCTTTTTTCAAATAACTTGCTGAGATTTGTCCCTAATCGATTTTATTTTATTATTATCTGTAATTTTTTTTGAAATAAAACAACAAGATTTTAGTACCATCTACTTGTGTATTGGAACAGCCTTAAACACAACAATAATAGAAAAACGTATTGAAAAAAACAATAAAAAGTTTATAATACTGCAAATAAAATTCACTAATTTCACACTCAGCAAAGTCTCTGAGGAAAGCTTCCACTGCAGTAATACCTATGCTCTAAATGAAGGTATATTTTTAGGAATTTTGGTCTTATTTGGTGCACAAATCACACTTCATTCATGTAGATGTCAAACAATGGCGAATAAAAACCATCACTTATCTCATTTCCACGAGCATTTCCACTATGTTTGAATGTAGCATAAAGTCTCTTTTTTTAAATACATATTAACAAGTCAAAGTTTTATCAAAAATTGATAGGAAATTAAATAAAAGAACAAACACTAACACAGATCAAACGGCTAACTGATGACAAACACATTGACAAATTATATTCACCATTCACAGTTCACAGATGACATTTGCTTGTGGCTTTGTATACTAGCGCCGCATAGCTTTGGCAGTCATGAAGCTCCACTCGTGTTATTTTCGAGACAGCTCCGAACGAACATTTTACATGGAAGTTTCCTATCTTTAGGACGGGTTAATCTGTGGTGCAAAGCTTGATAGGTGTCAAAGCAGAGACCGCGGGCCCCAATAAGCTGCCCTGCCACCCTTTTCCGGCAAGTTCTCACGAGGCAGGATCGACTTTTTAGATAGGGGACATCGAGACCTTCAATCTGATACCCTTCTTAGGGCATAACTCGATGGGGGTAGTGTTGCGTTTTTTTCAATTTGTTAATAATTTGTTAATAGTTATTTATGATATAAGTGTTAAAAGTACATTTTTAAGGCACGCATGTGAAAGTTTGCAGAATGAGCGAAGCGAATTCTGCAATTCACATAAGTGCCTTAAAAATACTTTTAACACAAATATCATACAATATTTTTTCTACAAACGGCAATAACAAGCAATAACCAGTGACAAATTGGATTTTTAAATGAATAATAAATTGGAAACATCTTTCCTACGTAAAATTATTGAATTTGATATTTGTCAAAAAATTCAAACAACCAGCACCTTGTTTTACAGGTAATGAAATGTCTCGTCAGTTTCTTGAAAGTCTGTCGTATGGTCTATCGTGGTCAGTAAGCTTTTTGCTAAAAATGCAACAAAATACACAAGAAAAAGAGGGTTGCATCAATCCCTTGAAAAATATAGAGGAGGCGGCCGATGGAGCTTCCTCAATTGTTCAAATTTTACCATTAATATTAATGTAAATAATTAAAAATACAAACTTTTTTTGACGTTTGCTTTCAAATTTTGATGTTTCATTTTTAACACTAGTGCCTTAAAGACTTTTAACACTAGTGCGATAAAGTAACATTTTTAATGCTTCGAGGGGGTGTTAAAAATTGCATTTTTAACACGTTTGTAGAAAAAAGATATTTCCGGCAGCATTTGCTCTCAGGCAGGAATACAGGTTAATAGATGCACATAATACTATATATTGATAATAGTGTCGACACATAACTCGATCGGGGTAGGAAAAATGCGGTCGTCTCCCAGACTATAACAAATTTACCTAAAGGTCAACAAATACCTTTTGATAATAAAATCAAGTATTACGAGACAATGAAAACTCGAGTAAAAATCCAAAATGAGGTAATTATATTTATTATACACATACCAATGATTGATCCCAAGCCCTTTATATTGTATAAAATCTATCCAATTCCAATCCAAGAACTTACCATTAGGAACTTAACTTACTTAACCCTTACCAATTACTTACTACGGACACTTACTACAATAGGTACTTTATGGGAATGCCCGAAAGTCGAAAATGCGTATCTTTGTTACCAAGAAGAGCTCAAGCAAGAAGAATCATGTGTCTTTGATCTGATTACTGATGATGGACCACAACAATGTCTTTTCACTAAAGTGAAATATGAGAAACCAACAGTGAGAGAATTATTAGTCATCCCTAAGAAAAACCTGATGATAGTTACTCAATGTGACAAGACAAACCATATGGAAATTATAACCAATCCATCGCTAGTTTCTTTTGAAAAATTTTTCGTTAAAATACAAAATCAAATATTTTTAAAAACCAGCGAGTACTGAATATTCCAAAAATAGACATCCCTGAACTTCCAGAGAACGAAATAACATTGGAACTTCAAGAAATCAACCTAGAAGCCCTAGAAGAAGACTTCAAGACGACGGGATAAATAAGAGTTCACAATCTCAAAGAATTGTCCTTTGAAAACTCTTATTTGGATACATATTTATTCATAGGTTTAAGTATTGCTATTTTAATTATAATTTTAATGTCTTACTCTTTTAGGAAGGTTAAAACTTCAGAAAAAGGTTGTGCAAATGTGCAAATTGAATTGTCGGATTTGCATAAACAACAATCTATATTATATTTGAAACTTTTTAAGGAGGGAGGAGTTATATCAACCAATTGCCACGCTGTTTAATAATCAATTATCCATTTTTTATATGCTAACACTAAAAATAACACATTTGCTGCGCCTGGCACGGATCCGTGCCGTTGAAGTTTTGACTTCAGTGCGCCCGGCATGGATCCGTGCCACAGGTTTCTTTGCATTCCCTTGCCTGTAAATTTGTAAGCATTGCAGTAGCGTGTAGCCAAGACACCCAGTAATCTAAAAAAAAAATTCGTTTTGACTTTTTTTTTTATAAGTGGTTTAGGATGGAAACTAGCGGGGCTGGTCCTTCTTAGGTGAAAAAACGAAAGCTTGCATTGCAGAACCACCCGAAAAGGCTTACAGACACTGAATTATCAGAAATTTTGAAAAATTCCAGTGATGAGGAAATGTTTACTTCATTTTGTTATTTTGATTTTTGTGGTTTATTATTCTATTTTTATTTTTATTATCATTTTCTTTTATGTATTTTTTAGTGTAAATATTTGTTTACTTGCTTTCCAATTTTTATTTCAAATTCTGGACCTGAAACAAAAGAAAAATCTCCGTCACGAATCCGTGACGGTCAGCACTATACGATAAAATAGTTGCCCAGTGCGCCTGGCACGGATCCGTGCCACATGTCAAAAATGACAGAAATATATTAGATTTACATAAACAAAGACGTAAAATAATATTTTGTATCAAAACTGCGAAATGTAAAAATCTTCTTTCCTTCATCTTGAGCATTTCACTGTTAGTAATGTAAAGCGTTAACATGTTCTCGTCTATTTACGTTCAATATACAATATACAGGGTGTCCCAGAATATGTGGGCAATCTCTCGGATTCAGATAGAATACGAAAAAATAAGATGACAACTTCCTATAAAATAAAAAAATTCCTACGGCCCCCCTTACGAAGTTACGTGCCCCTGAAGAACGCTATATCTGTTATGTTCGTGAAAGAAAACAGCCTGTATTTCAAAAACTAGTCAACAACAAAAAAAATTACAGCTCAAAAACAACGTTTTTTTTTTAACCCACCCTATATATTATTAAATTCCTTGTTATTTTACAAAAAAAAATAAAAATAGGTCATATACAGTGTGTTATTTAAAAATGTGAAACCTGGCCTTCTTTTTTGATTTTTTGAATTTCCACAACTATAAAAATAGTGCAAAAGATGTTCTCCTGAATTAAAATTAATGTCTGAGGTTTTTCGAAAAATATTCACTCTTTTATAGTTTTTACCTGCTAAATTACGAACGTACAGTATAATTTATATTAATATAACAATATTAATTATTATAATTTGCACTTATATACTCATGTTTTGAAATTTCAATGCCCTAAAATAATTATCTACAAGATGGTAATAGTAAATAGGCTTATCTAATACCGAGGGTAAGTAACACTCAATAAAGCGCACTCCATGCAACCACGGTTGTTACATTTAAAAAACCGAACCGTTGTCGAACGGATTGCCGAATGCTAAACAGGGTGTTACTTACCTCCATGCGACCGGGATCATGAGACTCGATCTCGATTGAAATTGATCGAGAAAGTCGATAGTCGACTTAAAATGCATTACGTCACTCGAATTATCGACTCGACTGTATTGAATTTTCTCGACTAGTTTCGACCTATCGAGTGAGCATTTTTTTCGGTTATTCCATTGCAATTTTTCACAGTTTGTCTCTGTGAGTTGATTAATTAATTGTTTATAACTTAAAAATATGTCGTCTTTTTGCTTCGGAGAATACAGAGATTGAAGGGTCGCCAAAAGCCCTTTTGATATGTTCAAAAATAGATTTAAATAAATATTCCGTCCAGGAAGAAAATAGAATATATGAACATAAGAGGAGAACAGCGAAACCTGAAATTGCATAACGGACCAGAAATAAAACAATGTATGATTTGTGAGCCCATTACACATTCGAATATACAAGGACGGAAGCACTACCCTCCTACTAAATAGAGTACCTACCTACTGTGGGACCAAAATATTGATAAGAGAAATAAAACTAGAATATACAACACCATCATCAAAAGCATAGTCACATATAATAGCTCAGAGGTCTAGACACTAAAGGACAGCACCGCAAAAATGCTGGAAGCAAATGAAATATGAAATGGACTTTTGGAGGAGTGTGTAGCAGGCAGGGCAATAATGGATAGGATAACAAACCAGAGAATTAGAAAAATTATGAACGTAAGCGTAAGACACACACAAGCCAGGGCCCGGGGAATAAGTCGCGGCGGACCAAGAAGCTAGAAAGTAAAGTAGACGAGGAAATGAGAAATAGAGGTTTGGAGGACGATGCCTGGATTCACAGAAACGGTTAGAGATCGAATTGGAAGACCTAGAACGATGCGGCGACCGATGATTATACTTAATACATCGTAACATACCCAAGAAAATGCATATTTATGTTTCTTCTGTTTTTAGTCTTCTTGTCCTTGACACTTACTCACTAAGTTTCAGAGCACTTAAACAAAAATCGTATCGAGTTTCTCGATAAATACTTCTGCTTTGCTTTTTTTTGTAAATGTTTAGTTTTGTTCCCAATCTGCCAGAATAACTACTTACCGTCCAATAGCACTCGGTGAATACTCCGCTAACAATTTAACCAACTTTTGTGGCCCCACGTGCAGGTGGGTTTGTTATGTAGGTAAGTATTACGACTAGGGACTGGGGTATCTTGGTTTTTCCACTGGGCCCTATTTTCTAATTTCGTACCTAGGCCCAAGCCTAGGCCCTACTATGTTTTAAGATAGTATCTGCCATTATTGATCATTACTCACACGCATTAAAACAACTCATAGGAAACAAATATGTTCCAAATAATTTTTTTTTACTCGAAACGCCCAAAAACGTTCATTTTGAGGCTCGAAATGACCGTTTTTGAGCACCTGAAAGAAATTTCAGCCTCCGGCGACGCCTGCGGCGGGCTGCCACCCCCAGGACCTATAAGGGGGCCTATCTCTATGGGGCGGCACAATTGAAGCTTGCACGCGGGCGGCCGACACCCTAGGATCGGCCCTGTGTGTAGAGTGGCGCATAATATTGTGAACACCCTGTATATTGTGCGCTTATTTGTTCGCTTCAACCTGATTTCAACAACATATGATTGAATATGTCTATCTTGAATAGTTATAGGGTAAAACATGAAAACCCCTTTCAAGGTTCCATATTAAAAAAAGAGAAATTATACCATTTGGGCTTTAGAGAATTTTTTTTATAAACGGTTTATTGTTCAAATTTTATTCATTATTATACAAGGTGAAATATTATAATGAATCCAAATGTCTAAGCTATCATTATTACTTAAAAAAAAATAACATGAGACACCTAGGAAGGGATTCTCGCGTTTTCCCTATAAGTATTGGAGATAAACCGAGAGATAAACTTATCAAACCGTATACTTATCGTTGACTTCAGGTTAAAGTGGACTAACAAATAGGCGCACAATAAAAAAATATAACTTCACACTGCTGCACTTTTTTGACGCACCCTGTATGCCTAAAACTGAATTAGTTGAAAACTTTTGACAATTTCTTAAAGCTTTTGTGGGGTGACATTTATAATAGATCACCCTGTACTATTTATCCTAGAAGTTTGATCCCACTATTCATTAAGTATATGAGTTTTTAAATACATACATTGTTGTAAAATACCTAAACATCAAGTTGCTATATCGGCATTAAATTCTTATTCAAGCCAGCGCAGTCCCATAAGGAATGCTTATTTGTTTTCAAGCTTTTGCTGTGGCAATTTGATCCATATATTTTCTTTTGTCACCTTGATCAATAAATAAATGTTTTTTTTTTTTTTCAAATACAAGTTTCTGAATCGAAAATATAATTCAATGACTTTGGGTATCTCCGAAAAAATTGCAAGTTATTTCTTTTTGTGAAGTTGAGTTGAACAATTTGTTTATTGATCGAAAAATTTTCTAGTGACTTCATCATCGAATGGTTAATGATCGAATCGAGTTAGAAACAGTTTTTTTGCATACCTCAAAAAGTTGAATGAGAAGTGCCCAATAATGATGATTCACACAAGTAAAATCCCAATTTATGGATTTTCTTTGTATCGCAATTCGTAATCCACGATTTTATCTTTGGAACTACAAGTCCCAAATAAGCCAGAGATTGTAGTCCTTCACGAGAATAAGAATCGCTGAAAATTTCAGCATTCCATCTTTAATAGAAAAAAAGTTATGATCTTTCAAACTTTTCAAAAATCTAACATGTCCCCAGTACATCGACCCTAAAATTTTGTAACTCATGTACACGCCAAACTTCCTGAGCGGCTTCATAACACCAAGTCGGACAATATTTTTCATATCTCCACCCTGGGCGATGGGACATTGCCGCGCTAGCTCTTCGTGAAGTTGTCGTTCTGACGTCCCTAAGGAAGTTGATACATGTACGTGCAATTTCAACGCCAATCGACTGTTTTTTATATTACATTAACGATATCACATTTGTCAGACAAAAACCACACGGAAAGAAATGCTTTGATAAAATGAATCAAATCGACTTATTGAAATAAGAAATACCATAATCTATGCCAAATAAATTAGTTTAATCTAAAATGGAATAAAACAAGAAAAAAACTGACAAATATTAGCGTTTTAAGATTAATCTGCTAATTTCGCTTACGATTAATAACATCAAATTGAAATTAATATCAATAGATACAATTTTCTTGTTTTTATGCTTAAACTGCTAAATCTCATCAATTTTTTTCTTGGGACATCAAAATTTAGATTGATTACAGAAAACGCTTTTCTTAAATCAATCAAACATTAAAAATCGAATTGATGTACCTCCCATGATTAATTTTCGCAAGAAATTTGCTCAAATTAACTCTTAGATTATATTATTTTAGCTGTATTTGATAATAGTTTAACTAAAGGATAATATCTGATTTATCAACAAGATCAATTTGAGAAATTGAGATTCCTAGTGTCTGGTAGAATAGGTTCCATCAAAGTTATCTCAACAAGCATCATAGTGAAATTTTTTACATATTTCACAGATCTATACATTTCCAAATCAAATCAATTAGGAATGAATTACTAGGTACATTGATTTAAAATATTTTAGGTTTCAACACAGAATAATATGGGCATTAATTTACTTTTGATCTATATGGTTTTGATGGGATCAATAAAATAAATGCTTAATATCTATGATATTTTAAATTAATGTATTTCTGTCTGGATTAAGTTATTCATAGAATTTACTGACATTTAGAAAACAGAAAAAAACAGTGAACTGAAAACAATCAAATCTATAACTATTTCTATCCAATTTTTGCTACGATTATCAAATATTTGACCAAATTAATAAAACTCTTCTAGAATCGAGCCATTATTTGGCTTAATCTATAATATAAGGAGTAAATCAAGCAAATACCTAGATATAAGTTTTTCTAACGATTTTGGCTACTTGAGTTATGTTTCATTTGAAAATATTTTAGTGTGTGGTGTTTTGTTGGAGGAAGAACGTCTCTCCTGTTTATGTGGAGTGCACGCCGCACCCGGTCCACAGGAAAAACTTGTCTAAGTTGTCTTTGTGTATTTTTTCGTACTCTCGCACCCATACTCGTAGTGCTACGCAGTGCTAATTGGCAATAATAAATTATTGAGTTTTGTGAGTGATATTTGTGATATTTGTTTCTTTATGGGAGAGAAATTGAAATTTCCAGTAGAAACGAACATTTCATCTGTTTTTTTGTAATAAAACCTACTAATAACATAGGGTGTTACGGAGTTTTGGAATTGTGTTTTTTATTTTTATACAAGGAAATTTATATTTTTAATTTGGTTCCTGTAAGCTGATCAATTTGCTTTTACACTAAAGACTTATAGCCGTATGCAACATCATCTTTTAATTTTAAAAGCACTTTTAGCCTATTCTGTCACTTTTTAAAAAATTTATTCTTAAGCAATTGACTTTCAAAGTCGCTTTTAAAGTTAAAAGAGGATGTTGCATACGGCTGTTATTATTTTCTTATTATCTATAAACTATAAGGTATAAATTGTATTCCTTTTGAGAAGGTTATTCAGGTTAAATTAGTAGGAGATAATAATAATTTAGTATTCAATATTGTAAACGAATGCAGAATAAATAATAATTAAACCGAAACCTCATTTTTTTGTTACTATTTTCCCACCACCACCGCTAATTAGGATAATCAATTGGCCAGCAATCAAAATATTGAATGCACATAATCAAAAGATTTGATAAGTTGCACTCAATTATTAGATATATAACATCAAAATATTGCAAGAAGTAATCAAATTATTTGATAAATTTTATCCTAATTATTTGTCAATTTGCTATCTTTCGTCATATCTTTTTCTAAAATCAATCATATATTTAGCAAATATTATCTACAATCAACTTGAACTGATCCAAAAATTGCTTGATACTATTCAACACTTAGCTAAATTCAAGAATATATAAATTATATTCAGGAATATCATGGGCAAATTTAATTTTATTTTTGCTAATAATAATCAAATTTTGGTTGTTATTTATTGGAACTCATTTGCTGCTACTTATCATGGTTTGATATATTTTAGCAGATTTTAGCTTTACAAGTAAATCAATCGAATCATTTATTGATATTAATCTAAATTTAGATTGACGCTATATTGATCAAAAATTTGATTGTAATACTACCCTACTGGATTAATAGTATCCAAAATTTCTTTCCGTGCATGTGGCTTTGGGGAAGGTCCGACGCCCTCAACATGTCGCTGTGGCGTCCCTGAGGAAGTTGATACATGTACGTGTGGTTTTGATGCTAATCGACTATTTTCTATGTTACATTATTGATATTACATGCGTCGGACAAAAATCACGTGGCTTTGGGCGGGTCCGAAGCCCCTAACATGTCGCTGTGGCGTCCCTAAGGAAGTTGATACATGTATGTCCGACAAAAATAATTATGAATAACAATGTAATTTTGAAACATGTGTAGTAAATGTCGGACAAATAAAATGAGTATTAAAGTCAGTCGGACAAGAAAAGTTCTTTTGATCAATTTCTGCCGAAATTCAGGATCTTCACTCCTGAATATCCATTCTTTCTCACACGCGTGGTTTGAATGACCGTTCACTAAATAATTTCCGTAAATACTCGGAGAACTATCAATGTACTGTGTACTATGTACTATGTACATTAAAAAAGGTTACAAGTACAAGGAAATTCTAAAGATTGATGATAACATGAACATGTGGATAATTGGGATTGAAACTGTGATCAAAAAACAAAAGCATTATTTCTATTTCTCATCGGTGGATAATAGGTTTTCCTATTCTGGGTTTTCCCACGAACTGAATTTTGGTCGGCCGATTAGATTCTCAGTCACCATATTGCAGCGAAAATTGCTGCTTGGTGTTGAGGTTTTGTCTTAGATGGCGCCACGATCAAATTTCGACCGTTGTACTATGTATATATTGCCTACAGGCACGAAACTTGGTTTGGTTTTTTTGCTTTTCCTAGCCATACTGATGAGACCTGATAGGTCGAAACGCGTCTATGGATGGAAAAGCATAGAAAATCAAACCAAATATTTTCTCATCGGTGGATAATAGGTTTTCCTATTCTGGGTTTTCCCACGAACTGAATTTTGGTCGGCCGATTAGATTCTCAGTCACCATATTGCAGCGAAAATTGCTGCTTGGTGTTGAGGTTTTGTCTTAGATGGCGCCACGATCAAATTTCGACCGTTGTATTATTTCTACAGTCTATATCACTCGCCAAGTACAAGTAATGCAGAATTCTTGGAGAAATTTGATGAAGTATTAGACAACATAAGCGTTGATGGTACATTTCTAATGATTGGTGACTTCAATGTGGATCTAGGAAAGAATAATTTTTATGCCAATAAATTAAGAGATATTATAAACAACCACGGTCTGTATCAGTTGATTGATAAACCTACTCGCATCACAAATACTTCTGCAACCATAATAGACCTCTTAATTACAAACAAAAAAGACCTTCAATATGAGATTCGCCTGACTCCAAAGATATCAGACCATTCGATAATAACCGCTAATTTTCATATCGAACACAAAAATGTGTATGAAGCCAAAACGTTTAGAGATTATAAAAACATGAATACATTAGGTTTTCAGCTTAAACTAATGGATATGAAATGGCCAGTAAACTCTTCCAATATAGACATCTTAGCTGATAATCTAACACATAATTTAATATCAACACTAAATGAATTCGCACTAGAACAACAGAAGATAATAAAAGTTGGATCGGGAGACAAAATGTGGTGGAATGAAGAAATAGATGATGAAATCAAAGAAAGAGATCGACTATACAAAAGGTATACAATAAGTAAGCTTAACGAGGACTGGGAAGGATATAAACTATAAACAAAAAAGAAACCTAGTTGTGTCATTAATCAGAATAGCCAAGAGAAATCATTTTAATACAAAAATAGATGAGTCCAAAGATAATCCAACTGAAATGTGGAATACATTAAAAAGTCTCATAAATAGCAAAGTCCATGAAGGTATAAAAAAGGAAATATTCTTTGGACAAACTGCTATAACAGGTGATGGAATAAGTAACCATTTCAACCAATACTTCCTAAACAGTGTCAGAGAAATTGTAGAAAGTGTAACGCCAAACAAAACACATGGGGAATGCACAAACCACATAAAAGTTGATTGCAAAATGGAAAAGTTTAATAAAATAGAAATGTCAGAATTGAGAAAAACTCTAGCCAGCATGAAAAATACAAAAAGCAGTAATGATGGTGTTACGACGAAAATATTGAAAGCCGCATTTGAAACTATTGGAGACAAATTCCTGAATACAATAAATTGCAGCTTGGAAATAGGCTCATTCCCACAAAATTGGAAAAAGAGTAAAGTCATCCCAATTGAAAAGAAAAGTGGAACTGTAAAATGTGAAGAATTCAGACCAATCAACACGGTGCCACCTTATGAAAAATTGCTAGAGTTGTGTGTAAATAAACAAATAGTGAACTATGTCGAGCAGAATAACATTCTCACTGAGTACCAATCGGGTTTCAGACGAAAAAATTCATGTGAAAGTGCATTGCAAAATGTGCTGTTTAACTGGAAAAATGCAATCGATGAAAGAAAAATGGTTGGTGTGGTCTTTTTGGACTTCAAGCGTGCATTCGAGACAATAAATAGACAGCTGCTTCTGCTCAAATTGGAAAGATACGGTTTTGGACAAACAATCATAAAGTGGTTCAGTGAGTACCTAAACAATCGCACTCAAATAACTAAATATGGAAATATATCATCCCCAGGAATATCTGAGCATGGTGTACCGCAGGGAACTGTGTTGGGCCCTACATTATTCATAATGTATATCAACGATATTGTAAGTACTGTAAAAAACTGTGATATCCAGATGTTTGCGGATGACACTGTGATTGGTGTTACAGGTATTTGTTTGAATGATATAATACAAACACTGAATGAAGAGTTAAATAATATATCTGAATGGCTAAAAAACAATTCGCTTCAACTTAATGTAGATAAAACAAAAATGATGATCATTAAACATAAAAATAATAAAACTCAACATTCAAGTAACATGCAGGTACAGATTAATAACGAAGTAATCCAAACTGTAACACAAATCAAGTACCTTGGCTGTATAATAGATAGTAATTTAACATTTTCAGAACACTTTAAATATATAACGAATAAGATAGCAAAAAAAAGCAATGTACTTGCCCGGGTATCAAAAGAGCTAAGTGTGTGAGCAAGACTAACAACATACAAGACTATTATAGCACCACACTTTTATTTTTGTTCAACACTACTATTTCTAATGAATAAGTCTGAAACTGATATTCTGCAAAAAAAGCAAAATAAGGCTTTAAGAATTATTTTAGGATGCAATAAATACACAAGTAGAACTGATATGTTGAGAAGTACAAATTTATTGAGTGTAAACCAGACAATAACCTTTAATACAATGGTTTTTATATACAAAATGTTAAATAATTTATTACCAAGGCATCTTCTTGAAAAATGTACATTTGTTAGAGATATCCACAACCATTATACAAGATCAAGAGACAATTTTTATCTGCATATGTCAAGCACTAGTTTTGGTTAGAATAGTTTGTTTTATAAAGGTCTACAACAATATAATGAGTTGCCGGAATTTGTTAAAATGTCTAATAGTTTGCATCAATTTAAACAAAAATGTATAGAACATGTTAAACAAACAATTATTTTGTGATATTTAAGGACTGTTATATTTATTGATTTGTTGTTATATTTGTTGTCAGTATCTTTGTTGATATTTATATATAGATGTTTGTATTTTTTCTGCTTTTGTATTTTAGTATTCTGTGCTAGCCTGGTGCTACTAATAAAGATATTTATTATTATTATTATTATTAAAAAACAGATCAGGGAATATGACATAAGGCCACACAGGTAAATAATAAACTGACTAATATGCACGTTGCGTTAAGGCAAACTAATTTTAATTTTTTCATTGATTGTCTCAAATTTCTTGTCCGACAAATGTGATATCGTTAATGTAAAGTAAAAAACTGTCGATTGGTATTAAAAACACACGTACATGTATCAACTTCCTTAGGGACGCCACAGCGACATGTTGAGAGCGTCGGACCCCCCCGAAGCCACGTGATTTTTGTCCGACATATGTAATATCGTTAATGTAATACAAAAAACAGTCGATTGCCATTAAAACTACACGTACATGTATCAACTTCTTTAGGGACGCCACAGCGACATGTTGGGGGTGTCGGACCTTCCACAAAGCCACATGGTTTTTGTCCGACAAATGTGATATCGTTAATGTAATGTAAAAAACAGTCGATTGGCATTGAAACTACACGTACATGTATCAACTTCCTTAGGGACGTCAGAACGACAACTTCACGAAAAGCTAGCGCAGCATTGTCCCATCGCCAAGGGTGGAGACATAAAAATTATTGTCCGACTTGGTGTTATGAAGCCGCTCAGGAAGTTGAGCGTGTACATGAGTTACAAAATTTTAAGGTCGATGTACTGGGGACTATAAGCTTAGTACAAAAATTATGAAATTTCAATTTCTTTTAAGCTGTTATTTTTTGTTTAAATGATCATTTGGGACCTTCCAAACTGCATAAAGTAAATTATTGTGAGATTTGGAGCCAAAATCTTTGAAAAAAAGGAACACGTCAGCAAATTGAAAAATTCACCCCAAATTGCCAAAGGAGGTGTGACTCAAAAATAAAAGTTTTAGAAAAAAAAAAAATATTCAAACCACACTAGGCTATGACCAACCGTTGCGAACAAACCATGGTATAAAGTTCTTATTCCCAGCACTGTGTTGTCATATGCACAAACTGAGTCCGCCGGCCGGCGCTCGGCACGCGTTCGCTCATGCTTGCTACATTAAATTATCGACATTATCGTATTGTTTTTGCGTTCTCACTCCTATCGCTGAGTCAGTTTAAATAGGCTTTGCAATTTTTGCGTGTGTTTTATGACGTCACTCGATGAAGAGACGAAACTTTATTTAGGCGTATATGTACCTTATTATTTCGAGTACCTAGCGATGCGATCAGCTTTCTATCATAGCAACCCACAATAAAAATGTTAATTAACTTTTCTCTAGAAAACTTTGTACGAAGTGCCAATCATTATTTGTCTAGTCTTACGGTATTTCTTTCCCTCGAGCATTTAAGTCTCAAAACTTTTCATATTGATTTAAAAATTCCAATATGTATATAGGTAGACCATACATGCAAAAATTTCAAGTTTGTGACTGTGTTGAATAGAGTATAGAAATGTACAATAAGGGCTGTTGTCTTGGAAATCCAATCAAACAAACTCCTCAAAAGTAAAGGCAAGGTATCCAAGGGTCTGTTTTGGATTCCGGTTTATCAATGTGCTAATTTTTCGGCAATCGATTCCACAAAAATGGTCGCGAAGATGGTAAAATTGATTGTCTCAACAAACGAGTATATTAGTTGTGTTTATTAATTATAGTTTTACTAAGATGATGAATAATTAATAATTATTGTAGTGTAATATGTCAAAAAATTACCATGCTAATCAGGTAAGAGCTATATATTTTTTTGTTTTATTGGATAAAAACGTTTTAACTTTATATATAATTGATTTATCCTTTTGAGTTAGTTTGAGTCAGTTAATGTATGGTGAATATTTCCTGAAATTGCCTTACATCTTTGATGGAAATCTGAGGTATAAATAATTGCACTGCACAGGTAAAAATAGTCTAAGAGCAAAGTGGGTATGTAGTGCATTTTTCTCATTTTCATTCGCCTTAATGTCAAAAATACCACGACAGGCATCATTTTTATTCTATTTTCATGTGAATTGCAGAAAAGGGATAAGCCCTTTGTTGAAATATTCAATTGAATTTTCGTTAAAAAAAGCAAAAAAAAAACAAACATAAAAATTAGGATTTAGAAAGCCCTTTGAATGCAATATTATTTGCAAAAAGTTTAGATGTGCTAACCCAACGTTACTTATCGACTAGCAGAAGCAGATTATGCAAAGATGTTAGTTATAATAATTACGACTCACTATTTATGGTGGACCACTCTGTACATTGGTCAGGAACATCATAATCTCTAGATGAGATCATTAGTTTAGGGGAGAAAAGCAGGCAAGGCAGTCCCTATTTCAAGTACCTATACAACATTTTGCAGGTAAATATCTCGGAAACGGGAAAAAATAACGAGATGCGGTTTGTTCTGGGAGAATAAGGATTTTTTAAAGTTTTTTTTTACATTATTGCCGAATCCTAAAATTTGCTGAAATTTGATTTTACAGACATGCGATTTTTTGAAATAAAATGACTGCCTTTTTTCTAATGAAACACCCTGTATATTTTGTCATCGTCAGAAAGCCTCATTTTTCTACTTCGCAAAAATGTATAGTTTTTTTTAATTATCTTGAACTTTCATCGTGAAAATTGCATTTTGTCAAAGAGAATACCATCGATTAACCAAAAAAAAATTGATAATTAATTTGTGTTCGATACTTTTATTAACTAATTAGCGCATAGTTAACTAATAATACAAGTATTAAAAACAAATAAACTAATAATGCAAGTGCATATAAAACACAAATTAATTATTATCTTTTTTTTTGGCCAGTCGATGATACACTCTTCAACAAAGTGCAATTTTTACGATCCAATTTCGAGATAATTGAAAAAATTATACATTTTTGTAAAGTATATAAGTCAAGCTTTCTGACGATGACAAAATACACCGGGTGTTTTATCAAGAATTAGGCAGTATGTAGCTATTTCAAAAAATCGAATGTCTGCAAAACCAACTTTCAGGATTCGTCAATATCATGAAAAAAAAAACTTTAAAAAATCTTTATTCTCCCAGAACAAACCGCATCTCATTATCTTTTCTCGTTTTCGAAATATTTACCTGCAAAACATGTCAGATTATCTAAGGACATCCTGTATTCCATATTTTCAGGCTCTCCAGTAAAATATGTTGTCTGAAAAGCAAGAGTAGAAGACTAAATCAATCATCAAGAAACATAACACCAATATAAATATGTACAGAGTCAAACATGGGCTCCTCTAAATCTTGAATTTGACAAGTTTAAAGTTAGCATTTTTTGATAAATTGGGTATCACTGTGTTTGTGAGAGTGTAAACTTTTTGTTTATGAGAGTTTCATGAGTGGAAATCAAATCAGTTCCTGGTAAATTCGAAAAACTGCTGAAAAATTCTATCCTATTAAAATAAAATAACAAAAATAACAATTAATTTTTTTCTAATGGGCTTATTATATTTTCATTTCAGAAACTTGTATTTTAGAAAACATTTATTTTATTAACTCAAATACAGAGGTGACGAAAGAAGATATGTAGATCAAACTGCTAAAGCAAAAGCTTGAAAACAAATGAACGTTCCTTATGGGGACTGCGGACTGCGCTGGCTTAAATAAGAAGTTAATGCCGACATAGCAATTTGATGTTTACTTCACAACAATGTATTCAAAAGGTCATAGAGGAAAGAAGTAAGCTCATTAAAGCATATAAAAAATGGATAATTGATTATTAAATAGCGTGGCAATTGGATAATATAACTCCTTTTTCTGAAATTTTAAATTTCCTAGAACAGTAACACAATAAAATTATGAATAAAATAGCAAGACGTAAACCTATGATTAAATATATGTATTCAAATAAAAGTTTTCAAAAGACAATTCTTTGAGATAATGAACTATTTGTTTCGTCGTCTTAAAGGCTTCTACTAGGTCTTCTTGGTTGATTTCTTGAAGTTCCAATGTTGTTAAATTTTGTTTCCGTTCTTGTTCAGGTTGGAATATTCAGTTCAAAATTAAAGTTCTCGCTGGTTTTTGAAAATGTTTGATTTTGTATTTTTCAAAGCATTTTTCAAAAGAAATTAGCGTTGGATTTGTTATAATTTCCATATGGTTCGTCTTGATCCATTGTGTCACTATCGTCAGGCTTTTCTCAAGAATGACTAATTCGGGAGTTGTCTCAGTGTTGGTTTCTCATATTTCACTTTAGTGAAAGGACATTGTTGTGGTAGGACAGTAATCATAGACACATGACTCTTTTTGCTTGAGCTCTTCTTGGTTACAAAGGTACACATTTTCGACTTTGGACATTTACATAAAGTATTGTAGTAAATGTCCGTAGTAAGTAATAGGTAAGGGTACTTATTCCTGATGGTAAGTTCTTGGATAGGAATTGGATAGATTTTGTATCGTGTAATGGACTGCTTAAATAAATTTCTGTTCTCGTAATTTCATAAATAATAATTTATTCTTCCACAGAAGTTTCTGCGTGTATGCAAAATTATATTACAATACAAACAATTATTTTTTTTAAACAAACGAATAAAAACAATAGGTGATAATAATCGTAACTATGATAAAAAAAATTAGGTTTCTTGATAATAATGTCATCAGGTGCTTTCTGGTGGAAATATGGTTGTGTGACAGGCCACCAAACATGCCCCCGGCCTTGAAAGAGTTAACTTTCAACTGGCAGCGGACAAAGTCTTACAACCGCTCTAGTAATAATTCCATCCATTGTTTTGACTGAGGCCACACGACAAACACCATCATTGCCGCTGATAAGATTTTCTACGCGTCCCAAACGCCATTTCATAGGTGGCAAATTGTTGTCTTTTACGAGAACCAATTGTCCAACTTTAAGGTTACCACTAGTCTTCTTCCATTTCGTTCTTTCTTGTAACTCAGAGATGTATTCTCGATGCCAACGATTCCAAAATTGTTCGTGAATCTTCTGAAGTAATTGAAATTGTGAAAGACGATTTTCTGGTAAGGCGATCACTGAAGGTTCAGCAACAGTAGTCAGACGTTTTCCAATCAAAAAGTGGGCAGGGGATAGGGAGGATAAATCATCAGGATGAGAACTTAAAGGGCAAAGCGGACGGGAGTTTAGGACAGCTTCAATGCGAACTAATAAAGTGTAAAAATCAAAAGAAAATAGTGTATAAGATCCGATTACTCGCTTTAGGTGGTATTTGAGACTCTTTATACCAGCCTCCCAAATTCCTCCGAAATGGGGAGAATTAGTGGGTATAAAATGCCATTTAATACCTAAGTTATTTACAGAATCTGAAATTAAAATATTATTTTCTTGTAAAAATTTACCCATAGCTATTAATTCTTTATTAGCCTTAATAAAATTCGTTCCGTTGTCGGAGAATACCTCTGACGGCTTTCCACGACGACTTATGAATCTGTTGAAAGACTGCAAGAAGTCATCAGCGCTCAAAGATAAAACCAACTCCAAATGAATCGCGCGAGTACTGAAACAAACGAACTCAGCAATCCAACATTTTATAAGTTTGCATCCACGACCGCGACGATCTTTAACTAA